>OY757919.1:86369984-86777484 GCA_963585895.1 Sepioteuthis lessoniana | reverse complement strand
TCATATCAAGATACTTTGTTTTGGGAGAATCTTATCACTCTGTAGAGAAGCAGTGAGTGTATTTTATAGTCTCATTCAACTGGGCAAGTACACAGTTTAATTGTCAAAAACATTTCTATTTCAAACTATTCAATTTAGTCAAATAATTCAAATTAAACAATTCAGTTTAGTTTCAGTATAGTTTTTGTCAAAACAGTTCCATTTAAAGCAATTCAGTTTAGCATAAGTGCACTGTTTAGTTCTATTTGACCCATATATAGGATCCTATCAGGTGCTATCACTCCAGTCCAGAGTGGAGCTGGCAGTAATGGCAAGGAAGGGGTACTCTGCATTTCCCAAAGCTCTAGCATTACTGGAACCTCATCATCAGATTGTTTAATGTCATATCAAGACATTTGTTGAGGAGGCGGGGAGTGTCTTATGCCTGTGCAGAGAAGCAGTTGGTGTATTCTACAGTCCTAGTTGACTGGGCAAGATTTACCTTTTTAATTCTTGTACCTTTTGTAAATTTTAAAGCAAAAATACCTATAAGTATCAAGTGTCATTTTCACTAATCTCCGTGAGTATCTTCATCACTCAGAAATAGTAAATTTGAGAAAAATAAAATGATGCTGTCAAAGATGCAGGGTGACTTAAGAATTGATTCAAAAATAATTTTGTCGATGGTTGTTGTTAGTTTTTTAGCTGAAGTATTCAATCTGAAGAAACAGCTACAGACTTTGAACAAATGTATATTAATTTTTTTGAGTTTGCATTCATGTTCATGGTGATATTTTAATCCTTCAAATTCTTGATAAAACAAATATATCTGGAGCCTCACCACTGGATGCAGTCTAAGGACATACCTCGAACATCACTTTTTTGGTGGAGATGCTCTTTCCTCCTCTCAAAGGGATACAGTTGGGGTATTTTTAGCTGATTGGGTGGGAATTATTTGATAGTACTTTATTTCAGAGAAAAATTCACTTTTCTAGAAAAACAAAGTTTTTTTTTATTTATAATGATTTAAAAAAAATTAAATAAATATATTTACCCATCTAAGTGAAGAACTTACTTCACAAAACGAAATTTATGATTTTTCAATTAAAGTTATTTTTCAATCGATTTTAATGGCATGTCAACCCCTCCAGATTTATTTTATACCAAGAGGTTAAGGAATTGTATTCATTTTACATTTATATTTACATCTTTTGTATAGTTTTTCTTAAGTTTTTTGTGCACAGATGATATCAAGTTGGTTGGTGTTTTATGGCATATCAACTCTTGTGGGTAATTTCATGCCAAATCATATATATATATATATATGATTTGAAATGAATAGTTTGTAGGTAGCTTTATTTTTAACAAGTTGTAACAGCTCATTTGTTTGCATATAATTAAATGGTATTGCTACCTAACCATAGTAATTCTGTTGATCAAGTATTCCTATGTAATACAACAAAGTTGTATCCAGGTGTATGGTTTCAAATAACTAGGTATATATGCTGTTTATTCAAATTAAAATTGGAAGTGGTTACGTAATTTGGTTTCATGGCATATCAACCCTTGATGGTTATTTAATTTCAAATCCTGTGTATACATAAGATTTTAAGTAAACAGCTTGTAGGTAACGTTATTTTTCAAATGAGTCAGAGTTACTATTTACCAACCCCTCCGCTCGGGCAGGATATGACACAAGGTCAATTTTTAAGCAGAGTTTAACAGGTTTGAATTCAGAGTTTTCCTTCTACTAGACTAGTTGCCTCACCAAGGCTGAAGAACCTAGTCCGTCCTACTATTTACCCATAGCTGGAGGGAGAATAAGGGGGTTCATACCTTTCCCAAGGGTATTTGCCCGAAAGTGAACGTAATAGCATGACTGGAGTACGAACTCGCGTACTACGATTCCGCAGTTCATCGCTTTAACCATTACACCACGAGGACAAATGAGTCAGCGGTCATTTGTTTGCACACAGTTAAATGGTTTCAAGTATAGTAAGCGATGAAATAATTCAGTTTGACATGTAGATGTTACCCTAATAGGTATGACCTCTCTAGATCAGAGTGAACCTGGAGTAATGCCCATGAAGGAGAACTCCACATTCCTCAAAGCTCCTGGATTGGAGTCTCACCATCAAATGCAGTTTAGTGTTATATATATGACATTGGTTGTCAGGGAAGTCAGGTCTTATCTCTCTGCAGAGATGAAGTTTGTGTATTCTACAGCCCCAGTCAACTAAGCTTCAAACCAGAATAGAAAACAGCAACCACAATGTTATTTATAGTTTAAATCTATGCAATTATTACTACATAAGTATATATATATATATATATATATATATATCAGTCAAGTTTTGAATGAAATCCACTGAGATGGAAAAGAAAAAAATTTGAAGATCAGATTGACATGTTTTACCAGAGGTCTTATATTATCTTCAAATCACTTACATTCTGATGATGTTAGACCTCTGGCAAAACATGTAAGTCTTTTTTTTAAAAATATTTCTTTTTCATATATCATATATATAAATATACACTTAAGCCCAGAGTGAATCACTCAAATCAGGTGAGTAAGTATAAAAATAGCTTACAGGCTCTGATAGCAAATAAAGGCTTTGGAATTGATTATGAAGGTATGGATATGAATAATTTTGAATTGCCTTCTGTAATCAAATTGCAAATGACACTTTGAAGAAATGCACTTTTTCTTCGTATCTCTTATCTATTGTTTCTTTCACTATTTCTTTATATATCAATTTTACTCTTTCTTTAAACATCAATTTGCTTCCAAACAAATTATTCCTTGCATGAAGTAATATTTAAACGATAATAAATTTTTGCAGTTATTGAAGAATTTTGAGCCTTAACCAGATCTAATACAACAAAATAAATTTCAAAAATGAAACAATCTAAACAGCTGAAAATAATATTTTACTAGTTTAAAAATTCATAAAATTTTTCTTAAAAATTAATTCTTCTCTTAACATCTATATTTTCTTTTATGTTGGATTATACAACTTTCAAAAAAACATTAAAAACATTTACAAAAATGTTTTTTAAAACTTAAATGATAGAAAATCTCAAGGACTTGTTAAAAGAATAACAGAAGAAATGAAAAAGAATCTATTGCCGAAAAATTTAGAATTGTATTACAGCAAAATTTTCCATCATTTTTATTTTATTTAAAAAAATGCTTTTGACTATGTTGAGTGAATGTATTTTCCCAATCCCTTTGTCACTGGCAGGATGTGACACAAGGTCAATTTTTAAGCTGAGTAAACCTGGTTTGAATTAAGAGCTTTCCTTCTTACAGACTTGTCTAACTAAGGCTAGAGAACTCAATCTGCCCGATTATTTACCTATAGCAGGGGCAAGAACAGATAGATTTATGCCACTCCCAAAGGTATTAGTTCCGAGGGAAAAGCCAACATACATGAGTGATTCCATTTCCAATAACAATAACTGTTACTATAAGAATGCCTCCAAGAAAATAATTGTTACATTAAGAATACCGCTAAAAAAATTAGGGGATAGAATAGACTGACAAGTCTATAAATATCATCATTTGTTGTCTGGGGCCTGGGAGTAATGGCAATGAAATTGTGACTCCATGCTCCCAAAAGCTCAAGAATTGGAGCCTCACCATTGGATGTAATTAAATGTCTAACCTTGGACACCCCTTTTTTAGGGGGTGGAGAGCTCTTAGCTCTCTGCAAGGAATAAAATTGGTGTATTCTAACTCAGGGTGGTGTTATTTGCTTTATTTGATAGAAAAATTCTCTTCTACATTTGGAAATCTATTTCAAGAATTATCATCTCAGTTATTTTGGTCGTGATTTTTTAAAATATTGTCCTCATCTTTATTGTGGTTAGTTCTTGAATACCTCCTTTGATCAGCCGTCAAACTTTAAAAACAATTTTCCATGCCAAACTATTTCTATGACCAGAAAAACAAGGGACACCTGAAGAAGGTAGGAGGATACAGTGTCCGAAACATTGTGCTTCAACAAACCACAATAAAGATGAGGGAACAGTCTGAAAAATTACAACCAAAATAATTCACATCAAATCTCATCTCAAAAATTCAGACAGATGATATCATTTCAGTTCCCTAGAAAAAGGTATACCCTGATGTCTGAGGTGATTTATTAAGATCCTGTTGTTAAAAAGAAAACAAAACAAATGATTTGCTGCTCCAAAGTAGTTTCTGTATCCTTTTAAGACAGAAATTTGCCTGTTTGGAGATTTTGCATAACATTAAATCTGAAATCTGAACATTACGTATAAAAAACAAAAACTCATCTCACTGGATCAAGCAAAGTTGAGGGAATCCAGAGTGACAGATGGTTAGATATAACCAAACGAGATGATGTGAGGGGTAGGAAAAGAGCTATTATTGATTCTAACTTGAATGACCAAGAAGATTGGCCACCATGCTATTTTGACATACTGTCAATTTAATGTTGGCAGAATACTGAAAAACAAATGACAGCATAAAAAAATAAAATCAGACAAAATAAAACAATTTTCTCTGATTGCTGTCATCATTTAATAAATAGAAATTGTATCGAATAACTTCTGTCTAAAACAGAGAATTAATATATATATATATATATATGTGTGTGTGTGTGTAGAGCTCATAATTTGTTATGACTTATCTATCTCTTTAAGTACGTATCTATCTGTTTCAACAAATCCAAGACATATATATGTATATTTCTCTCTTCGTATCAATATATGAGGGTCATTCAATAAAAAAAGAACATTTTATGATAAAAAAGAACAGAAAATTTTTTTGGAATTTTTTCTCTTAAATGTAAACATTGCATTGTTCGAAATTGGTTTACTGCCAAAATATTTTTTAATCTTGCAAAAATATTTGTTTTGAGGTGATTCAAAATGGTGGCAAACCAGACAGAGTGCTAGTGGTTTGAACAGAGGTCTGCCATCAAATTTTTGGTGGCTGAGAAGTGCAAACCATGTGAGATTTACATATGAATGTGTGATGTGTATAGAATAGTCTATTTTAGTAAAAAAAAAAAATATTCATGAAATGGGTAAATGGTTTAAAAAAGGTTGAAATATCATTCAAGATGCAAGTAGAACCAAGCAGCCTGAAATGGTAGATTCAGTTAATGTGCTTATTTTGGTTAGTTGTGTTTTACAGGATATCAACCCTTCTAAGTTACTTAATGACAAATCCTGTTTATACAAATATATTAAATATATATGATTTGTAAATGAATAATTTCTAGGCAACAATTTTTAAATGAGCTAAAGCTCATTTGTTTTCATACCGTTAAATTGTTTCAAGTATTGCTATCTAACTCTAATTTTATTCCATGTCATTCATGCTGTTAAATGGTTAGTAAATAATTAAATATTTCTATTTGACCCATAAACGAGACTTGATCTGAGTTTCACTGTAATGTAATTGAACGGCTCATAGAAAATTGAAATTGAATGAATAAAGCTGACTGTCTGAATAGCCTGGCCGAAGCACTTGTGTTAATTAAAAATGAATAGGGAAAACTGGAGGCCCCAAAAACTTCTTGTACGCATGTGTGGAATCGGCAGAGACAGATGTTTCTTCTCTGACACAACGGGCAGAAGGAGGGGACAACTTTTGTCTTTCCTTTGGAAGTCAATGGTAAGACATTATGAGGTAAAAACGTACTGTTGAACACCAGCCATGAAGATGAGAGGAGGCAAAAGTTTACGAGCACCATTTTTTGGGAGGTACACTCCAAAATATGGGGGGGGCTAAGATGCAACCCAGTGGATAAGCATGTTAGAACCATGTCTAATGACAGCATAAAAGCATGAAACCTTGGGTTACAGACACTACTTTGTTTTATATATATATATATATATATATTGTACTCTACAACAGATCCTGTTCTGGACAAGCAACAAATTAATCCCAATTTATCAAACTCCCACCAATTCGTATTTACAGGAGTGCATAAGTACCTATCTATCTCTGTCTATTCATATGTAGACACGTATCTATCAATGTCTTTGGTTTGGATTTGGTTTCTTTGTTGAATGGCATATCAACTTTTGTTGGTTATTTAATGGCAAATCCATTCTTGGAGAAAAGCTGTCAAGTTCCTAGAATCTCTCACTCTCCATCACTTATGGCAGGTGTGTTGTTTCTATTAGTAAAGAGATCAGATTTCCTTATGATTGATAACCTGTCAATAGCCATCCATACCTTTCCAATGTGCATGTTGACATTGCTTTCAGTAAATGAGATATTGCTGCAGAGGCATATGAACTGATCAATTAATTTCAGAGACATGCCACTTAAAGTGAAGCTGGTTCCTTCTTGTTTAAAAAAAAAAATGAAATACTGCTTTAACTGGGTTCAGATTTTTATGTTTTAAGAAGAGGAATTAATATTGTGAACTGAATTACCATGACTAGTTGATTTGGTGTCACTTGTGTGCGATATGAACTGGTGACTCAGTTGTAGAGTTTTGGCATTGCAATCTGTGGTCGCTGGTTCGATCTCCAGTGGTGGATATTACAGTATACACTGCTGATGAGACTTAATAATGTCAAAACAGCTGTCCAGTGTTCCCGTATATCATGCGTAGGTGCTTTAATAGTAGCCAATTTCTCTGGTCGCTTTCTACGGGGATTCATCTTGGGTTATTGCATTTGTAAGATCTGCAAGATTATCTGTGTAGTCTGAATCTATCAGTTTCTGCAGGATATGGCTGGGTGAAATAAGGGGTTTCATACTTTTCCGATGAGTATTAGTCCAAAAATAAATGTCATAGAAATGACTAAAGTTTAAACTTACAATAATGTTGCTGTCTAGCATGTTAACCTATACACTGCTGAGACTCCCCATCTCTCTCTCTCTCTCTCTCTCTATATATATATATATATATATATATGAAGTATGATCAATATCTATCAAAATTGAATCAATAAATATATATATTTATATATATATATATATGAAGTAAGTATTTATATATATATATATATATATATATATATGAAGTATGATCAATATCTATCAAAATTGAATCAATAAATTTTTAAAACATCCCCAGTTTAGATGAAGATTTGTCGACAGCTGAGCAACTATCATATGAAAATTATGATGTTAAGAAAGTCTTGGTGAGTCAGGGCCAATTCTCAAGACATTCTTATGAAACACTAGTTTGTGTAAGTGTAACACCCTCTACATTGACCAGAGTTGACTGTGTGACTTTTACTTGTTTCCTAAACTGAAAATTCATCTCAAAATTTGATCACAAAGAGACCAGTAAAACAAGTTTAACTGCACAGATGCATATAATATCAAAAAAGTGTTTTATTGGTGCTTTAACCAATAGAAAACTCACTGGAATTAGTGTTTTATGTCAAGGGGACTATCTTAAAGAAAATAAATATCTTGTTCATTGTTCATTTCTGTCTTGATAAATACAGCTTCCCTCTTATTTTTTGAGCCCATTTAGTCTAAGCAGAGACTAAGTATATCTTATAAGCAATGATTAAAATGCCAACAACCATTCTCTATTGCTAATTCCTTCCAAAATGGCTACTACAGGCTTTACTTTAATAACCATTTGATTAGTTAGTTGGTTGGTATTATGGCATATCAATCCTTATAGTGGTACTATTTGACCCAGAGCAGAGAGGGGTTTAAGGGGATTGATAATTTTTCAGTGGAAATTTGTCTGAAAGTAAATGCATGATTGATTCACTACAATGTCACAGTCCCACTCTTTACCCACAATGCTATGGCGACACCCCATTTTTTTCTACACACAACCAATTATATGATTTCAATATTAATATTAAGGATAATTTGTTAGCAATTATAGCTTCAACTATTTTTAATGCAAATAATTTGCACAGTTATATAGTTTCAAGTGTTCCTATATAATACAAATTTTAAAAAGGATCTACTTGACCCTATCGAATATTGGTTGACTTGAAAGTGGTCTGACGCACAAGTAGACTGGTGCAGACCAGGTATCTGTCACACACCCCACTGAACGAATGAGTTTGACACAAGGCCATTTTTAAGGTGTGTCCGGTTGCCGGGCCGTAGCCCACATGCGTCTAGCATTGCCAAAAATACCTTCGGCCCCGTCGGCATTCCCCTTAATAGGGGCGCTTCAGGTGCCAGGCAATAAACCCAACCCCTCCATAAGGGGTTAAAAGCCTGGGGGGATGGCCCCTGAGGCTGGAGGAAATCTTTAGTGTTGAGGCAACACCCGAACAATCCATGCTGACCAAAGTGCGTCCCAAACAACTGGAGAGGGAGACCAAACACAGGGGTTTGACCAACTTGACAATTTGTTGCTGCCTCCCACCAGTCAAAAGCCTGAAGGCCGATTAAAGTGGGGATAAAGGGAATGTGGTCTAATGAGTCAGGCAGTAGCACGTATGCCAGAATATAGCTTGAACTAGACTGTGAGGATTAGTGTTATACAAGTGGTGCATAGGAGTCAAGAAAGCAGCTCGCCCACCCAAAGGTGGCCCGGCCGAAGCTGGTGGCCTTTCGGTCTCGAATCTGCCATTGATCGATCTCCCATCCGGCACAAATGCCAGATGGCCCAGATGAATATATGGGTGAATAGACACTTCTCATGTAAATGTGTTAGGCAGGTCTATCCAAGCAAAATGGACCAACCCACCTGCTGCATTAGGTACTCTCCTATAAATGAGGTAAGCTTAGCTGGCTGGCTTTTCCCCAAGAAGACTCTAGAAAGCAGCCATGTTAGCAGGTGAGTCATTTAACTTCTACAGACCCATCAATTGGACTCTAACAACTATCACCACTCCAGGTCACAATGGAGCTTGGAGTAATGGCAATGAAGGGGTGACTCAACACTCCCCAAAGCTGTAGAAATGAGCCTCACCACTGGATACAGTTTAACATCATACCAAAGGCACATTATTTTTTTAGGCAGATGGGCTCATTCTTCAAAGCTGGTGGTTTTCAAACTTTGTTGTCAGGAAATCTTTACTTTTCAGGATCTTTTTAATAAACCCTCTTATAAATAGAATGAAATTTAATGAAAATCACATCCAGTATTTGCTCTGAGTAAGAACATTTAGTTAGAAGAATCTCCTTGTCTTGCTTGGCACAACTTGTCGATTTCTTGGTGATATTTTTGACAGACACATGTAATTCACTTTTCATAATTCCATGTCTGTATTTGGTCATCATATTGCTAAGTACTGAAAATATCGTTTTGCATAAATATGTTGTTAAAAAAGGTAGAAGCACTTTTGACCACCTTTGGAGACAAGAAAGGATGCTCATCAACCCAGCTAAGCCAAAATTTTCAGAGTGACAGTTCTTTAAATTGGTGCATACAAATACAAATTTACAGTTTGATTGCTTATTAGATAATATATATTTTCAAGATGTCCTTGCAGCATCTGCTGACTCCTGCTGTTGACATTATAGACCCCCTGTTGTCCTTGGACCATAGTTTGAAAACTTTTGTTCTAAGCTTTGATGACAGGGGCTACTCACTTGGCTAATCACACTAAATAATAAATATTTATCCACTGGAGAAAATTCCTACATACAACAACCATATCTTCCTTTAGTGTTAACCCCTGATGTTCAAAGAAACTTCAATCTCTTTTCAGGCATGAAAAATATATGACTGAGATGAGAAAGAGAAAATGATAATCAAATATCTGCTATTCTATTGAGCTCATTTTATGTAAAGTTTACGCAGAGACCTCAAAGATTTTACTCCGCTTAATGGTATTCAAATTTTCCTCTCCCTTCAGTTGCCTTGCAAAAGAATTATATCGATAATTCTTTCTCTTTATATGTGCGTGTATGTATCGATCTATATCTATTGTATTCTGTTCATGTTTTTCAATCTATCAATCTATATACTTAATGCTATTTCTATTATTGGACATTTCAGTTGTTGAGATCATAGCTGTTGCCCTCTGGCATCAGAAGTTGGTATTCCAATGTTCTTTGAAAGCTAAGATTTTAAATGCTAATGTTCAGGACATCGAGGGTCTGTCAATATGAAAGATTAATGCTATACAATATGACTACCTCCTAATAGTCAGTATATATATATATATATACATTTTAACACTTTTGATCCTAATGGAATTTATAAATTCCCTTAGAATGTTTGTTAAAATACTAGTGGTTTGTTACATATTAAATCTTTTGGAACATTTTTGCTCTGATTCTTTAAAAAAATTTGCATTTAAAAATACATTGCATCTCATGATTGGTTTGGTTTAATGACATATCAACTGTTGGTTATTTAAGGCCAAATACTGTTTTTACATATATATAAAATATATGATTTGTAAAGACATTTTGTTGATACAGTTCTGATGTATTTCTTTTTAAATCTTGTTTTTTTTTAGTACAACTCATCATCATCATCATCATCATCATCATCATATCGTGCTGGTAGCACGGATATCCCTGACCCTCTCTCGCCACTCCTCCCTATCGCTCATCGCCCTAGGTAGGTCTTCAGGACAACATCCTGTATCCTCACATAGCTGCTGAATGTACGTTCGAGCTGGTCGCCCTGCTTTTGCGCGGCCATGTGTGGGGATCCATAAGAGTACATCTCTTATGAGTTCATCTCTGCTTCTCCAGCAGTGTCCTGCATGTCTGGTTAGTCTAACTTGAATAGTTTTCGTGATAGCGGGCAGGTGGCCGTACAGTTGGTGTCTTGTGGGGTGTTGCTGCCAACTCATCCTGGTTGTTAAATTATGATAATATATGAGTTTCTTTTTTTTAAGCCTGGTTACCTGAACTAGTTGCTTTATCACTCAGCTACAAGAGCCATTGATATTTCAGAAATCTAAATTACACCTATAACTCATCCTCTACTTTATCTCTGATAGGTCAATATGTTGTTGTTTGTATATATGAGCAGTGCTAATAAGATATTTTATTTTATTTATTAAGAAGCTGCAGTTTCTATCATTCTACTTGTTGAATGACTGTGAACTTTACACAGAGGGGCTTCTCTTACTTTATACAGACAGCAAGTGGATGATGTAACAAGCAGTCTGCTTTTTTGCCAAGATTTGACAGCAGCTTACAAATTATATTTCTTCTCTATTCTATTTTTCTTTCTATTTGGTTATTTGAAAAATCTGTCTAAATGCAACTTGATGAAACGATAACACAGCAGTAAGTCAACAAACTATACAAGTCTTAATTGTTCTGCATTTAAGGGTGGGGATACAAAATCATATTTTAGTTGCTTTTGAACACAGTAAAAATGATATTAGGGGTCCACAAGAGACTGCGCATGGGAGAACTTCCCAACCAAATTCTGAGGTTATTTGCTAAAATTTTATTTACAATTTGAAAGTAGAGGCTGCAAATTGTTGCAAAAACTGACCTTGTGCTACATCTTGCCTGTTGTGGAGGGGTTTTGCCACAGGATTATTCAACTAAGCCTGTTGCAAAGTTTTCCAGCATGGATTTAAAAAGCAAGCGTGTTGTTTTGTTATTTACTAAGCTTTCCTTAGCTTCTACACAAGGCACCCTGTGAGACTCAAACTCATGAGTAATGGTTTGCCAATCTAGATTACACAATGTGAGGTGCCTGAAAGTGTATTGTTTTAGTAATTTATGAAGGTTTTTGCTTAAATGTTGCACAAGCCTGTATGAATGGGGCACCTAATGAGACTTGAACTCACTCATGAAGATTGGCTAGTCTACCTTGCTAATCATCACATCACTTAAGGCGCCTAAGTGTATTGTGTATTAATTTACAAAGCTCTTTGCTTCGATGTGGCACAAGGCCGAATGAATGGGGCGCCCAATGAGACTCAAACTCACTTGTGTAGGTTTGCTAGTCTAGCTTGCTAACCGTTACACCACCAGAGGTGCCCGCCTAAGTGTATTGTGTCAAGTATTTGTCGCTGCCTCCCACCAGACACGACTTGACACAAGGTCAAAAGCCCGAAGGCCGATTAAGTAAGTGTATTGTGTCAACACCAAAGCAACTACTAAGAGATTTTATGAAAAAGGGTGAGCTCACTTCTTATCAGCAGTGGGACAGGGTGATTAATCAACATTTGCTAACCAAGGATGGAGAGTTCAATTCTTGAGTGAATCATTGTTTACCATTTTCAGTTTGGTCCTGTGAATGTTACAAGAGCATGGTTAATAAAACCAATAATTTATCATAGCATTGCTCAGTTAGAGTCTGTCCTAGGTCCAGGAATATGCAATAAATAATTCTTTTTGAATTCCAATAAATACAGAATTGTATTTTTTAAAATTTCATTTAGGTAAAGATGTTGAAGTCTTTTCTGAATCTCGTCATAATTTACTTTGTCTTTCACTCTAGTAATTCATTTTTTATTGCCGGTGGCATCTGTGTCAAGAAAGAAGAGAAAGACAAGCATTTAAATTTTCACCGATGTTGGTTTTCCGGAATTCTTATTGGAACCATATTCTTTGGTAGTGACTTTTTTATTGCTTGTAAAAAGACCTACTCTTGACGGATTGCTTTTCTACTCGTTAAATGAGAAGACCTTACATTTTTACAAGCTCATTCGACTGGGGTTGTAGAATATACAGATTACTTTGCTGCAGAGAGGTAAGATCGCCAACAAATGAGTGTCCTGAATATAACACAAAACAATATGATGGTGAGGCTCCAGTAATGCTGGAGCTTTGGGGAATGCAGACTACACCTTCATTGGTCCACTCTGGCCTGGAGTGGTAATACCTGATAGGGTCCTATCTATGGGTCAAATAAATCTGTTTGACATTTAAACTGAATGGAAACAATGATGTTTAATTGAATTGTTAGAAATAGAACTGTTTGATCATTTAACTGTGTGTAAACAAACAACTTTTATTTGAACTGTTAGTGATACATGGTAATACTTAGGACCATTTAACTTTTTTGATTTATTCTAACTAGAACTGTTTGATCCTTTGATTGTGTGTATCAACAAAATGTTTTTACAAATTCTATATTTAATATATATGTATAAGCAGGATTTGGCTTGAAATAACCAACAATGGTGGCTTGGCCATAAAACCCAACCCAACCAAATCATATATATTTAGTATATATATAAAAACAGGATTTGGCATTAAATAACCAACAATGGTTGATATGCCATAAAACCCAACCAAACCAAATTATATATATTCAATGTAGATGTATGAACAGGATTTGGGATTAAATAACCAACAATGGTTGATATGCCATAAAACCCAACCAAATCATATATATTTAATATAGATGTAAAAACAGGATTTTGCATTAAATAACCAACAATGGTTGATATGCCATAAAACCCAACCAAACCAAATTATATATATTCAATGTAGATGTATGAACAGGATTTGGGATTAAATAACCAACAATGGTTGATATGCCATAAAACCCAACCAAATCATATATATTTAATATAGATGTAAAAACAGGATTTTGCATTAAATAACCAACAATGGTTGATATGCCATAAAACCCAACCAAATCATATATATCTAATATAGATGTAAAAACAGGGTTTAACATTAAATAACCAACAATGGTTGATATACGATAAAACCCAACCAAACCAAATCATATACATTTAATGTTGATGTATGAACAGGATTTAGCATTAGATAACCAACAATGGTTGATATGCCATAAAAGTAAACCTAACCAATTTAAATTTTTACAGTATATATACACTGTAATAGATACTTTACAGCAAATTTGTAATGTATAAGTTAGGATTGTGCAGACACAGAATCAACCGTAATTGGTGACTGTCAGTTTATCTATTAAGTGATCCTCAGTCCAAGTGGTATCCATGTGGTGGGTATTCCTTTCTATACTTGAGTGGGGTACGATGGGAAGGGTGATCTAGTTTGCGAGGTGTCCTTGGAAGGGTGTTCGAGTTTATATGGCATGGCTATTTGTGTTGTTACATTATATTTATTTTGTAATTTGTTACTTTATTTTCTATTGAATTTACAAATATTAATCATTTATTTTGCATGCAGTTAAATGGTTTCAAGTATTGTTTTTTACCACAACTAATTCGATTCAATATCAATCATTTATTTTGCACACTGTTATATGGTTTCAAGTATTGCTAACTAACATTAGTAAAGATTCAAAAATTAAGGTAGATTTCTTTTAAAAAGAAGCACCCAATAGATAGATGCACACACACTTATATATATATATATATAGAGAGAGAGAGAGAGAAAAATTAAGTAATCCAAAGTGAAGAATCTAAGGTTTAAGTCAACGTTATAATGTTTTGGTTTTAATAAACCATCGTCAGGGCATAGAAAAGATGATATCACGTGTTGTTAGATCAATGGTGGATGGTTAATGAAATAATCTTTTTTGAAATATGAAAGCTGATTTATTGATTAAACGGTAATGTCCCCTTTTCTCTGTATATATAATTTCTTCCTTTGTTATCTTATTTCATTAAACATCCATTGTTGATCAAATGACACTCAATATCATCTTTTCTAAGTCCTGAAGATTGTTTATTAAAACTAAAATGTTATAACGTCAATTTTCTCTCATATTAAATTCTTCACTTTGGATTACTTTGTTTTTCAATTTTTCTCCATATTGTCAGATTCTTTTTCGTCATTTAGTTGTGTGTGTGTGTGTGTATGTGTATATATATATATAGAGAGAGAGTGAGAGTGAGATAGATATACTATCCTGTCAGTGAGGCTGCCGTGAGAATATAGTAGCTGCATCCTCTGAAGAGGATGCAGAGGAGTAAGACCCTCCCAGTGTTTTTATTTATTGTTTTTTTTAATAAGTGTTTTTATTTATTGTTTTTTTTAATTTAACTTATTCATTTTTGTTTCTTTTAGTTAAAATTTGGAGTTAAGAAAGAAATGACCAATTCTGTTTTTATTTTTTTATTATTGATTTCTTTTGTAGTTGTTAGAGAAACTTGAGAAACAAGGAGCTAAATTTATTAAAATTAAAGAGGAATATATTAAATTTGCTTGAATATTTTCATGGTGCAAGTTAATTCCTTCCTTTGTCAGGCCGAGAACTTTTTAGTACCTTATTAAAAAGGGTGCAACAAAAGTACCTTCCACATTTTACATTGTCAACTGTGTGGTACAAGTGTAAATGGTAGCTCCATTTTGTTATCTTTCTTTTTCCAAAGATAATCAGTTATGACTATTGTTTGGACTAGTGCACACAATGTGTTTGCGGTTGAAACATTTTGTTAAAACTGGTGAATCTGTAATTGCCACATAGAGAACTTTTTGTGCTTTTTTCATGTGATGATGAAATGATGCTCTTCTGGATAGAAAATTGATACTGCTATGGGTTGAAAATTCTATCCAAAACTGAATCATATGATTATCACTTCCTTATGTTCACTTGCACCAGAAAGGTGACAGTTTAAAATGTGAAAGGTATTTTTGTCACCCACTACATGTATGTGTGTGTGTGTATATATATATATATATAGATATCAGGGGCGGAGACGGGACTAGTGCTACTCATGCCTGGCACGACCAATAACTCAGTCAATGTTATTCAAAATGGATTAAAAATCATCCATTAATTTCAAGCAAACATACTTAGTCTGATCTCAATTAAATTACGTATCTATTCAAGTTTCGATAACTAAGTAGCCAAAAGTTCATAAATATATCTGTGAATAATACAACGATGCTGTTTTGAACGGATGGTCTTTGTCCGGCCACCGTCAGATTCATTGAACATCCATAAAATTGGCTATGATTTTGAATGCCCGATCCGTGCCAGGCACTAGACCCTTATAATAACAGTAATGTTAGAGAAATATGCTTTTGGCTGTAGCCAATAGCAAGAGCAACCCTTACACTGTGCTCAAAAATCTTAGCACATGTGACTGTTGATAGATATATTGGGAAGAGGGAGAGGGACCGAGAGAGAGAGAGAGATCGAGAGAGATTGAGAGAGAGAGGGGATAGCAGATTAGAGCCATCGACGTCATCATCATCGCTATGGTAAATGTTGGTTAAACGGCATGTTTTAATTCGTTTTTTCACTAACAGATGTCTATTTCTTTAATGAATGTTGCATATATTACATTCTGTAACTAAAATTTGTTTATTTGAATACATTTTCAACAAATAATCTTTATTTTAAGCGAAATTGAAACTACTAGCTGTGTCTGTGTATATTGTCATCAGTTTCTTTATTCTAATTAACATATTTTTCTCGTCATAGTAATGAACATCTTCTCTTTTCTTCTATACTTTTGAAAGGAAAAAATTATCTTATCTACTGTATTAACAAGACTACAAATTATATAGTATCTTGATTGTTTACAAAAAAAACACCATGCAAGGTACGTTTGTCAATCTGTGCTATACAATGGAGAATCACGCAATAGCAACTATGATGACTTACTTTGGGTCCACAGACCACGGGTTGGGAACTGAAGTTGACAGAGTGTGTGTGTGGGGGGCACGAGTAGCAAAAATAGGCTAGAGTCGCCACTTATATATATATATATATATATATATATATCTCATTTCCATAAACTGAAGATATTGAAAAATTCCATGAATCAATAACATAATCATTCTTTTATGGTGGATTACATCATTTTCCATACAAGTGGCATTAAATTATAGAAAACCAGGGAAAATACTTTTCCTGTTTGCACAATGATGTTAGGAATTTAAATGAAAAGACTTTATCAAAAAAATGTTGTAAATTTTGCATCAACTTAACGTCTCAGCTTACTCACATAAATTTATCAATGTCTTTGTATATCTTTATCCAACTTAAAAACCAAAAGATATCTCACTGTCATTCTATGATTTACTTGGACTATTATTCACATCTTTATTAAGATTCATTCATGGTATCTCAGTTATTCAATTCTGCAGACTTCTTCAGGTGAATATGGCACCTTGCCAGACATTTCATTTATCAGATACCACATTTGCCTTGGGAAGTGGATAGAGCAGAGCAACTGTAATGTATCAAAAAGATTTTAAAAAAGAAAGAACTATGAAGAAAATGTATAATTGTCAAAACAAAATCATTGAATGTTAATAATTCATCTGAAAATTTTGAAATAAAATAAAAATTCTCGCTTTTCTTCCTCTAAAGTGTCAGTTCTTATTAATGATTTTTGTTTCTGGTAATCATTCTTAATATTACACTTGTAGTGACCAGTTAAATTCCTTCATTTCTTTCTCACTTATCTCGTCTGAACACAAATATCACTGTTTTGTACATGTTAAGATTTACACAGGCAATAAAATTAATGTAGAGATTTGAGTCCCACAAATTATAGACTTTAGCTCATGCAATTAAGATTCAGGTTAGATTAGATGATTTGCTTTTATGGCATATGAACCCTTGTGGGTTATTTAATGTCAATATATTATATATTCATATATAAATTATTTGCTGGGGAATAGTTTGTAGGTAACAATTTTTCAACAACTTTATTGAGCTCACTTGTTAGGGCACAGTTAAATGTTTTCAAGCATTTGTTTGCACACAGTTAAATCGTTTCCAATATTACATCAGTTAAGATTAAAAAATTAAGTTAGATTTCTGTTAAAAAAAAGCACCCAATGGATACATATATATATATATATATATATATATGCTACCCTGTCAGTGAGGCTTAAAATATACTGCCTTCTTTTCAGAAGAGTAAGACCTCTTTTCAAAAAGGCGTGTCATGAATATGACTCAAAACTGCATCTGGTTTGGTTTGGTTTTATGGCATATAAACCATTGTGAGTTATTTAATGCCAAATTCATTTTTATACATTTTTTTATACATATAAACAGTTCTTTTTCAAACAATTCAGTTAAGCATAAGTACACTGTTCCATTCTATTTGACCCATAAATAGGACATTATGAAGTGCTACCACTCTGGGCCAAAGTGGACCTTGGAGCATTGCCAATAAAGGGGTAGTTCACATTTCTCAAAGCTCCTGCATTACTGAAGCTTCACCATCAGACTGTTTAGTGTCATATCCAGGAGCCTCATTGGGGGAGTCTTATGCCTCTGTAGAGATACAGTCGGTGAATTCTATAGCCCTGCCTAACTGGACTGAATGCATCTGGTGGTGAGGCTTCAGTCCGGGAGATTTAGGGAGTGTAAAGTACCTCTTCATTGCCACTACTCTCTTGTTCATGCTGCCCCAATGTGTTAGTATCTGTTAAGGTCCCATCAATGGGTTAAACAGATTTGTTTAAAAACTATTTATAATAAATAGGAATCTGTGAAATAACTATGTACAAACAAATAATCTCTGACAAATATAAACAGCAATCTCTTTAATGGAACAATGAAATATAGTGTTGGGTATCGCCTACCTTTTCCACACAATAAACTAGTCTATCTGCCATATATAGCAGTAGCTACTAATACCAGGGCAGGCTAGAAGGTGAAGAGCAGCTTCTTATTGGAATAGTATTAGAGCATTGGAGACTGGAGATCGCACTAGATCACCTTACTTGCTACCGTAATAATGGAAGCCAATACTATCGTTGTGCTATATCTTTATAAATATTCACTAATCCTATGTTCTTGTCTACTAATAGTCTCTCTATTGTATATACTTTTTTCCTGAGAATATATCTCTATTTCCTCTCATATCTTGGTTTGTCTTTTATTTAATATTACAAGTGTTCACTAACCAGAATGCAACATATAGTTATGACTTTATTCAAGTATTTAGAAGTTAATTAAATTTTGTCATTGAATAACCACTTGAGATACCATTAGATTATATATATATATATATATATATACACACACATGGTCTCATGAAAGCATGAGTGATAAACTGACAGTTACCAAGCTCCGATAACTTTTTGTCTATGCTAGCCCAACTTAATATATATATATATATATATATATATAGTTCTTTGCTTTAGGTCTCAAGTGAAATATATATTTTAAAATGAGTAAGTCCACCAAGAGATTTGTATTTTTTAAGGATTTATTTATTTCATTCTTACATACATGTATGTTTCCAGCTTGTTGCTTTCGTCAAAGAACATATTTAGCAGAAAGCCTTGTTAATGGGATACTCAATGATACTTGAACTCACTCAGTACCCCATATATATTCTCTAATGAAAGCAATAAGCTGGAAACACACACGTATGTAAGAACAAAATAAATTTAAAAAAATACCAACCTCTTTTTGAAACTACTCATTTTAGAATATATATACATATTCTCTTTCACTGATATTAAGCTCTCAATCTAGGAATATAGAAAACTACATTATATATATATATATATATATATATATATATAAATGAACCCTCAGAGTTCATCATTTTTACATGCAAGAAAGTTTATTTGTCTGACTTAGAACATTTTTAAATGTTTTTTTATGACACAAACCAACAAGAAATAGTAGTCCCAATATGATTTGAATTTTGTTTAAAAGAAAAAAGCTTGATATATCTAATCTTAATAATTATTTGAAATGTTTTCCTTTCAATGTTTCTTTAGAAGAGGAAGCGCCAGAATTTTACATATCAAGGTTGAATAATAAGACTTACAATGCTTCTAAAATCTTTATTTCTGAATAGTCATCATGTAATTATATACTGAGAGATCAAACAACAAAGCTGTTCATTTATTTCCCTTACAAAAGGTAAATTTGACAATTAAGGAAAACATCCTGGGATTAACCAAAGTCTAAATAATAAAAAGAAATTAGATATTTTTACATAAAGTCTAAGAAGAAAAATGAATGAAAAAATTTTTTCCTTCCTTTGGAAAGATTGAAAGCTTACTGAATTGAATAAGAAGTTCAATTTATCATATTTGTATTCTCACAATAGATTCTTCTTTATTTCACTTTATTGAAAAAGATCGAGAAACAGAAAATGGGAGAGCTGGAAAGGAAAGGTAAGGGAAGTAACTCGAGCTTCTATTTTGAAAGGTCTGTTGAATCTGTCATTCCCTGAAACTGAGGTCAAGCTTTATTTTTTCCTCTTCAAACTGAAATATTTTAGTTTTTAGGTAAGTTTCAAAATGGAGGATGGTAGGAACAAAAGATTTTACATACTTGCTTAGCAAGGAAGGTGAAGTAAAATGAAAAAAGTAAAAAATAGATAAAAAGGAATAAAATATAAACTAAGATAGAATTAAAATTCACTTCAAAAAGATGAAGTAGTGTATAAAGGCAATTAACAAGAAACTAGAAAGAGATAATGAAATTGAATTAAAAAAGTATTGCAAATAGAAAACGGGTAAAAACAAAAAAAAAAAATTAAGATAGGAAAACAAAGAATGGCAGAAATTAAACCAAAGAGGAAAACAGAAAAACAAAAAGAAATCTGAGAACAACAAACGGAGGAGAAGGAAAGAAAACATTGCAGATAAAAGGGTAAAAAAGAACCCAAGAAACTACTGAAAAATAATCATTTACAAAGCTTAACTGTAATACAAGGCCAAAAATAGATGGCATTCCCTGAGAATCAAACTCAAGAGCTATGGTCTGCTAGTCTACCTAACAAATTAATGCATCTAAAAGTCAACAGATTTTTGATATGGCCATAAATACAGTGCACCTAGTAAGGCTCAAACTCAATACTGATTAGTTTGGTTTGGTTTGGTTTCATGGCATATCAACCATTGTTGGTTAGTTAATGCTAAATCTGTTTTATGCATATACATGTATATCAAAATATATATGATTTGTAAACAAATATTGTTCATAGCATTTTTAAACAAACCTGAGGTCATTTTTTGCACACATTTAAATGGTTACAAGTATTGCTGAGTATAACAAAATTTTTTATTAAACATCAGTGATCAAACAGTTCTATTTCTTACAATTCAATTTAGTGCAATTAAACAAAGTTAAGTGGTGTGCAACAGTTCTTATCTATCACTAACAATTCAATTAAACATCAGTCATTTGTTTACAACAGTCAAACAGTTTTATTCAACACACAGATAGGACTTTATCCGGTGCTACCACTCTGGGACAGAGTGGACCTAGGAGAAATGGCAATGAAGGATAACTCCACATTCCCTAAATCTCTATGACTGGAGCCTCACTATCAGATGGTTTAATGTCATATCCAGGACCTCCATTGGCAGGGTCTCTGCAGAGATGCAGTTAGTGTATTCTTTTGCTCCAGCTGATTGGGCGTGGTTTGGTTTCACAGCATATCAACTCTTATTGGTTATTTAATACCAAATAATGTTTATACATATATATCAAATATACATGATTTGTAAACATTTTATTTATAAGATTTCTAAGTGAGTCAGAGCAACTTTTTCCCCTTTTTGTACACAGTTAAATAGTCTCAGGTTCTGCTAATTTATATGAATAATTGTATTTACCATTAATCACTTGTATACACACAGTAAAATGGTTTAGTACAGTTTCAATGAAAAAAAAGATCTATTTCAAACAATTCAGTTTAGCATAGGTACACAGTTTAGTTCTATTTCAAACAGTTCAGTTTAGCAGAGGTATGAAATTTCAGAGTCAAAAATAGTTCTATTTCAAGGAATTCAGTTTTGCATGATTACAGTTTAGTTCTATTTCACCCACAGATGGGAACCTATCAGGTGCAACCACTTCGGGCCAGAGTGGAAATGGGTGCAATGGCATTACCCAAAGCTCCTGCATTACTAGAACCTCACCACCAGATTGTTTAGTGTCATATCCAGGACACCCATTGAGAGGGTCTTACCCCTCTGGAGGGATGCAGTTGGTGTATTTTATACCTCCAGCTGACTGGGCCACCAGGACACTCATGGGGAAGGGGTCTTACCTTTCTGTTGAGAAGCAGTTGGTATATTCTATCTTGCACTAAGCATAAAGTATGTATCATAGGAAATGGATTTGGTGACCTGAATTCAAATCCCGGTAAAGCTGGTTGCATTTCGTTTTGCACTAAGGGCCTTTGGGAAGGCATGAATCCATCTGTTCTCTTCCCAGCTGTAGGTAAATGATAGAGTAGACTGGTTTCTTTAACCTTGGCACAGTAACCAGTTAAATGTTGAACTTGTGTTACACCTTGTGAGTGGCAGATGGCTTGGATAAATACATTGAATATAAGGCGACAAGTATAGGGCAAAAAGGGTGAATTTAATTCACTAGATGTTCTTTAAACTAACTTTAGATTAGTTTTCGCTCAAGGCAAAAGGCATAGGTTTCTTAGAATGGGCCAAATTGGCTGCTAAGGTAGCAATAGGCCTGTTAGATTAACTTGTTGGCCATTACATCATGCTATGTAGTACAAAACGAGTGAGTGAGTTGGCTCATTGTAATTGAGGGCAACTTGAAGGCTCCCTTTTTAATAGCTACTACACTGAGGTGTAGGGGAGAACGCTACTCCTTTCCTGGGATTGCTCCACTTACCCTTGATCTGTGCGTTATAATGCTGAGTTAATGCAAGGAGGCATCAAGTACCATTTTTTGAGTCTTTGGTATGAGTCGACCTGGGATTGAACCCAGGTCTTCTGGACCATAGGCGAACACACTAACCCTTATGCCATTACAGAACTAATCAATGTAAAAAAAAATCAGATTTCAATGAGAAAAGTAAAAAAATCCTATTATAAAATTTACTATAAAAAAATAATTGATTTTAACCGATGTCAACCTGTCTTGAGTTATTTTATGCCAAGAAGTTAGGGAATTGTGTTTATTGTACATTTATATTTACTTTTTTGCATAGTTTCTTAAGTTTTTTGGGTCTTTTTTACCAAGTAATTTAGGATTTCAGTCGGTGAGATGCACTGTTCCAGTTTTCCTTTCCTTTCCTTTCTTCTCTCATTTGCTTTTCTTTCTCTCCTCAAATCTTGGATCAATTCCTGATGTACGTGCTTCAACTCTAAAGTCAGTTCTCAACTGGACTCCATCTATATACTGATGCAGCTTTCCAACATCCAGGTACCTGAATCAAAAACCATACGAGCAACATGGTCATAATCATATAACATCCACGCACCTGAATTGAACCTCACGTCTGTGCCATGCTCAAATCACTTTTTTCTCATTTGGGAGGATGTGGATTCGATTCAAGCAAGCAGGACAAAGTCTACTCCTCTTTCTTAGAGAATACAGTTATTACCTTTCCTTGCTGCCATCCAACTCCTGTTCTTTATTACAGTTTTTACTCATATTTTTGTAATATCAAATTTTTAAACAGATTTATTTGGACCATAGATGGGACCCTAATAGGTACTAACACTCAAAGAGAAATGCTAACGGTTTGACTTGGATATTTACTCAGGTCAGTCATTCTGTTTCATATTACAACAACTATTGCATTAAACTTGCTGCCAAGAAAATCAGAAGATAATAGAATTCGGTGACAGTCTATAAATACTGGCACTTATTAACTGGGACCTAAGAGTAATGACAATGAAACTGTGACTCCATTCTCCTAAGGGTTTCTTACATCCAGATGCAGTTTAGTGTCATAACCAAGAAACCCTTTTTTAAGGGCAGCTCTGCAGGGGATAGAGATAGCATATTCTAAGCTCTTCCAACAAAATGGTTATCATTTTTAGACCAATAATATTGCTTTTATTGTAAAAGTTTCTTATTTACAATAACTTGATTTGACATTGGATATTATTTCATGAACTCTATCGTCTCAGTTTCCAAGAAAAAGGAATACCCTGATGTCTGAGGTAATTTATTGTGATTCTGTAGTTAAAAGAAATGACTTGCTGCTCCAGAGTAGATTCTGTATCTTTTTAATTCAGAAATTTGCCGGCTCGTATTCTTTGCATATCATTAAATAACAGAACTTGAGTTACTGATTTCATTTTCTGTGATGATAACCATGTTAGACGTGCCTCTCAATAGAGTTCCATGTAATTTTCAAAAAAGTTGGCCCTGGGAACTTTTGTACATACCTCATACAATAGAGAAATGAAGTATTCATGGGAATTAACTGCTGTCCGATCTTTTTCTGCTAAAAACCTGGATAGGAAAATGAATAGGATTCAGGTTGGCAATGAAAAATAATATTCATTTCTTTTTTTATTCCAGGGAAGTAAAAGATATTTCTTGAAATGGCAGGCAAGCTATTTTTTTTTTTGCCTGACTGCCTAAGAGAGAGAAAAATGACAAACAAAAATGAAAAAAAAAAGGCATGATGACAAAAATGTTTCTGAACATACTGGACAAGAAGTAGGAAAGAAAGGTTTGTTCCCTTAGATATATTTAATTCTGCTTTTGTAGTGAGCTTGATAAGCAAGTCAGATAAAATAAACCTTGCATTATTTGATATTTGGTTTGGTTTGGTTTGGTTGGGTTTTATGGTATATCAACCATTGTTGGTTATTTAATGCCAAATCCTCTTTATACATACATATTAAATATATATGATTTAGTTTGGTTTGGTTATATGGCATATCAACCATTGTAGGTTATTTAATACTAAATCCTGTTTATACCGATATATATTAGATGTATATGATTGGTAAACACATTTTGGAGCTTACATTTTTAAACAAGCTTGATTTTTTTTGCACAGTTAAATGGTTTCAAGTATTGCTATATCAATCATTAACATCAATCATTTGTTTACACACAGTTTGTTCTATTTGACTCATAGATAGGATCCTATCAGGTGCTACTACTCTGGGCCAGGGTGGACCTGGGAGCAATGGCAATGAAGGAGTACTCTACATTTCCCAAATCTTCAAGGTAGGGGACTCTTCATCAGATGGTTTAATGCCATATCTAGGACTCTTGTCTTACCCCTCTGTAGAGACACAGTTGAAGCATTTTACAGTTCCAGTCAACTGGGATGTTAATATTTTGGGTATATGACATCACTGATATCTATATGTCAATCTAAACTAATGTCCTTATATTTAGTAAATGAAACATCTACAGCAAGAAATCTTTTTTAAAGTTATTTTTTTTATTTATTTGATTTGTTTATTTTTATAGTACTTTTTTTGGTCAAAAAGTATTGAGACTGAAATGTTTAGATTTTCATCAAGAAATGTACATAAGCCAAGGAACAAGATGCATCAAGACTTAATACTTTTTACACTGTGGTGAAATGGGACCAGAAAGCTCAAACTTACTCTATGCAAAGAGACCACAATATCTTAACTGCCTGATTGGAGCTACCATTTGTAATTGAATCAACATGCATGCATGGTTCTAACTCTCCAAAGACCATTGCTAATATTTGTGCATAATCATAAGATAGAATAAAAAGAATGCTGCACCAACGAACAGCAGTGTGATCTCAGGACTGACTTGTTTAGGTGACTGAATTCTTTGTGGCTATTTAAAACCAACAAAATTTCATGGTGAAATACAAGTGCAGCTTTCTTCCATACTCACTGGGTCTAGCAACTTATTCTTGTCTCCAAAACTTTAAATTCATCTCAAGTTTAAAAGTTTAAGTCTATGGAGGACATTAAAATAATATGATGGTGCAGCTTCATGATATATCAAAAGACAACTATTTCAAAGAAAATTAATGTCTCGTAATAGAGGAGGTGCTTATAATGAAATGGTTAACACACCTGGCTACCATAGTTCAAATCCTGAACAATGTGGTTTGTATTTTACATAGTACTAATATTCCTAGGAAACATTTGAATCTCTTTTCAGCAATGGATGAATAAGGGCTGTTTGAGTTCTTTAAAACAATTCTATTATTATGTTAATTTTCCTTATTACATCACAAAAGATGAACAAAAGTAAATATGAAATTTTTACATCTTGACTAACTGAAAATCTGAATTTAGGTTTGTTGGTTGGGTTTTATGGCATATCAGTCTTTGTAGGTTATTTAACGCCAAATCCAATTTGATATAAATAATCAGTTATATTTAAAACAATTCAGTTTAGCGTGAGTACACAGTTTAATTGTCAAAAACATTTCTATTTCAAGCCATTCAGTTTATTCAAACAGTTAAATTCAGTTTAGTATAAGTACAGTTTCAATGTCAATAACAGCTCAATTTCAAACAATACAGTTTTAGCACAAGCACACAGTTTAAATGTAAGTACAGTGAAAAACATTTCTATTTCTAGCTATTCAGTTTAGTCAAGCAGTTCTCATTCAGCAAATTCATTTTAGTATAAGTACAGATTTTGTTTACACACAATCAAATGTCAAAAACCAGTTCTATTTCAAATAATTCAGTTCAGCATAAGCACACAGTTTAAATGTAAGTGCAGTTTAATTGTCAAAAATATTTCTATTTCAAGCTACTCAGTTTAATCAAACAATTCAGTTTAGCATAAGTATGCTGTTAGTTCTATTTAACCCATATATAGGGCCCTATCAGGTGCTACCATGCCAGGCCAGAGTGGACCCGGGAGCAATGGCAAAGAAGGGGTGCTCCGTATTCCCCAAAGCCCCAGCATTACAGGGACCTCACTATCAGATTGTTTAGTGTCATATCCAGGACACTCATTGGTGGGGGTCTTACCCCTCTGTAGAGGTGCAGTTGGTGTATTCTACAGCCCCAGTCGACTGGGCAACTGAATTTAGGAGACAGATGTTTGTGGTATGATAGTAAACCTATTGGTATGTGTAGTGCTAAATGAAGTATTTAGTTGATTCCCTTTCACTAAGGACTAATATTGGCATAAGTATATCCGTGATTTGCCAACATGGAACACACTGGAAGGATCGACGAAATAAACACATTTATACCAACAAGAATATTTAACCTTTTGTATACATAATATTCATACCAGAAATATTAAAAAGAAGAATACACAAATGGGTTCTCATAGGTAGAATTATAACATGTTGTTCCATGAACAAGCAGTATGTTGAAGGGGTACAAAAATCAAAAAAGGCTTACTTGATGAGTGAGGTAATATTATGAAGTGGCTTTACCAATCCATGACAGAGTTAGAGACAACATCTTTTCTGTTCAAAGATCAGAGGCAAAAAGAGGTTGAGAATAGGTTTCTGAGACTATCATGTGACACCCTATATTTAGACATCTGACACCCTAATGGTCATGCTAATTCTAAAAGGCAGGTAATTATTTATTGCCTCCCTACAACCCTTACTTTTTTGTTGCCTTGTTACAGGTAGCTACTGAGTAGTAATCAAACAAATTAGAATCTCACAAGAAAGCAGGTGTGTCATTGAATTTCTCTGTGCAGAAAAAATTGCACTTATTGATATTAATCAATGCTTGCTGAATGTTTATGGAACCAAATTGTAAATAAGAGCACAATTTGGCTGGGGGCAATGTGTCCCAGAAGTAATGACAGCAATAGGAGTGAAGAACCACATTTGATTGAGTCATTAGTCCATGAAATGAAGAGTGTTTCAGTTAGTTCATCTGTATGAATTGAACCAATAAAAGATGGACTACACAAACATTTCTTGACAATGACGGTGGCCATTGCTGATATTTATGAGTGTGACATGAAGACCCTTGTGAAAATACTAAAGTTAAAAATTTGCTCTATCAAAGTATTCACTACAGCCATTGTAGTTTCTTTAGAAATAAACAAGTGGCATTACTTTTGGAGCAGTTTATGTATATAAAATCAGGCATTATATGTAAATATAAAATGATATATTGTCCTGACATATTTTAGAACATTTTACCACATACTTTTTTTTGCTTTTAGATTTCATGTATATAAGACAAAATTTATATAATGCAAAACTGATTATCTTATTAGATAAATTTTGATCAGAAATTTTCTATAGAGATGTGTTGGGTTAAATACATTGATGAAGAAGGAGAATATGTTGAAAAATAAATATATTTCTTATATAAATTAAATGTTTCTTTTTCATCATGAGGCTATGAACTTATTAAGGTAATTATAAGAGTAGACAAATGATGATAATCTCACAGACCATTGTTTATATTGTGAATTTGAACTCATTAACTACAGAGATGGCCTTGTACCAAACTGAGTTAATATTCACCTGAAGATTGATTAAGTGAAACACCAAGTCATGAGTGGTTTTATTCATATATTCATCTTAGAATATTTTATCAGTAGAATATTGTGATATTTGCTCTGCAATTGTAAATATTAAGCATTGTAATAATTTGAGAGTTTTATTGGCTCAATGATCTGGGAGACTGGGTTTCAATCCCAGGTCAAGTCATACCAAAGACTCAAAAATGGTACTTGATGCCACCTTGCTTAACACTCAGCACTATAAGGTAAAGGATCAAGAGTAAAGTGGGTCAATCCTGGGAAAGGAGTAGTACCCTCCCCTACATCTTGGTGTAGTAGCTATCGGAAAGGGAGCCTTCAGGTCACCCTCAACTACGGTCACCAACTTTACTTACTTACTTATTTACAAATATGAGGATTTTAGTAATACCTAGATATCTGCATTCTGACAATCCCTGATTTAAACCTAACTAATCTGGATCTTCCTCTTTCCAGATCTACATGTGTGAATAAAGCTGTTGATTATCTTATTGAAAATGATATACTTCTACATTTATTGATATATGTTTGAAAAGAATGTTACAACCAAAATCATTTTATATATATATATATATATATATATGTGTGTGTGTGTGTGTAAGTTTGTTATATGCGTGCATATATGTTGGGTCTTATTTGATGGTTTCAGTCTCAACATTTTCCAGCAGTTCAGTAATTTGGGTTATCGTCTAGGTAAACAGCAGGATTTCAAATGTTGATTTTATAAGCCGACAGACTGGTAGAAGCTTCTAAGATTGACATATTAACTTTTTATCTTCTATTTCCTCACTTTTACCTTTTTGTTGGACTAAGCTAAGCTTAATACTGATATACGAAGGGAAAAGAATTAAATGATTTACTATACATATAACAATGATAATGATGATGTTGGTAGAAACCTATTAAACCTATTTAATAACTTAGAAGCTAACTAAAGCACACCCACCAATAATAAACACTTTCAACCTAATAAAATTCATACCCCAAAAAACCCCCAAAACAAACAAAATCTACATGAAAAAAATTCACTCCAAGATGATCTAAAAAGCTTTGTAGCAGAAGTTTGGGCACCATTTCTAACAACTGGACCCTGATAATTGCAAGAAAGCCGGAGAAGAAAAAATTTATAATAAAAATGGAAAGTTGCATGATGTTTAATCAAACATGACCAAAAAATCTATATATACATACATATATTCACTCATAAATATATCTACACACTCACACATACACACACACACACATATATATATATATATATACATATATAGTGTATCACAAAATAGATATTTAAGTATATCTCTTCATGGGACAACACTGACAAAATGACACTTTGACACAATGAAAAGTAGTCTGCATGCAGCTTATATAACAGAGTTAATTTATTTTCCCCTCAAAATAACTCAAAATATAACCATTAAAAGCTAAACCCCTGCCAACAAAAGTGAGTACACCCCTAAGAAACTACACCCCTAAATGTCCAAATTGAGTACTGCTTGACATTTTTACCTCCAAAATGTCATGTGACTCATTAGTGTTACTAGGCCCATGTGCATAGGAAGCAGGTGTGTTCAAATATGAGGGGTGTACTCACTTTTGTGATACACTGTATATATATATAAATATGTGTGTGTGTGTGTGTGTGTGTGTGTGTGTGTGTGTGTGTGTGTGTGTGTATCTAGGCAGCATTTTCTCATTGAGGTATATTTAATTAAATATCATAAACATCCTTTGTCTACATATTTTTGTTTCAATCTTTTCAAATCCCCAGATTGTTGTTTTGATATCCAGTTGGAATTGACTAACAAGTTCTTCATATTTAACTGGTTCCAAAGTACTTTTTTGCCCCTCTTGGGACATCATCAGGGTGTGTGTATATTGCAAAAGTACAATAGAGCATTTTATTTATACTGGTCTAATTTTTTTTTTAATTCTATATACCTCAACACTAGCAAATGACATTTAAGTACATTAGCACTGGTTTCAAAATTAATTTTGTTAAGGTTGAGGTTGTTTATATTGCTATATGGATGCACTACCTGGACGCTAACTAAACGGCTGAAGAAGAAGCTAGACGGCAATTACACAAGAATGTTGAGAGCAATATTGAACATGTCCTGGCAGCAACACTCCACAAGACACCAACTATACGGCCACTTGCCTCCCATCATGAAAACTATACAAATTAGACGAACCAGACACGCAGGACACTGCTGGAGAAGCAAGGACGAACTCATCAGTGATGTGCTCCTATGGACCCCCACATATGGCCAAAAAAAGTAAGACGACCAGCTTGAACATACATACAGCAGCTATGTGAGGATACAGGATGTAGCCCTGAAGACCTGCCAAAAGTGATGAGTGATAGGGAGGAGTGTCGAGAGAGGGTCAGGGATATCCGTGCTAGTGGCACAACATGATGATGATGATGATATCTAATGTGAAGGGCTTCAAGAATTTCTAGTCTTTGTTTGCTATTTTGTTGATCCAATACTGTTGTAAGAATTTTTCAGAATTTATTTACCAACCCCTCCGCTCGGGTAGGATATGACACAAGGTCAATTTTTTTTAGCGGAGTTTAACAGGTTTGAATTCAGAGTTTTCCTTCTCCTAGACTAGTTGCCTCACCAAGGCTGAAGAACCTAGTCTGCCCTACTATTTACCCATAGGTGGAGGGAGAATAATTGGATTCATACCTTTCCCAAGGGTATGAGTGCTATGTGAAATACAGTCTTGTCCAGGATTTGAACTCGTGTCACCGTGTCCATTTCCTATGACGATAACCATTACATCACGGGCACCTCCACCTTCAAAATTTAGTTATAGGGCAGGAATGTATTTTCACATGTTGTGCTATTGAGTGTATACTTATATACATATAGAAAAATATACTGATACATTAGTAAGTTGGGTGACCTGAAAGCTCCCTTTTCAGTAGCTTCTACACTGAGGTGTAGGAGAAGATGCTACTTTTTTCCCCATATTGCTCCACTTAACTTTGATCTGTAACTTATGCTGCATGTTAAGCAAGGAAGTATCAAGTACAATTTTTGAAATCTTTGGTCTGACTTGACCTGGAATTGAATCTTGGTCTCCAAGACCCTCTAACCATTATGCCAATGGGGCAGTATAACTGAGATAAATATATATATATATATATATATATATATATATATATATACGGGAAGCTACGGGAAGCTAATGTCTAGCCACACTGATGAGTTCTGATAGAACGAAACAGATCTGTCTGTGGATGACTATATATATATATAGCAGCTTCATAGTAGAATATCTGGCTGGCATAAAGTCAGCCAGGTTTTGATCCCAGCCTCAAGCATCTTGCATGTCTAGCCACACTAAAGAGTTGTGATACAATGAAACAGTCCATCTGTGGATGACATATATATATATATATATATATATATACTCACAAAAATACAAAAATACTTTGCTGACTGAATAAACAACACATACGGGTCTTCCATTGCAGAACATCTCATAAATAACTGTAATTGTGCCTTATCCTACAGTGCAGGCTTGTTCACCATTTTGAGCAAGTCCTACTCGGATTATTACCTGAAAGTACTTGAGACCATATTCTCACCCATAAACCATCCCTCTGTAAGGAGAGAGAATGTTTATTGGGTCTGAATTTGATTAGTATTTAATTTATCCCACCCTTTCTTGTCAACTTGCATTTTTTTTCCTTTTCCTCCACCTCATTACATAGCCCCTCCCCCATTTCCTTCTTAATCGTTGTCCTCATTTTAACTGTGATCAGAAAGGAGTGAAACCAGGTTAGTTTATTTTATTTAAAAAAAAAAATGATTAAAATTGGTCTATTTGTGAGTATATTAAAATTCTGTACCCCCACCCATATAATATTTAAATATATACATACGAGGATCATTAAATAAGTTTCCAAACTTTTTTTGTATGAGCACTTTTATTGATAGTACACACATGAAACTCTAGTCCCCTTCAAAGTAATCTCCTCTGGCTGCAATGCACTTGTTGTACCGTTCCAACAACTTCTGGAAGGCCCCATGGAAGTCCTCTTGTGTGAGCATGTCAATGACCTTTGTCACAGCCTCTTTCATCTCCTCAATTGTCTCATAAAGACAGCCTCTGAGCTTAGGGAATAACCAAAAGTCACAGGGGGCAAGCTCTGGACTATAGGGACGGTGAGGAACTGTCTTGATGCCCATCTTGGTCAAATAGTCTGTAACAAGGATGGAGTTGTGGACTGGTGCATTGTCCTGGTGGAAATGCCACTGAGCTGATTTGAAGAGTGCTGGCATCTTCCGACGGAATCTCTTCCTGAACTCCCTTAAAACCTCAACATAGTAACCCTTTGGCCAATCAACTCTGGTGTATTTACTTCCTTACTCCTCCCACATTCCATACGTTTCTGTGGCATTTTTTCCAAGTTTAAAACATAATTTTATTGCATATCGTTCTTCTAAAGTGTCCTCATGTCCAGATTGCATTTTTGAAATTCACCAGCTGTGACAATCAAGCTTTAGTAGGGTGTATTCCAATTGCTGCTGTAGCTGTTCATTTGAACCTGAAATCATAAAAATTGGCCAGTCATCTCATAAGATGTATAGCAATAACATACGAAATTTTCCAGAGTCTATGACAATTTTAAATGCCTGTACAAATAAAGACTGGAAACTTATTGAGTGCATCACGTATATATATATATATATATATATATATATTATGGAAGTGCTTGCGAAGTAATGGTTCTGTCAGAGGAAATGGATATGGCAATCTTAGTTCAATTCCTTTGGAGAAATGATTAACAAATTTCAAGATCCTAACATTAAAAAATAACATTAGGACTCTTGAAAGAAAAAAAACTTCAAAATAACAAGGATTCCATTTTATTTGACCAAACCTGCTTTTATATATATATATATATATATATATATATATCCACTCACATAGACATATACATACATATGTATGTATCCATATGTAGATATACACTGAGAGAGACTAAAGTGAAGGTTTTTTTTCAAAGGTTAATTCTGGAACGCTAATTACATCACATTTGAAACAGAATTCTACCAACGGAAATAGAATCTTTCAAAACTTTCTCATCTTTTTTGTTTCATTTAACAACTTACATGACTTGATGAAGGTCTCGACATTGAAACATTTAACATTGGCAAATATTTCTTCAAATAAAATCACCATCTGAAAACATGTTTTCTTCATCTCTAAACATTTTCATACTGCCTGATTTATTTCCAGTTTTCCCCAGATATATATATAGATATTTTTTTTTTTGCTCCTGTTATCTCAGCAAGCATCCATTGCAATGTGAATTATTCTGATATCCAAGTCCTGATGATGGTTACTGAAACCAAAATGTTTAACGTCGACTTTATTCATAATAAATTCACCTATTTGGATTATGTTTTCCTGCTTTCTTCATATATATATATGTGTGTGTGTGTGTGTGTGTGTGTGTGTGTGTGTGGAGGTGATCTAAGTGCAATGGTTATTGCTGGAGGAAATATACACACTGATCTGAGTTTAAATCCTTGATGAAGCTCTTTGTATTTCCCTTAGCGTTAGTAGCCTTACGAAAGGTATAAACCCAGCTATTCTCTTTTAAACTGGGCTCTTTAACCTTGGTATGGCAACCAGTCTAGGAAAAAGAAAATTGAATTCAAACATGTTAAAATGCTTAAAAATTGTCATTATGCAGCATTGTGCTCAGGGTTGAGGGCTTTGGTAAACACACACACACATTTATATATACACACTCATGTACTATTTAAGCCTTTTACTCACATGTGCAACTTGAGGAAGAATTCCTAAAGGTCTCTTGCGTGCAATATAGCCTAATTCCCAGTGCTATGCTGTTTATAAGTACAGTCGAATTCTTCGCACCATGCTGTGTGTTCAACTTCATACAATGTTTATTATGCTGTCCTGTATTTTCCCTCAAAGGGGAATCCCCAAATGTGGTTTTAATAGTTATCCTGCTGTGTTGTGAGCAACTTTTGTCCAATTAGTAGTTTTTAGGTAACGTTCTTTTTTAAACAGGCATTTTTTTGCAGGAAACAATTACTCTGGCAGCTGCAAGTCGACAGCATCGTTACATAACCCTAATCTATAAACAATTATTAAAAGATATAATAATCAAAAGAATTTATGAATAAATAAATAAAAGAATTAAGAGATAAGAAAAAAAGAACTATAGTTATCAAAGTAAAGAGATATTCAAGACTAAACTCTAGTTTATCATCTGAACAAAATGGAAGAAAGCAATTTATAATAAAAACTGAACAAAAAAAAAAGAAATATTATAAAAAAACTTTAAATGTGTCTGAGACAATACTTCTATCATTGTTGCCTTTAAAGTTCTCTCTTGAGATGAACAAATTAAACTAATTGATTCTTTTTTTTTTTAGCCTAACAGGCCATTGCTAGTAAGTGCTCCATGTTTACATTCCCTCTGAAGTTGTTTGCCTTGTGTCAAACTTAATAGATGCAAACTCTTATTTGTTATTCATGCATTACATTTTACTTGAATCCTTAATGAAGCAGCTTGTGTTTCACTTTGTGCTAATGCCCTTAGTAAAGGCATGACTCCATCTTTTCATTCTCCAGCTGTGACTAAATAGGAGGGCAGACTAGATTTTTGAACCTCAGTTAGGCAATCAGTCTCTGACCGATAAAATGAAACTCGTTTTCTTCCAAGCAGCGGTTGTGTTGATACTGCTATATGGATGTACTATATGGACGCTAACTAAACGGATGGAGAAAAAGCTTGACAGCAGCTACACAAGAATGCTGCAAGCAATATTAAACAAGTCCTGGAGGCAGCACCCAACAAAGCAGCACCTATATGGCCATTTACCACCCATTATGAAAACTATCAAAATTAGATGAGCAACACATGTGAGAAACTGCTGGAGAAGTTGGGACGAGCTCATAAGTGATGTACTCCTGTGGACCCCTTCACATGGCTGAGAAAAGGCAGGACGACAAGCTTGAACCTACATACAGCAGGTCTGTGCCAATATGGGATGGATCCCTGAAGACCTGCCGGAAGCAATGGACAATTGGGAGGGGTGGCGAGAGAGAGTCAGGGATATCCTTGCTGATGGTGTGACTTGATGATAATGATGATGATGACTCTACATAAAAATTGACCTTGTGCCACATCTCACTTGTGGCAGAAGGTTTGGGTAAATATATATATCTCACTCAAATTATGAAAACTGGTTTCTGTTTGGCTTATTGAAGTGGACGATATAATAGTTATTCAGTCCTAAAATAGAAATGGTGAGATGTGTTCACATTCCATTTGTAGTTGTTTGTATTTAGTTCATAGTGATGTCTTTGAGAAAGGCATAAAGTCATCTCCTCACTCCCATAGCTCTGGGTAAAATTGTAGGGAAGACCAGGCTCTTAAGTCTTGTGGGCAACCATGAGAAGAGAAGAACAACTCTGAATTTAAAACCATGTCACATCTGTCATTTTATTCGTCTAATTGTCCATAAGTCTTCTTGGGCATAACATACAGCAGTCAAAATAACTCCAACCAAGAGATAAAGGAAATAAAACAACTAATTTTCTATTTTTTGTGGAAGATCTATTTTGTGGGTGCATGTACTTATCTATCAGGTATATTCTGTGCATGTACATATGCATGTCTAAGATGTATTTGGTAGTTTTTGCGACAGCATTGGTACCAAGCTGAGAGTCTTCAGTACTACCTTGCCCAGGATTCCATAGAAACTCAAGAGCAGATTGGTTGGTTGGTTGGTTGGTTGGTTGGTTGGTTTTATGGCAGTGTATCAACCCTTTTCAGGTCATTTAACACTGAATTAAATTTCAAACAATTCAGTTTAGTAAAAGTAGTTTTTGTTTACTAAGAAGTAAATGTCAAAACAGTTCTATTTAAAAAAAAAAATTAGTTTAACATACATGCACAGTTTCAAATAGTTCAGTTTAGCATAAGTATGCAGTTTTAATGTCAAAAACAGTTCTATTTCAAACAATTCAGTTTAGCATGAGTACGCATTTTAGTTCTATTTGACCCATAGATAGGACCCTATCAGGTGCTACCACTCCAGGTTAGAGTGAACCTGGGAGCCATGGCAATGAAGGGGTACTCTGCATTCCCCAAAGTTCCAGCATCACTGGAACCTCACCATCAGATTGTTTAGTGTCATATCTAGGACACTCATTGGGGTTGGGGTTCTCATGCCTCTGCAGAGAAGCAGTCAGTGTATTTTACAGCTGCAGCTGACGGGGCAAACAAGAGCAGATCCATTCAAAGGAAATCGTACTAGGGTGAGAATATATAAGTTATTTAAAAAAGCCAGTAAAAAAAGAAGAGTTAATAATGTCCAACATGCTTTAGCCTAAGAACCACAAAATTGCTTCATTTAGTACCCCAGACTGCAAACAGTCATTCAAGAGGAAATGGTGAGGCCATTAGAATATCACTCAACTGTCCTAGTGAGGGTTTGCCAGACTATGCTACCCATATGAGACAGAAGTGGAGAGGGAGAGTTCTTTGGGCCCCAATGAAAGATTTCTTCATTTGCTGGGGTACAAAGACATAAGCTTTATTATATGGAGAGTAAGTGAATCTTTTAAAGATATGAGAAGAATCGGTTCCAACTGGAACAAACAAACTACCCTGCACATTATGCCTGTCAACTATTTCCTCCTGGTTTCATAGCATCAGAAGTGAATGGAGTAAATAAAGATGCAAGATAAGTTTTAAAACTTGAGGTGAGTTCCCTTTTTGTGTTTTTCTCCTCATCTGATTATCAGCCATCCCTGACATAGCAGTCATCAGTAACTATACAATAATAGCACTCAATCATATATGCAGACTCATGCACTATATATATATATATATATATATATCCATTCTCTTAAGATCTGAGTGTACACGAGGTTAACGAAAGCATGGACAGCTATCAATAGGCTATCGATTATATGGAAATCAGACCTAACCGATAAAATGAAATGCAGTTACTTCCAGGCAGCGGTCATATTGATACTGCTATATGGATGCACTATATGGACTAACAAAACGGCTGGAGAAGAAGCTAGACGGCAATTACACAAGAATGCTGTGAGCAATATTGAACAAGTCCTGGCGGCAACACTCCACAAGACACCAACTGTACGGCCACCTGCCTCCTATCATGAAAACTATTCAAGTTAGACGAACCAGACATGCAGGACACTGCTGGAGAAGCAGGGACGAACTCATAAGTGATGTACACTTATGGACCCCCACACATGGCCGTGCAAAAGCAGGACAACCAGCACAAACATATATTCAGCAACTATGAGAGGATGCGGGATGTTGTCCCGAAGACCTGCCTGAGGTGATGAACGATAGGGAAAAGTGGCGAGAGAGGATCAGGGATATCCGTGCTACCAGCACGACATGATGATGATGATGATGATATAAATGATAGAAGAACTCCAAATAAGAAAAGTTTTCGTATAAAAAGAGTGCTCTGTGCAATGATGGTTGAGCATGTATAAAACCTAAACACAATAGAATTCCTTCAAATTTCATCTTTTTTACTTGATCTTAAAAAAAAGCTTCTATATAATATGAGGTATAGTGACATGATTAGATGTTAGAACACGAGTATATATATATATATATATATATATATATATATATGTGTGTGTATATATATATATATATATATATATATATGTGTGTGTATATATATATATATATATATATATATATGTGTGTATATATATATATATATATGTGTGTATATATATATATATATATATATATATGCTTATATATTTTTCTATGTTTAATCTTTTCTATTTAAAAATCCAACTTTATTCTCTTATTTTTGTGTCTCATTGCTGATAAATCATTTTCTTCTGAAGAGTTTATTTTTCTCAAAGATTCCAAGGGTGAAAACTAAAAGTGAGGTTATATATTTTTATTTGTTGAGTTGAATGTCCAGTGTAAAATCAAATTATCCAGATAACAATTGGTATTAAAGTTGCTTCAGATTCCAGGGAATTTTTTGCTGGTAAGTGGAGTCTTTTGAAACCTGAGAATAGAAAGTAATCACAAGGGAATCAAGCCAAATAAGATAGCTAAATAAAGAAGGAAATACAGCAATAAAAAGTAAGAATGAGGAGGTAAAAGAAAATGAAAGAAGAAAAGAAGGAGGAGGAAAAAAGGAAAAAATTAAGAAAGGGGAAAACAAGAAGATAATGGAGGAAAAAGTGTTATGTAAAGAGATGTACAAGAAGAATAAAGAAAATGATGAAAGGAAAAAGAGAATTACTTAGAAGTATGATTAGCAAAATAAAAGATGGAAGAAGTAATCAACCAATGGGAATGAAACTGAATTATAAAAGAAGATTAGACAACAAAGATGAAGTGAGATTTAACTTAATGAAATGTTTAGAGAAAAGAGGTGTTGAGATATAAAGAGAAAGATAAAAACTGAGTTAAAAAAAAAGAAGGAAAAAGAGAGTAACAAGAGAAAAATTATAAAACAATTAAAACCAAATGAGATGATAGATAGAATAAGAGAAAAAAAAAAAAGAGACAAAGAAATTTGATAGAAAATGTTTAGAAAGAAGAGAAAATAAAGAAAAAGCTGAATGAAAAGATAAGAAAAAAAAGTTGAATGAATGAAATAAACAAAAAGATGAATAAAAAAACCCCAAAAAAAAAAACCCTATAAAGACAGAATAAAAAAAAGAAAATCAAAAAGAAAAGATAAAATGGTATGAAAAAGAATAAGTAAAACACAAAAAGACAAAGAAGAATGAGAGAAAAAAAGTAAAGAAAGAGAAAAACTTATATCTTAAGAATCTCAATGCCAAATCCTTCAAAGCCTTCAATAGCAAATGCTAAAAATTGATTTCCACAAAAGCAACAATAAAAGGCCAGAAATATTTCCTTGCAATCAGGAAATAGCAAATTCCACGAACCACAATCCACACATATATATATATACATGTATATATATATTTGTTCAAAGGAACAATTAAAGAACAGTTTCTTCAATTTCTATTCTTTCTTTCTAATGTGATTCTCTCTCTCTTTCCTCATCCTTCATCACTTCTTTTATAACTAATCTAAAATCTATTGAATACTTAGTACGATTCCAGTAAACAGAAAATCATCTAAACCTCAATCATTATTATTTCTTACTCTCATTCCCCCTCTTGCAGAACATAACCACCAGCATCATTGAAAAAAAAACAAAAAAAAAAAACAAGAGATACCTCACTGTCATTCAATGATTTACTTGGACTATTATCCTCATCTTTATTAATATTCATTCATACCATCTCAATTTTTCCAATTTTGCAGACTTCTTCAGGTGAATATGGCATCTTGCCAGATATTTAATCTCCGAGATATCACATTTGCCTGAGGAAAGGTGGAGAATTGAGACGCTGAAATTTATTAAAAATATTAAAAAAATAAAGAACTGTGAGGTAAATATAAAAACAAAATCATTAAATGCATCTAATATAGTCATGTCAAAATTTAGATAAAAAATATATATCGTTTTTCTTCCTCTGTCATCATTATCTATTCCGCTAAGCTGTCAATTCTTATTAATGATTTTTGTTTCTGGTAATCATTCTAAATATTACACTTGTAGTGACCAATTAAACTCCTACCTTTCTTTCTTAATTTTTTTGTCACTGAATACAAAAATCAAATACTATTGTTTAGCACAATAAAATTAAAAACAGAAAATAAAGTTAATGCAAAGATTCCTACAAACCACAGACTTTTAGCTTGTGCAATTAACTCCTATAAGCTAAATATGAAAAATAAGGAAACATACCAGAGCAAGAAGGCCCAAATCCTATGAACCGGATTTTAACTTTTATACAATTATCAAATGTAGTAAAGTACAACAAGGTCAGATAATGAAGATAGTTGTACAAGACAGTCATAGTTTCCACACGTTCTTCTAACATGGCAGTCGTGATGGAGAATCAAAGAAACCAAAGAAGTAGCCTGAAATGGGTAACAACACTGAACAGACATCTAAAAATGGTTGACTGATAACAGTTTGTTCCTTTGGTTTTTATGGTATATCAAACCTTAATGCCAAATCCATTTTTATACCAATAAACAGTTCTATTTCAAACAATTCAGTTTAGCATAAGTACACAGTTTAATTGTCAAAAACATTTCTATTTCAAGCTATTTAGTTTAGTCAAACAGTTTTAATTCAAACAATTTAGTTTAGTATAAGTATAGATTTGGTTTACACACAGTTAAATGTCAAAACAGTTCTATTTTGAACAATTCAGTTTAGCATAAGCATGCAGTTTAATTCTTTTTGACCACTCAGGGCCAGAGTGGACCTGGGAACTATGGCATTGAAGGGGTGCTCTGCATTCCTCAAAGCTCCAGCATCACTGGAACCTCACCATCAGGTTGCTTAGTGTCATAATCAGGACACTCATGGTGGTGGTGGGGGATCTTACCCCTCTGCAGAGGTGCACTCGGTGTATTCTACAGTTCCAGCTGACTTGGCAAACTAATAAAAGTAGACTTACATATTTAAATGCTTGTATGAAAGTTGAGTTTAACATAAAGGGTCATATAAATTTAAGGGCAAGGATATTGTAACAACATCACAGCTAGAACAAAGAATAATATGAGTCATACAAGATGATCATGGTTTTCAGAATTCAATTTACAGTATCTATTACTATATACAGGAATTATTATCATTTTATAATTATTATTTGAGATGATCTACCTGACTCATAAATATTGGTCTTATGGTGTATAGTAAAATATTTCTAAGCTTGAAATCTCAAACTTAGTGAGTTAAATCTTTTAGTAGAGCCAATAGGTCATTTATTTAGAGAAAGGAGTCAAAACATTTTCTATTGATTTTCATTTTTACATCATATTCGCTTGAAGATTTATTCACATGTCTAAATAGATGTCACCTTAAATTTCACAGGTAAGCACAAGTGTCAATTCAGCTTATCTTTAGAGACAACAAGAGGTTTAATATCCTATTGTAAAGGAAGTGAGAAAAGTAAAAAAGAAAACAATTTGTTTATTGTTATTCTAATAGAATTAGCTTTACTTTAGAATTCATAAAATGATTAGACATGTGAACCATCTATAAAAACAGAGAAAATGTTCTTGAAAAAAAATCAGAGAATCCTTTGTACTGTGGAGAAGATTGCTTTTTACAACTTTCTGAGAAGTTGTAAAGATCAAATATACAGGAAAATGAGGAGGAAGTAATTGCGGAAAGGTTATTGTTTATTTGGCTTTTTTCACCTAAAAATGATCTGAAATGATTCCTCTTTTTTTTCATTCAACAAACCTGGAAAAGCAGATCTCATTAACAGAACACAATAAAATTATTTATAATATACTACACTATCATATCATCAATGTTCACTACGATCATTATTTCCATTGATTCTGCTTTATTCTCACTTAGTTATAAATAGTTTGTATTAAATTACAATACTAGTCATTTTAGTTAAACCAAGGTAAACATTTTCTTTTCTTCAGTATTTTGCTTTCTTATTAATCTTCATTCCAAGAATCTGTGTGTGTGTGTGTGTGTATATATATAAAAGTATTTTGTAATTTGCTTGGAGCATTGCACAAATTATTTCATTTTATAGTATTGAATTAATTTAGAGGGCTATTGCAATGCCAAATAATAATGTTAAAAAAAAAAATTTTGAACCTCCAACATTGTGTTCATTTATTAAAAAAGTCTCTGATGATGAAGTTTTTCTATGAAATTAATTGGACTCAAATAATTATTAGTTTGCTTTGCAATAGCCCTCTAAATTAATTCAAACTATAAAATTATATATATATATATATATATATATATATATATAGTATTATTTAGTCCAGTTAAACCAGAGTTGGGAGTAATTCCTTCAGGACAAGAAAACCATAACATCTGAAGAAGTCCTGTTAAATTTTCTTCGTGGTTTTGGTTTATATCAAGAACACGTAACAGGATGGAAATAAATTTATAATCCTAATGTGACCAGTTTTGTTTTTTCTTAATGAGTATATATATATATATATATATATATATATATATATATATATATATATATATATATATACACAGGGTGACCCAAAAAAAACAGAACCCATAAACTTTTTTATTACTTCTACAAAAATAAAGCAAAGTAATTCTAATTTTGTACACTCTATCTTCTGGACATGTTGGTGAAGGTGAATAAGCAAATCCTTTAGAAATGTTTTTCTTACATCAAGAAAGTGCTCAAATACTGACAAGTAGAGCAAGAAAAAGTCTTAAAGGAATTTATCTCTTGGCTTTATTACATAAAGTTTCATGTATCTAATTACTCAACCCCTCCGCAGGAACAGAATGCCAATTTGTTAGCAGAATTTAATTAACTGGTTTGAATTCGGAGTTTTCTAGTTTCCAGACCAAGTTTAAAGAGCTCAGTCTGCCTTACTATTCACCCATAGCTGGAAGAAGAATAGATGGATGATAACCGTTTGACCAGGAACTCCTCCAAAAATTTTTAGCATAAGAAAATATACAATACTTAGATAAAATATATACACTATTACCGAAGTAAAAACCACATTTTTACTTTCATCAGACAATTCTACAGTCAAGTGTAGTACATAGAAAGTAGAAAATATGAAAAACTTAAGTTATATAACAAGGAATCCTACACTGCTGATAAGCTCTATGTGAAATATAATACCCTCTCTTCATAGAAATTGCAATTTTAAACACAGTAATCATATATATATGTATATATTTACCAACCCCTCTACACAAGCAGGATGTGTCACAAGGTCAATTTTTTAAGTGAAGTTTTAAAGGTTTTGAAATTAGAGTTTTCCTTCTCCTAGACTGGTAGCATACCAAGTTAAAAGAATATAATCTGTCCTACAATTTACCCATAACTGGAGGAAGAATTGTAGGATTCATTATTTTCCTTAGGATATTAAAAACAGCCTTGTCCAGTATTTGAACTTAGATCAGTGTGCTAATTTTGTAGAATGGTGACCATTATACCATGAGCACCTCCAAACATATCTATGAATAAATTTCAATCGGATAATTGTGTAATCCTCATCAAAGTTTAAGAGTACATAATTTGATGATTTTAACTTTTAGATCTACTCTGCCATAGTCGCACTGAGCAATATTTCATATACTCTTCTTATTTATATTTTAGGTGTTTTACAGGAGAGTATATGATGAAACTCTTAGAAAGAGTTTTTTTCTTCTTGAATGAATACCATTACCCAAAACCCTCGTAAGCACACATCTTTCATGAAAATCAGTATGTTTAATGATCTTTATTTAATTACGATTCTACTTATTTCAGTCAAATTAAAGAATTATAAAATTTAAAACTCTAATGTATTAGCTGAGCGAAGATAAACAGTTTGCTGAGAGAACAAAATTTCAAAGTGGCAAACAGTTGTGAATTCATTTTGTAAAAAATCGTTTTTTTTTCACTTATGTCTTGTCAGAGAAATGAATGTAAAAGAAGCCAACAATAAAGAATGTCAAGAGTCAACTGTTTGATGGGGGAAAAATAGAAAGAAAAACCCTGATCAAGGATAGGGAACATACTGATTTTATAAGATTTTGCATAGTTCAGGTTAGCCAATAGGTGTTGGATTATGCTAGAATTAGGGTTTTGATGGGTTGAGCTAGCTAACGTGAACTATGCTAAATCTAATAAAATCACTACGCTTCCTATCCTTGATCATGCCAGCACAAGTTTCCTGCTAGCTATACTTGAAACACTATATATATATATATATATATATAACATCTCTTAAAACCTGCTCTCTGCAAACAGAAGAATTTTAGATACAACATCCAATTAAGTACGAGTTCCTGTTTACCCCCATCTGAACCAGGGTAATTTATATGGGGTTTAATTTTTTTTTCTTTTTCTCCCTACCTAATGGTTGACTTTTTACATTCTTTTATTCTTAGTCTTTTTTATGGTCGATGAGATGCAAGTGAGAAAAAAAATTCCCTTTCAGAATTAATCTGCTACTATATTCCATTTTGAACCTAGAAACTTAACTAAAATAGAGTCACTACTAGTATATTATATTCCAGTCTAAAAACAAACAATCAAAATCAGAAAATTATCAAACTTATGAAAATATTTAAAAACAAAATTGCAGACAGTATTACTTATAAATAAGGTTTCTGTTTCTTTGTTTAATGGCATATCAATCTTTGTGGGTTATTTAATGCCCAAATCATCATTTTAGAACTACAGTTGTGGCACTATTTAACCTATAGCTGGGGGAGGATAAGGACATTCACACATCTCCAGAGGTATTAGTCAAAAAGTGAACATCATAGTGTGATGAGTTCAAACCTTTTTACTTTGAGGATGCAGTTTAGCCCTTTACTCATTTGGCCATGGGGACTCCTCACACCACTTACAAATAAAAACAAGTTCTCTCTGACAAATTTTCTTCCAAGAAATTCATTTTTTTGCAAAACCAAAGATACCAAGACTTCTAGCAGAATACAATCAAAACATGAGGTATTATTACTCAATTTAACCAAAAACCCTATAACTAAAAATATCAACAGGTCAAAGCCCCAAAATAAGTACACCTTTTATATATATATATATATATATATATATATATATATATATATATATATATATATATGTGTGTGTGTGTGTGGTCTTTCATTTAAGCTTGTTTGATCAAACAATAAAGACACATTTTGTCTATATAATTTTATTAAGATCCTTTCAAGTTTCCCGTCAAGTGTCCTGGTCCAAGGTTGGAATTGGTGGGTGAATTTACCAAAACTGTTCCGAGCACCTAAACACACCTTAATGATTCTCAGTCCATAGCCTTACGTCTTAAAACCCATTCTATTCCCAAATCCAAATTTGAAAAAATTCTTGTTGAAAACACCACTTTAAAAGCACACAAAATAAATAAGCTACAACTACAAATCCTAGAAGCCCTACATATAAAAACAAAAAAACCTAAAATCAATAGAATTAATTTTGAAAACAGTGATAATGTTTTGAAAGGCCTTTATTTTTATTTATTTATTCTTTTTAAATATTCTACATTTCTTGGCGGCGTTCTGTTTTTAAATTCATCAGCATCTCAGTTTCATCCAACCCTGTGTTGACATAATTTTGTTATGTTATAAAAAAACTAAAAACTTTCAAAACTCTTTAAAAACACCCTTTATACATTCTAGCAACCCCTGATGGTGGCCTATGAATGGTCCAAGGGCGCTTGGGACAATTTTGGTAAATTCATCCACTGGTTCCAGCCTGGGACCAGGACACTTGTTGGAAAACTTGAAAGGATCTTAATAAAATTATATAGAAAGAGTGTGTCATTATTGCTTGATCAAACATGCTTAAAATATATATATATATATATATATATATATATATATATATATATATATATATATATTTATTTCTTTAAGTAAAACATAAGACTGGTTACTTTAGGATTATAAATTTATTTCCATCCTGTTATGTGTTTCTGATGTAAACCAAAAACATGAAAAAAAAATTTAGCAGGACTTCTTCAGATCTTATGGATAGAATAAATCAGAATAGACACAGGAGGGGATGGAAGAGGGGTTACTCTGGTTTTATCCATAAAATCTGAAGAAGTCCTGTTAAATTTTTCTTCGTGTTTTTGGTTTACATCAGAAACACATAACAGGATGGAAATAAATTTTATAATCCTAAAGTAACCGGTCTTAGCTTTTTCCTAAAGAAATTATTGCTCTGTAATATTAATTACATTGAGCCCTCTACCAGGAAAATTTAAATGTTCAGTTTTTGAATGATTTTCTTGTCCTGAAGGAATTACTCCCAACTCTGGTTTAACTGGACCGAATAATACTCATACTTATATATATATATATATATATATACATGGTTTCATTGTTGTTGGTGGAGGTGTAGCTATTTTCCTTTTATTTTGAGTTTTAATGCTATAGAATGTTATAATAAATAACACCTAATAATGTCCATATTGATTGTATAATTTTCTGCAAGAAATAATATAACCCTGGTATTTTTAGTCAAGAAAACATTTTTTTTTCTTAATGAAACATTGTTAGGAGTGTACATATTTATGTGTTATACTTGGAAAAAAAGGAATGAAACAAGAAAATCAGGGTTGGTTTATGGGTTGGTATCTTGTGATTTTTATTGCGGGGGGAAACATCCAGTCAATGATTTTTTATCACCAATACAAAGAGTTGTGACAACTCTTATTAATTTCTCTATCCATCCCCTTAATTCCATTTCACCAATAACCCTTCCTTTCCTTTCATAATTAACCTTTCCATTAATATTGATATTAGCATTATTGATTTTTGATAATATGAAAAAAAAGATCATAATTAGAAACAAAAAAAAACAATTAACTAATACCTTGTTTTTTTTTTTTTTTTTTAAATCCTTTACCACAAATTATGTGAAATCAAAGGAAAAATTAATTTGACTATAAATAGTTCTATGATAGAATGAGTAGGTGGACATATTGGTAGCAAAACGAGATCTGGTTCCTCTGTTAGTGTTGAGATTCAAAAATTATGTAATTGCTTTTTTTAATTCCCAAAATGGATGATCTTGTGACAAATATTTTGTTCAAGTACCAATATATCTAGCAGTGGAATGTGTTTGACATCTGCCAAACATCTAGAAAGGGTTTAATTCCAAACAGATTGATTGATTTAAATAGTATATCATAACCTATCTAAAGTTATTTCATGTTTAGAATTTAGGGAAACGCATTCATTGAATGTTCAATAATAGCATTTTTGGGTTAGTAAAGTTGTCGACCAGAAGGCTCCCTTTTCAATAGCTACTACACCGAGGTGTAGGGGAGGGCACTACTCCTTTCCCTGGATTGCTCCACTTTACCCTTGATATGTACCTTATATTGCTGAGTGTTAAGCAAGGAGGTATCAAGTACCATTTTTAAAGTCTTTGGTATGACGCGACCTAGGATTGAACCCAGGTCTCCCGGATCATTGGCGAACACTCTACCCACTGGGCCAATGAGCTGCTTATGGTCCAATCAAATAGGAATAATTTCTAAATATTTATGTGAACTATAGATGGGACCCAAACAGACAATACCTCTCTGGGCAAGAGGATTCTTAAAGTTATGGCTTTAAAACTAATCCCTCAAAATGGATGACCTTCTGCCAAACATTTTGCTTGAGTAATAATACATGAAAGAGTGCAGACCTCTGCAAAGTATTCCGAAGGAGTCATGGGTTTAAAACTAAAATAAGATTTAACAATTTTATTTTAGCATGGCCTGAAGCCATACAGAAATAAAATGATTAGAAAGTTTGCATTGCACTGATCTTTCTTTGAAAATCAGAGAAAATATTTCCATTATATATATATATATATGCACAAACAATTAATTCACTATAGAAATACACTGCAAATGAGAAAAAACAGAAAATTATCAGTTAGTGTTAATTTAGACTAGTTTTGTTGAGTAAATAGGATTGTGTAATATATCTATATATGACTATAATTTTCACTATGTTCATATATATATATATATATGTAATCGTGACCTTGTGAAAGCAACATTTTACCAAACTTGTGGTTTGTTAATTGAATATTAAATGTCACAGTTAGAAATGTGCCATAATTTTATTTTTGCTTAGTTTCAATATTCAGTTCAACCTCACCATCAACCATTTGCCAAATCAGTAAAACTTTTATCTAAAATAATACAAATGGGAAATTAAAAAGTCATTGTCAGTAACAATGGCTTGCCTTGACTGACTGATTTAACTTCTTGGCTTTTGGGTATCTTTTATTTTTTGTTTTCTTCGGCTTATATCTTTTTGTCAACAGATTTTTTTTCCATTATTAAAGTCATTCTCCATTTATTAAAAAAATAGAATAATATGTGTGATAAAAAAGTCACGAAAAGCTTTAATTTTTTTTTTAATTCAAAAATAAAGCTGTATAAATGATAATGTCTAATCAAACTGCTCTTCAGACGAGTAAACTTCATAAAAACTAATCACAATCAACTCTTGATACATTTTGATAGTTGGTATTTCATGAAACACTGAATTGTGCAAGTGCATCACCTTCTATACCTAATAATATCCGTTTTGATTGAATAAAGTTCAAGTAAAAATACTGAGTGCAGAAGCAAAATTAGGAATATTCTAGTATAATAATAAAATACTATTATAAAACAAGATTAATTTCAATTTAAAAAAATAAACCACAAAATAAGAAGATAGGCACAAAACAGTAAATTTAATCAATATGGTCGAGATTTTTTTCAATTATTATATCAACACGCCTTTGAAATAATTTGCATGGCTTCAAAATAATTCTTCAGGCGTTTTATTCCATTCCTTCCCAATAGCAGTCTTAAGAGAACCAATATTTGGATGGGAAGTTGCGTATGTTTTATTTTCTAAAACACCCCATATAGTGTAATCAAAGGGTTTAAGGTCTGGGCTTAAATCTTGTTTAATCGCTGTCCTCTCAGTTTTCTGATGGACTTTCAATTTATTAGCGTGCTTTCTTATTAACGTGTGGGGTCCTTCTTGATCGCCACAGTAAGAGCAGTTAAAAAGCGTTTTCATTTTTTGTTCATTCCTCTTCTCCCACTTTTCCTTTGCTTTGTATACAGTAGATAAAGAAAATTTGGCTTGGTTTCAGCATCAAGCAAATCATAGATTCTTTGTCATTTCTTTCCTTGCTCACTCATATTGGGCTGAATTTTAATTAAAAAGTGCTTGAATAATAGAGCTCATGATGAAAATTTAGATTCATTGCATTTTTTTTCAAAAATTGGAGTAATCTGACAAAAAAAAACATTTTAAAAATAATTTTACTTTCACATCCTGTAAAATCATGCTATCTTTGCTTTTGGAGAAAATAGTTTTTTTTTATTAAACATCATAAGGGCCATATGCCTTTATTTGGTTTTGTATTTGGTGGGATCTCTTTATTACAAGGTATGCCTCTGATATTAGTTGATTAGTTCATTTACATCAGTGGCAATATCTCTTCAACCGAGAGTGATGTCAATATATGCATAGGTAAATCATGGACTGCCAGTGACAGGTTAATGAAATATGAAAATCTGATTTGATTTGATCAAACAGGAATTTTTCTAAACCATAGCAGTACTACTGTATGGTCACGTTCCTTGGATTAAAATGCTTGGATAGAAAGCTGCAGGAAAACAACAGAAGGCTGTGGCATCCCATTGTAAATTAATCCTGGAAGCAGCACCCTTTAAAAATGCTGCTGTATAGCCACTCTCCTCCCATCTCACAAACCATCCAAGTAAGACATGCTGGAAAAGTAAGGATACACAAAAGCAATGTTCTTCTATGGATTCCTACACATGGACAACTAGCAAAAATTTACATTGACCAGGTCTTTGCAGACACTGGAAGATGTCTGGAGTACCAGCTAATAGAGATGGATGGTATGAGAGAGTCAAGGTAATCCATATTGTTGGTATGCCATGTTACTTAGGTCTGCACTTATCTATTGGGGATACTGTATTTGACTTTAAATTTGTTGTATTAGTATTAATAATCTTTTGTCCAAATCTTCATAATTTGAAGCTGTGTAAATATATTTACATAATTATATGTAATAAATTTATTTTCAAAGTTTTATCCTGTGGAAAAGAGGGAAGAAATATTACATCCAGATCTCAATCCAAAAGCCAGAGAGAGCTACACTCTTAGCTGAGGCAGAAGTACCAATTCAAAAGTAGATAATCCTGTCATTTTGACAGGGACTATACTTGTATATTAAGAAAGAGACATCGTTCTTGATGTTATTGCTTAAGTATCAATAAGTTATAGAGATAAGAAGCAAAACTCAATAAGAATCTTTGCTCTATTGACTTTTGTGGTTAGTTGGCTGTCTGAATAGTTATTTGATTAGTTGGGTTTTCTTTTATTATATATAAAAAAAAAATTAGATACTTGTTTAGAATTAGTATCTGTTCAGGAGTATGAAGTAAATTACACAACTATGTATCACAGACAGCTTTGTGTACAATATGGAACACTGCCCTAGTTTTAAGTTAGCTCACCAAGACTCAACCCTTTAAAAAAAATACTCTGTTGGCAGAGCTTAATATACGCTGACTGTATTCCATGCAGAGTAGTAAGACTCCTCACCCTCTCAAAAAAGTTGTATCATGGGTATGACACGAAACTGCATCTGATGATGAATCTCTTGTTCTGAGAGTGTGGAATACTCCTTCATTACTCCCTGGTCTACTCTGATTTGGAGTGGTAATATTTGTTAGGATCTTATATATGTATCAAATTTTTTGAAAATTATTTGTTCAAGATAAGAATACTTATAATGCTAAAAAATTCTTTAACAACTAAACAAAAAATATAAATATAAATGTACGATCTATGTAATTCCTTAACCTCTTGGCATAAAATAATCCTAGATAGGTTGAGATGACATTAAAATCAATAAATCTAAAAAATAAATAAAGAAAAAAATCCTACTGAAAATGATTTCTTTGTTTTGAAATTATCCTATGATAAAAAAACAAAACAAAAACAAAACCTTTTATAATGATATCATCTGTTCTTTTGGTGTCTATAAAGTCCAAAAATAGGTTTTCATATTGGAGACTTTGAGACATACTTTGTTGCATAAATTTCTCAAGCGACTACAATTAACAACAACTATGTATCTACCCAACCCCTTCGCCATGAACAGGGTGTGACACAAGATCAATTTATTTTGAAAAATAAGCTAGTTTAAACTAATAATTTTTCTTCATCTACACTAGTTGTTTACTCAAAGCTAAATAACCCAGTCTACTATTCTTTTGAGTCTCCCTTGCCATCCATCTCTATCAGCTAATTTCACTTAGTCCTCTAGACGGTAGCCAGTGTCCACACAGCTGATGAATATAAGTTTTTGCCGGTCAACCTATTTCTAGGGGTATTAGTGTGAAGTGTAACACAAACAGGATTTGGACTTGGGTCACCAATTCGATTTCCTGCAATGATAATCATTAGACTAAGTACATCTCTATGAAATGAAAAGTATGTTTCTCAGACTTGTTTTGATTAAAATGGAGGTGTGAGTGACAGTATCAAATTTATCAGTACTGAAAATAAAATTTCTCAAAGTCCAATTTCTAGATACATTTAGCACTAAGACTCTCAAGAAAAAGAATAAATGGCCATCCTCATGTTCTTGTAACAAAATTAAAAGGAATACTTTAAAAGAAATGCCTCCTATTTCTTTCCACAGAAACTACAACAGATAAAGGAAACACAATAACATCATTATATAGAGCAATTTTGCACCTACAAAACTAAATTTTTTGCATCATCACTACGATCAGCAATGCATGTTCACAAGTGATAAACAAGAGCCTGTATATTGCACTTCTAATGGGGTTGTTCCCAAGTGATGCCTGCAATTTATTTCAGCATAAACTATAACAGATAAAGGGAACACAATAACACAGTTAGATAGAGCAATTTTTCACTTACAAAACAATATTTCTCAGCATTGTTACTTCTATCAGCCATGCATTTTCACAAGTGAAAAACAAGAGCCTGTATATTGTACTTGTAAAAGGGTTGTTCCAAAAGTAATGCATGCAATTTATTTCTACATAAACTACAACAGATACAGGGAACACAATAACACAATTAAATTGATCAAATTTTCACCAACAAAACAATTTTTCCAAAGTTGTTACTGAGTAATAAGGCCTAAGATAAACAAGAAAATGACAGGTTATTTTGCTAATCATTCAGAACACTTATTTTTGCTGTCACCATCACCATCTACAAACCTTTTTAAATATATCCAGTGTTAGAGGATGGTTCATCAAGCCTGCGGCTGCTTCAAAACAGTCCACTATGGAGATTCTTTGAATCCCCTGATTCTGCCAAAAAGTAATTTTAAATGGCTGCTCTGGTGTTTTGAATAACTTAAAGGAACCATTATCATCATAAAGATATGTTCGAACAATTACTCTATGAGAACTACAACAGGCTGCTGCGTGCTGTTTGGAATAAATGCTGGAAGCAGCACCCTACAAAACAGCAGTTGTATGGCCATTTTAATTCCATCTCACAAATGATACAATAAAGATGAACAAGACATTCTGGGCACTGCTGAAAAAGGAAGGACAATCTTCAATGGGTCACTACGCATGGACACACCATTGATGGTTGACCAATAAAAACTTATATTCAGTTATGTGGACACTGGCTGCCGTCTACGGGACTTTGTACTATTAGCTGATAGAAACAAATGGCAAGAGAGAGTCTAGAAAATCTATGCTATGAGTAACTATTCTTCATTCAAATGATTTGCTGAGTCATATGGTATCAAATATTCTTGCTGTATACAATTAATTTTCAAACAGCTCTAATTTGACACGTTGATGGCACACAAACAGTTACCTCTTTCGGTCAGAGAGGACCTCAGAGTAATGGTTTCAGTCTTTTTCAGAGTTGTCTGAACAAAATTTGGTATTTTTAATGCTGTATTTCCAAACTTGACTCAATCATAGAATAAATTTTACAGTCTTTGTTTGCATCTTTAGGTCCACCAATGAAAAAATAATATTCCCGGATGAATCGAGAGTTTTGTGATATTTCGCTTTAAGCCAATTTGTGTTGCATATCTCATGTGACTGAAGCAGTTTAAGCTGTGGAATGTATGTATTGGGATTAGTTGTTTGATTTTGTTTGGTTTTATGGCATATAAACCATTGTAGGTTATTCAATGCCAAATCCTCTTAAAACATATATATTAAATATGTATATGATTTGTAAACACATTTTCTTGATAACATTTTCAAAAAAGCTTGAGCTCATTTTTTTTGCACATGGATAAATGGTTTCCAGTTTTGCTATCTCATACAAATAATTCTATTTACTCTTATTCATTTGTTTGCTCACAGTTAAATGGTTCCAAATATTGCTATGTATCACTAACAATTCAATTCAACATCAGTCATTTGTTTACACCCAGTTAAATGATCTAACAGCTCGATTTCTAACAATACAATTTAGCCTCAGTGATTTGTTTGCACTCAGTTTTAATGTCAAACAGTTCGATTTGACCTATAGATAAGATCCTATCAGGTGCTACTTCTCTGGACCAGAGTGGACGTGCGAGAGATCCACATTCCCCAAAGCATTACTGGGGCCTCACTATCAAATTATTTAGTGTTATATACAGGACACTCGTTGTTTCTTACCTTTTTGGAGATATGCAGTTGGTGTATTCTACAGCCCCAACTGACTGGGCTAGGGATTGGTCATACAATGGTAGTCAGTGCACTGACACACTGTGCATTGCTACACTATGTATGAGATGAACTTGCAATGTAGTCCAATTTAGGAACTTACGCTTTATGAGTTCAAATTAGACCACCATAATGCTGGAGAAGCAACCAAAAAATTGTATATAAAGTGAAGGTGAAGGTATAATTGATCATAATATAGTGACTAAATGTACCATAGGACCAACGTTTTGTGCTGTAAAGAAAGAAGTCCGCAGAAAAAGAAATACTCAAACTCGAAGGTAAGGGAAGAAAATATAGCAGTCGTTTTTATTCAGCTATGATTGCTGCAACTTGAAAAGTTCATTTTTTTGCATCCTTCTTCTCCCTTCCTCTCGGTGGTGATGGAGTGTGGGTGAGAGCTGGCTGTTTGACACACGTCTGTCATAGCAGATAGGTCGTAGCAGACTGGGGTAGGACGGGTTGGGGCCTTCGTTTTGACAACTGCCTTCAACTCTCCCAAAATCTCATTACTTGTTTTCTTATATAGAGATTTTGGGGAACAAATTGAAGATCCTCGAATGTTCGATGTCACTAGTGAAACACGTGATAATACATCTGTGATTATTTTTAAATCACGTCTAACTTTGCAGGTCATTCTGCCCACACGCGCTAGTCTCGTGACACCTTCACTGATTGACGACAGCTCCCGTCTGTAATATTACATAAATTGTTCAAGAAATTTCACTCGCATTGCAACAACCCTGACAATCAGACAAGGTCAGCAGGGCCTAAAACCATAGATTTTGGGGTCAAGCTTCAAAGTCATAGATACAAACTTGATGAGTATGAAGTGAACTCGGCATCTCACAGTTCTGTGTGGTTCATCTGCTTCATGACCCCAACAAAGGCATCTGAAGTTGTTGAATTTTGCAAAATATAACCAAACTTTTGACTCACTATTTTATTACGCAGTTTGTAAATTTGACCCCCAGAAGAGCAACTGATGGTAAAGCAAATGCATTCTGTTAAAGGCAACTTGGATTATCAGCTTTGGAAAACAGTCGTACAAAGTTTTGTGACATTGATGTCTGCAAGTTTATAATTATAAAAATGACAGATGGCTTGTGTGCCATCAAGCATTACTAATAAAGTCTGCTCATATGCGTAATCATTGTTTTAGTTATCTTCATCTCTTACAGAGAATGAGTGAATTGTTTGTTTTTTTTGGTAGTGGGGGGGAGGATTATTTTTCATTCCTGCTTAAGAGTTGTTACTTTTTGGGAATCAGTAACCATAGAAAACTAATCAGACTAGATCTGCTCAAATAGAAAAATAAAAATGTGTATAGATCATCTCACAAAAATAAAATGAAAGTGACCTACCCCATAAAAAAGAAAAATATAATAAGCATAAAAAATGCATTTAATTTAATAACTGCAAGACTCGTTATATTGGTAGAGGTGGGAGGAGGCATGAGTAAAATGTAATTTTGTTCTTTAATCTACAATCCCCACCAGATAAAACTGAAATGCTGCTAACATAATAATTATTATATGAAAATGTTTTGAGTTAATTTAAGACTCAGTTTGTGATATAATTTAGTATGATTATATACATATATGTATCAGAGTGTGTGTATACATATACATGAATATGCATGCATGTACACATCTGCACATATATACATATATAGTATGCATGTGTGTGTGTAAATAAGTAAACGCACTGACATGGTATGGTCAATCAGAAATTTTTCATCTGCTGCCCAGAAACAATTCTTAATTTCACTGTTTTTTATCCCGATGTAAATGAGTGTACACATATACATAAATATGCATGCACATACACATCTGCACATACATAAGCATATATGTGTGTGTGTGTATATATATATATATATATATATGAATACACACACACATACACACTGTGTGGTCAACTTTAAATTTTTCCTCAGCTTCCCTCTATAACTGGTTTGAAATTTCTCGGCCAAAATAAGTAAAACCTGAAAACAGAAATTTCCCTCAATATATCCTGTCAGCTGCTCCTGAACAATAACAATTTTCTCAACTTTCATCTCCATCAAAGAAAAATAACTTATTGCTAGAGGGAAAAACTAAAAACGAAGATATTCATTTAAGGTTATCTTGTCAACTCTTCAAGAACAAAGAAATATCTGATGGAATATATTAGTCGTTTCCAAATTGGTAATGAATTTTTTAAAAAAATCGTTTACAAACCATCAACAGGTATTTCAAAAAAATACATTTACCCTCAAAGTAGTTAGAACAGCAAGAAAATATGGAAAACAAGAGATCAAAAACTTTGTTGGCATCAGCTCATGTAAAATCTTGTTTTCACTTGATAAAATCTTTTCTCACCTTTATCAGAAATGTTCTATCTGGTCACCCTCCAAGTTTATGTGTCAAATTCTCTTCTGACTAACTTTAAAATCTTTAAAACTAGAAGAATGCTAAAATGTAAAAAGATCATCTTCTCCAAAGGTCACACAGCTTCCATAAAAGACAAAAACAAATGAAAACACTCAGAAAACTTTAAAATGTCCTAGAAAATTTAGTTCTTATCTTTCATTACAGAGTATTCACAGTCTAATGCAGGTTATCTTTTAAAGAACATAACCCTAAAGAGAAATGAGGAGAAAGAACACAGAAAGGATGTGACACAAGGTCAATTTTTAAGTGGAGTAAAGCTGGTTTGAACTGAATTTTCTTTCTCCTAGTTTACCATATTTAGAGTAAAGATCCCAGTCAACTTTATTATTTATTCATAGCTTGTCCGAGAAGAGATGGATTCATGCCTTTCTCAAAGGAATTTTCACAAAGTAAAATGCAAATCATCTCATTAATGATTTGAACCTGAGTTACCAAGTCCATTTTCTATGATAAAAACCATTCTACATGCAGCTCCTAAAGTATGTTGGTTAGTTGTTTGTTTGGGCTTTATGGCACATCAACCTTTGTAGGTTATTTAATGCCAAACTAATTTTGATGCAAATAATCAGTTCTCTTTCAAACAATTCAGTTTAGCATGTGTACACAGTTTAATTGTCAAAAACATTTCTATTTCAAGCTATTCAGTTTAGTCAAACAGTTCTATTTCAGCTAATTCAGTTTACCTAAAGTATGTAGAATGTATGCATTAAATAAACTATTCTATACAACAATATTAGATTTGATTTGGTTGGGTTGGGTTGGGTTTTATGTCATATCAATCATTGTAATTTATTTAATGTCAAATCCTCTTTATACATATATATTAAAAATGTATCAATTGTAAATACATTCTGTAGATAACATTCTTAAACAAGCTTGAACTCTATTTTTTTGCACATAATTAAACAGTTTCAATTGTTGCTATCAAACACTAATAATTTTATTCAACATTAATCATTTGGTTACAGACAGGACAGTGGTTAAAAGTATTTCTTTTGAACCCAATTCATCATTCAGTCAAATGGCTACGAGTATTGCGATGTAATACCAATGACTCTATACAACATTACTTATTTGTTTGCGCACAGTTAAATGGTTCCATGCATTGCTATGTATCACTAACCATTCAATTAAACATCAGTCATTTGTTCACACAGTTAATAATCGAACAGTTCTATTTCCAACAATTCAGTTTAGATTAAGTAATTTGCTTGCACTTAGTTTAAATGTCAAACAGTTCTATTTGACCCATAGATGGGACCCTATCAGGTGCTACCACTCTGTGCCAGAGCAGGCCTGGGAGCTACGGCAATGAAGGAGTACTCTGCATTTCCCAAAGCTCCAGCATTACTGGAGTCTTACCTCTCAGCAGAGGTGCAGTCGGTGTATTCTACAACCCTGGCTGACTTGACTAAGAGTATTAGATCAAGGAGTCTCTGCCATAGTGGGTTGCGTACTGGACAGCAACATGATAAGCAATCTTGAACTCTAGTCACACTTTTGCATTCACTTTTAGACTAATACTCTTGGTAAAAATATAAACTCCTTTATTCCTCCAATTTAAAATTTAGATAATACCGCTAATACAATTTTTAAGTAGAGTAAAATTCTATTTATACTTATATATTAGATATATATGATTTTGTTGTGTAGGCAACCTTCCACTCCTCTTTAAACTGAACTGTTCTGCTCGTGGAGTTGATGAATGAAGGCTTTAAGTAAGAAGCCTATCAATTGCCATAGGGCAGTATGCTGAGCTAGTCTAACGACTTATGCAACTTTTGTACCTTTTTATTACTAGCCTAATAAACCCTTTTTATTGTTACATGTTATTTAGAGTTTGTCTTTACAAACCCCAAATTAACATCATAACAGATTAGTTAACATATTTTATTGATAATATTTTTAAACAAGCCTAAACATTTTTTTTCACACTGTTAAATGGTTTCAAGTATGTACATCTAAACACAGATAATTCTATTTACAATTAATCATTTGTTTGCACAAAGTTAAATGGTTTCAAGTACTGTTATGTAATAGTAACAATATCACATGCGTCATTTGTTTGTAGATAATTTTATTTCAAATGAGTTAGAACTAATTTTATTCTATCATATTTACCCAACCCCTCCGCTTGGACAGGATATGACACAAGGTCAATTTTTAAGCGGAGTTTAACTGGTTTGAATTCAGAATTTTCCTTCTCCTAGACTAGTTGCCCTACCAAGGCTGAAGAACCTAGTCTGCCCTACTATTTACCCATAGCTGGAGGGAGAAAAATTGGATTCATACCTTTCCCAAGGGTATTAGTTCTATATGAAATGCAATCAGTCTCGTCCAGGATTTGAACTTGTGTCACCATGTCCATTTCCTATGACGATAATCATTACACCACGGGCACCAAATTTTATTCTATATTAATCATTTGTTTGCACACAGTCAAGTGGTTATAACTGCTGCTATTTAACATTGATAATTTGTTTGAACCCTTCATTCATTTGCACACAGTCAAATAGTTATACGTATTGCTATGTTATACTAATATTTCAATTTAGGCACACAGTTGAACAGTTTCAAGTATTTCTATTTAACACTAATAATTCTATTCAACATTACTCATTCATTGGCACATAGAGAGTTCCAAGGATTGCTATGTATCCCTAACAATTCAATCAAACATAAGTCATTTGTTTGCATTTCGTTTAAATCTTAAACAGTTCTATTTGACCCATAGATAGGGCCCTATCAGGTGCTACCACTCCAGGTCAGAGTGGGCCTGGGAGTAATAGCAATGAAGAGGTATTCTACATTCTCCAAAGCTCCAAGACTAGAGCCTCACCACCAGATTGTTTTGTGTTGTATCCAGGACACTCTCTGAGGAGGGGGTCTTACTTTTTGGCAAAGATGCAGTCGGTGTATTCCACAGCCCCTGTAGATTTAGCATGAAGTGACAACTGTATAAACAATCATTTCAATTTGGGTCACCAATTCTATTTCATATGATGATAAGCCTTCATTTTTAAAAAAAAAATGTATTTAAAGTTAACTACATTTTGGGGGGAATTGTTCCTCGGTTTATATGTTTAAATACAAGTTGTCAAAATTAACAAAAACGTTATCAAGAAACTGAATCATGAAAACAGATAGCCATTTTTTAAAACACTCTAAATGTTGATATTTTTTATTTAATTAAAAAGTGGGGTAATTTATTCAAGTTCATATTTTCCTATTTTTTTAATTATAAAAACTGATATTTTTTCTATTTCTGATAATTCCTACTGTTTCATGATAAATATCTTCCAACAATAGTATGAAAACTCAAGCAGACCTCTTCACACCTATAAGTCAACAAGTGCCAATACTACTTGATGAATTTGAGAAACAAATGATTTTGGTAAAACACAAGATTGAGCAAATGAAGCACATACTGTCCTCTCCAGGCCTATATAATTTTTTCTTGTTTTCTAAACTGAAATATAGTTGGATAGCAACAGGAAGATTCCTTTGAATAAGTTGTGTGGGTGGCATATCAAGATGTGTGCCTGTTTCCCTGGGTAAACAAGACCATGCCCCAGTGGAAATGCTGCATGGGTTGCATGGGCAACATAACAGGATGTCCCCTTGTTTCCTTAGGTAAACAGGATTCAGGTGTTTCCTCAACAGAAGTGCAGTGTGAGTTTCATGGGTGACATTCTAGGAAGGAGGGGTATCTATGTGCAATGTGTAGGTGTGGGGTGTGACCACAAGGATTGTGGGGTGTCCAGAAAATGATATAAACCAGGTGAGAATTTCAATCCAAGCAGAAAAGCAGTGAGGTTTCATGGAAAAACTGCACTGTCACCTCTGTGCATATAAATTTCAGCCACCTTGGACTACCTCTTGCTCTATCCGTACGTACTTTTGGATAATAAAGAAAAACAAAAAAAGCAGCTGACTATAGTTTTATAAAACCAGTATTGTTGCTGTTCTTCCAAGTATACAACAATATTATGTCAAAAGAAAGAGAATTGAGGAAGTGGAAAGCATTAGAAGAAATATGAGGGTCAAGCTTCAGATTCTATCAAAGTTTTAAAGGTAAGTGTAAACTCTCTGAAATAAGTGCTTTTAATGCAAAAGGAAGTATTTTAAAGAAAATTAATGTTTCATTCATTGTTCATTTCTTTCTTGGTAAATACAGCTTCAGTTTTCATACTTTTTGACCAGACCTATCTTCAAAATGAATTTATTGAAAGCCAAGTCAGATTAAGTTCTTTTTGATTGACTGATTCTTATCTTAGAAATATTATCCTGCCAAAAAAGCCTACGTAAAGATGACAAATCCAACTTGATATTTTCATAGCAAGAAAGAAGAGACTATTCTACAAGGGCTTCTCTAAAAGTTATGACTCCTGTTTATTTGAATGGAAACTACAATACAGGAAGCAAAATAACACTGTAGGATAAAACAAATTTTCAGATAGAAAACATTATTTTTCTATTTAGTCTTCAACATATTTCTTTGGCCACTGAATAACAAGTGCTTCTATGCTACTCTCCTAAGAAGGTTACTTCCAAAGTAATGTCTTGAATTTTACTGTCATGTAATGCCATAGGCAAATGTTGCTGTATGGAAATAGAGGTTTAACATTCCAAACAATAACCTGTAATATTTCAGCTTTGTTACAGATGGCAGTTGAGCATCTATCTCAAAATTAATATGAAGACATATGTATCATTGAATTCTATGTGGCAGAGTGGCCAGAGTGTTTGCCAATGGCCTGGGTTAAACCCCAGGTTGATTTATACCAAAAACTGGTACTTGATGCCTCCTCGCTTAATACACAGCATTATAAGGTAGGAATCAAGGGTAAAGTGGAGCAATCCAGGGAAAGGGGTAACACCTTCCCCTTCATATCAGTGTTGTAGTTAATGAAAAGGGAGCCTTTGTGTTGTCCTCGACTACAATTACTTACTTTACTTTTTACTTACATTCATCCCTGCCTTCTGAATATTTATCATATTTACCCAACCCCTCCGCTCGGGCTGGATATGACACAAGGTCAATTTTTAAGCGGAGTTTAACAGGTTTGAATTCAGAGTTTTCCTTCTCCTAGACTAGTTGCCTTACCAAGGCTGAAGAACCTAGTCTGCCCTACAATTTACCCATAACTGGAGGGAGAATTATTGGATTCATACCTTTCCCAAGGGTATTAGTGCTATGTGAAATGCAATTAGTTTCATCCAGGATTTGAACTTGTGTCGCCGTGTCCATTTCCTACGGCAATAACCACTACACCACGAGCACTTCCCAATATTTATGGAGACCAAACAGTGGATATGAACACGATTAAATGGTGGGTATTATGTTTTAGCAGTTGCTTTGATAATGTGAATGACAATCCATGTCAGCTAATGAAATGAAGAGCGGTTCAGTCAGCTCATCCACATGAATTGGATGATGAAAGATAAACGAAAGGAATAACATTTTTTTGACAATTGGAGCAAAGAATTTTGTTGCTCCTGCAGATGCAAATTCTTTCATGTTTAGCTTGCAGGATAGTGATTCATGGATTGATTTTAATGACTTGTCAATCCATCCAGCATCATCTTATACCTGGAGGTGAGGAAAATATGTATATTGTACATTTATATTTACATTGTTTGTCAACTTGTTTCTTAAATTCTTTGCATACAGTTATATGATATCAAGTATTCTTATCTAATACAAATAATTTGCATACAGTTATATGATATCAAGTATTCTTATCTAATACAAATAATTTGCATGCAGTTATAAGATATCAAGTATTCTTATCTAATACAACTAATTTGCATGGAGATTTATGGTTTCAAGTATTCCTATCCAATAATTATAATAAAATTATTTCTATTTACTTATACTCACTTATTTGCTTAGTTATATTGCTTTAATTAACTAATAATGATAAAAATAATCCTTTGTAAACAACTGTAGTTTTGAGTTACTATTCTTAATAAAGATAATCTACTTTTACAGTTGCATGAAGTGCCCCTATTGTTATGAGCTATCTTGAACAAACAACACCCCACAAAACAGCAGCTGTACGGCCACTTACCTCCCATCTCAAAAACCATCCAAGTAATACAAACAAGACATGTGGGACACTGCCGGAGAAGGAAGGACAACTTTATTAGTAACATTCTTCTATGAACCCCTACATATGAACGTACCAGTGTTGGCTGATTTGCAAGAACTAATTTACATCACATCAGTGCAGACATCGCAGGATGCAGTTTGGAAGACCAGGCAAAAACAATAAATGATAGGGATGGATGGATAGAGAAGTAAATCTATGCTGTCACTGCCTGATTTGATTATTCCTATTGAATTTGAATATTTATCCCCAAGAGACCTATTTGACCCATAGATGGGACTCTAATAGGTCAAAGTGGACTTGGGAGTAATGTCAATGAAGATATACATCATACTCTGCTGATCTTCAGAACTGTTGCCTCACCATCTGATGTCGTCTATTGTTAGACCTAGGACAACCTTTTTGGTTGGGGTTTTAACCCCTCTGCATTGGATAAAGTCAGCATATTCTAAAACCTGTCAATTGGACAACTTACAGGCTGTTGTATATTGGTATCAAAAAACATTGCCAATAGTGGTGACAATATGGGAAAAAATAGTGTTTTATAGCTGAAAACTTGCATTATCCAACAGCGTTATCATCATTCCTGTATCTATTGTAGTTTCTTTGGAAATAAATAAGAATAATTCCTTGTAGCTGAAAACTTGCTCAAAGTAATGGTGTTGTTGCTATTCTCTCTATATCTATTATAGTTTCTGCGGAAAAACAAAGGAAGCATTACTTTTGGAGCACTCCACCTTGGAATATCAATCAAAGTATCTTTACATCTGTAATATAATACAGAAAATAATTTTACATCCTGTCCAGTGGAAGATGACAGCCCACTGATCAATACACGTGCTCTGCTCAATTGAATATCTTATCTAGGCCAGGTGAACAAAGAGTAGGTACTTGGTAAAGTCTGTCATACACAGAAAGTCTGGGTGGTTATTCAGACAAGATAAAACTCTAAGTTGATCTGATGCGACACTGCAAACAGATATAGGCACTCTCACAGCCTATCCCCATACTTACTCTTCACCTGTCAGTATTTTGTTTGAATTTGCTGGGCCAAGAATGGATCAATGTTCAAAATAGGGCCATGATATGAAAATACAATTATTCTGTCATGTTATAGTTCTTTCTGTGTAATGTACATGTTCAGAATAAAACCAAGAAATGTCCAATAAGTTCTTAAATCATGTAAAAGATTGCCATTTTTATAAATCTGCCACATTTCAGCCATAAACACTCAAACCACACACACAATATATATATATATATATATATGGCTTTTTGAGGTTCACATGTTTATTACAAAATAAATTTGAGCTACCAAAACTGTGTTATCACCCTGGTTGGCAGCTGATGAGGAAAAGGTATTGCACATGCTTTCACACATTGTATAATGAAAAAAAAATATATATATATATGGCTTTTTGAGGTTCACATGTTTATTACAAAATAAATTTTGTGCTCAATACAATTATCACATCTATGTGAATGAGCAAATCATCATAAAGGTAATTTTATCAAATTAAGTAAGTGCTCAAATGCTGACCATCTGAGCAAGAAAAAAACCTAAAATAAATTCTTAACTCATGTTGATTTCATTACCAAGGCTTTCATGCATTTGAAAAAGTACAATGGTCAGATGAAACTCTCTTCATATGATAATTGTATTTTTTCAAATGCAAACTTTCAGTAATAAAGGAGATAAAATATATATATATATATATATATATATATAGAGAGAAAATATATGTGTGTGTATATATATATATATATATATATACACACACACACATATTTTTCTCTTTCTCTCTTGGCTAGACTTTCAAATGAAGATTTATGAAGGAGGCTGTCTACGTAGACTGCAGGCATCCTGATAGCTGACTAGGCCGATGCAAGACAGGCAAGTCTGGTCACTGTGACTCCAGCTAAAGGTCTGGCCTGGTATGTCTACTGAGGCTCCTCTGGTCTACTTCCTGTGGCGTTTCTCCCAGACGTTGGCCCTGTGAGAGTCTTTGACCTGGTGAATGGTGCAGCGCCAGGCCTGGCGGTCAGCAGCAAGTGTCGACCAATGGTGATTGTAAATGTGGCAGGTACTGAGGGTTTTCTTGAAGGAGACTTTAAAATGTTTCTTTGGTGCTCCTCTGTCATGGTGGCCAGTGGAGAGTTCACCATACAGGATTATCCCGGGCAGGCAATAGTCTCCCATTCTGGAGACATGCCTTGCCCATATTCACATATGCCTGCATGAAGAGAATTGCCAATCAATAAGTATACAATGAAAAATTTTTATAAAAAGTTAATTTTGTTTGAAATTGAAGACACCTGAATCTTACTCTTTTCATAGAACACAATCAATATGGCTATCATAAGGATTTATCTATTATCAAAGTCTACACCAATAGAACTGGGATAAAAATATGATTATGTATCAATCTCAAATGTAAGTACACACCTTGTATATATATATTTATGCAATTTTATTTTTGGTTTTATATGGTAGTTTCAATATTGAAGAGTTTGGTAATAGATAATACCTGCTTTGATTGTATGATATTCCATCAAAAAACAATATAATGTTATCATTGGCATAGCAGAAAATGAGTGTTCTTATTAATTAGTGATAGCTTATTTATAATATTATATACATGTGTTGTATTTTGGCCTTCGACTCGGCCAAAAATGCCATTCCAAGGTGATGCACCGGAAGCAAGTGACACATTCTAATGGAAGTTATGAGAGAAAATCGCGTGGGCGGAAATTGGCTGATGAAATGGGACGAGGTAAAAAAATTCCCATGGTACACTCATAGACTGATGCACCTGAAGAGAGTGACCTGTGAACTGCATGACAGTTATTTCCGTTTGATGACGATTAAACATGTGATTTCAAAGATCGAATAGGCGACTGAGTGGGCATTGAACTATTATATAACTCAGTCAAGACAGAAGTCAAGACAGTTACAGTTGGAGACAGAGTTATAGACGAGATGTGGTAGGGAAAGCCACATCAGGCTGAAGGGCCTTGGGGCCCTGATGAGTCGGGGTCCAGAGAAGGTGCTGATAAGATGCAGTAAAGAAAGCCATCACCCAGCAAAGTGGGCCTCTGGGCCTCCGGTTGAGCATCAGGAGAACAAGAAAGACACAACGCTGATGGCCATAAGAGTGGGGTCAAAATATTACAGTTTATGTTCGGTCTCCAGCTCCCTCTCACATGCAAACCTTGAGTAACCTTTTTCGAACCCTTACAAATAAAGTGAGAGGTACATATATTTATAAAGAAGTCTTCCTGCGTCTGTTTATTTATTGTGTCATTATGATACTGCATATGAGAATATAACACATGTACTGCTTCAAAAAAGACAGAAACAGTCAAGATTAATGAAAATATGTGTGTAGTATAATAAATAAAATAGAAAAACAGAGACCAAATAAATTATTCCTGCAACAAGTTTAACTTTTATACTTTCATCAGATACTATGAAATTGTTTTTTTTTAAATGATAACAGGATATGTTTTTTGGTTGGTTGGGTTTTATGGCATATCAACCTTTGAAGGTTATTTAATGCCAAATTTTATACCAATAAACAGTTCTACTTCAAAAAATTTAGTTTAGTGTAAGTACACAGTTTAATTGTCAAAAACATTTCTATTTCAAGCTATTCAGTTTAGTCAAACACTTCTAATTCAAACAATTCAGTTTAGCATTATTATGCAGCTTAAATATCAAAACAGTTCTATTTCAAGTAACTCAGTTTCACATAAGTACACAATTTAGTTCTATTTGACCCATAGATAGGGCCCTTTCAGGTGCTACTACTCTGGGCCAGGGTGGACCCAGGAGTGATAGCAATCAAAGGGTGCTCTGCTTTTCTCAAAGCTCACTATCAGATTGTTTAGTGTTGTATCCAGAACACTCTTTTCTTACTCCTCTGCAGAGCTGCAGTTGGTGTATTCTTTAGCCACAACCAAGTGGGCAAGATTTGTTTGAGCAATTTTTCATGGTAACAGATGCAGAAGATTAGTTGCTTAAGGCTTTTAAGATATCAAATTTGAAGATTATTTGAAAATCTGTTTATGACTGTTAATACAAGATATAACTAAAAATTACTATTGAAGACAAATATTGTTTGTGATTCATTGATAATGCTATAAAATAGAACTGAAGATTATTATTGAAGATGAAAATTATTGTAGTTGTTTGGTTTTCTTTTATCAAATTTAATTTCTATTTATTAATATTCTATCTTAACTTAATATCAGTTTAGCTAAAAACGGAAATATATTTAAGAAACTGGGTCATTGTTTTATTGTTCAGTATTGTGAAATTATAGTTGACTCAAAACACATAACATTAGTTTCTGTGATAATTTATGTCCAAAAATTCCATTATGATTTTAAAAAGACAATTTCTTTGTAATCTGATGAAGCTGTAATGGAGAAAGCTGTGAAAAGAATAAACTGTTCTTTTTTAACAACTTGGTTTTCATCTTTTATAAAGATCAAAAACAAACCACATTGGAAATAATTAAGAACCACTTAGCTGGCCAAGATATAAAAGACACGGTGATATTCAGGAAAGCTAAATAGTGTCAAAAATGATAACTGACATACATGGCAGGTGCTTGTGTTTTAACCATTATCACTGTAAGAAATTTTAAACCTCGAATGAGGTTGCTCGCATTTCACATTGTGCTAACACCAAATGTGATGTGGCTGTGGCTCTATACTCCTCAAGTAGTCTGAGGGATGCTGTTTAATTGAACATTGTTTGATAAGCCAAGTTTATTAATATTTCAATGTTTATTTACATCATCCTCAGGGTATAATGGTGTAAGGATGTTGTAAATCAACACTGAAATATATCAAGACAAGATCATAACATTCTTTGAATGATGTGAATGAACAGTAACATACTGAATCATATTTACCCCCCCACTCCGCTTGAGCTGGATATGACACAAGGTCAATTTTTTAAGCAGAGTTTAACAGGTTTGAATTCAGAGTTTTCCTTTTCCTAGACTAGTTGCCTTACCAAGGCTGAAGAACTCAGTCTACCCTACTATTTACCCATAGCTAGAGGGAGAATAATTGGATTCATACCTTTCCCAAGAGTATTAGTGCTATGTAAAATGCAATCAGTCTTGTCCAGGCTTTTGAACTCGTGTTGCCGTGTCCATTTCCTATGATGATAACCATTACACCATGGACACCTACTGAATGACACTCTGGTTAATCACATTATTAGATGGTATAATGGTTTACATTGTAGGAAATGGAATGTATAAACTGAGTTGAAATCATGGATGAAGCATTTATTTTTAGCTTTATGCTAATGTCATTGGCAAAGGCATGAATCCAAGGCAGACTGAACACTTTAGTAACCAGTCTAGGAGAAAGAAAACTATGAATTCAAACCAGCTTTACTCCCCTTGAAAATTATAGGAATCAATCTTTCCTCTTATAATGGACAGATGTTTTAAGTTTACTGATAGTGATATATTCAGACCTACCTACTTAGGATAAATCCTAAACACTATCAGCTCTTTTATGCATATAGGAAAATTATTTATACATATATATATATAAATACACACGTGCAAAAAAAAGTAGTGGCAAGAATATAGAGATAGAATATGCACATATTGTTCCATGAATAAGCAAGATATAAAAGGAGTACAAAAATGGTAAAAATCTTACTTGATGGCCATCGCTAGGAGAGGAGATAATGTCTACACTGTTCAAAAAGCAGTGGCTAAAAAAGAACATCTTTACTGTTCGATGGATAGAGACAAAATAGACCAAGAGGTGCCCAAGATCCAAGAGAGATATTTATTGTCTCCCTACAACTCTTAATTTAGCATGAAAAAAAAGGTTCTTTCTCTAACTCAAAAGAAAAACCATATGCCCCAAATCACTGGAAGGTATGAAAACCTGACTGGTCTTTCAAATATTCCTGCTCTGTCTGGAGATGATTTTGGACATTCAGCTTTCTGGAGCAGAGGATGTAGCATAGTGATGACAATAAGCAAGGAAAAAAGAAAACTCTTATTAGGAGAAACAAATCAAAACCAGTCTAATCTTTTGGTGGGGAAAGAAAATCAGTTATAAGACATCTGTTTCTTAAACACAAGAGTCTTGTTCATTTCCTAAAAAAGTTCTTTTAGAGATTTTTGGAATGGTTGAATTTCAAGAATTACAAGTCACTTCTAATTGATGGTATGAAGTTATATTTTGTTTTGAGACTTCACCTCTGACAAACACAGGGCAGGAGAATATCCTTTTTCTCAGAATCTTTAATCTTCTTCCCAATTTGCGACTACTTTAGATTAAATTTGCAATTCATATATATATATATATATATATATATTTAAATATATATATTTAAAATAAGATTTATTACATAAATTCAAAAAATACAAATCTCTCCATGGACCATCTTATTTTAAATATATCCTTATTCTTTCTTTGGACCTATAACAACCACCTTTATATATATATATATATATATATATATATACAAAAGATATATTTATATTAGATAATATACCAACATTTAAAATAGTTTAAAAAATCTGAAACATTAAATATTGGCCTATCATATATGAATATATTCTCAGAATCTGTTTTTTCATATTTCTATAATAACATACCATCAGATATTTCCATGTTTCTCTAACATATATATATATATATATATATATATATATATATATATATACACACAAATACATGACAGTCATTCAATAAATAAGGAAAATATTGCCAAAGGAATTGGCAACATGAAGTGCAGTTTACAGTTGCACTTTTTCAAGGAAATCGATAGTGATGGGTCCTTTCCTATGCTTGAAGACTGTCAGCATGGCCTTTATTCCTGCTATGCCTGGAACATTTTATTTATAGGAGAGTCAGTGTATTTCCACAGCATTGACTGTCTTTAACTCAGGCTTGTAATGGCAAATGCATGTTTAGCCCCTTCATAAACATTTTTTTCACTAAAACATGCTTCTCCATATGCATCATGTCAATGTTTATCTTGTGTCAGATTTTGCCTGTGTTGAAATATAACGCTTGGTAGCTAAGAGTCAGTACGCAGTGACGTAATCTGTTGAGTTACGAGTGAAAGTGAGATGAAGAAACGAGGAAGGAGATATTTTATGGACATTGAGGCATTCCATTATGAGCATGTTGTTAAGTCCATTCTCGGGACAGTGATAGGTTGCTAGCTCAGGAATGGATATATTGGTGTGTATATATACTGGCTTGCTTCAGTTGTGTCATGGGGTCTATATTGAGTTACAACCTGTTTTATTTTTGTCTGCCAGTTGGACACTAGCTGGGGCCACTGAGCCAGAAAGTGTTGTTATTATTGTTGTTTATTCTGCATGTTAGAGCAGTGACATCCACACATCACATATTCTTCGGTAAATTTCACATAATTTGCACTTCTAAGTCAGCAAAAATTTGATGATAGACCTCTGTTGAAACCTGGAGTGCTGCCTGATTTGCTGCCAATTTGAGTAGCCTCAAAAAATATCTTTGTGAGATGAAAATAATTTTTCAATAAACCAATTCCAAACAATACAGAGTTTATAATTATGGAAAAAAACAATTCTGAGAAAAAAAATTTTGGTTTTTCAACAAAGTTCACCATATTTATTGAATGACCTTCATATACATATCTTGAGGCTGACTCATCACTCAGTAACTCTTCAGCTGACATCTTCATTAATGCAGTGTAAGAATTCCTAATTTTGAAAAGTTTTGACTCTTAAAATTCCTTTTAAATATAAACATATCTGTTTACAGTGTCACCTGTCAATCTGGTAAACCTGGAGAATTTTTCTGCCATATGCCCATGTTTACAAAACTGATGATGGGACTCATTATATAATCGTATAGACCCCTCAAATCCCCCAAAACTTCCTTATAAAGAGAGTGAGAAAAAAGATAAATTATATTCTTATTTGAGAAGTGTTAAACAATGTTATATTATATAAGCATTGCAACTAGGAGTGGGGGTATTTTATTTGATAGACCCTGTGTTTTTTTAAATTTTAGTAGTGAAGCAAAAACAAAAAACAAACAAAATGTGACAAAAAATTGGTGAAAATAATATCTATGAGTGAGAAAGGAAAATGTGAAATAAGCTGAAATGACAATGTCAAGAATAATCAAAGGAAGAGAGAAAAATTCAGCTTGAAACCTTTAACAATGAAAGTCAATCTCAAAAGTTGGATACTTGAAATTATGTTGTATAGTCATATAATAAATATACTTATATACACATGTACATGTTCATGCAGGATACATACTGATGCAATGAATAACGACGAGTAAAGACTTCTTTAGAAAAATATGTACCTCTCATTTTATTGTAACGTTTGTGTGTGAGAGGGAGTTGAGACCGAACAAAGTCTGCAATATACTGACCCCCACTCTTATGGCCGTCAGCGTTGTGTCTTTCTCGTTCTCCAGGGCTGCTCAACTGGAGGCCTGAGGACTCAGCTTTCTGCTTAGTGCTGGCTTTCTCTATCACATCTTGTCACCTACGGGTTTCCAAAACTACTGGGGGCCCCAAGGGCCCCTTTGGCCGGGAGTGGTTTTCCCTACCACATCTTAGCAACTTCTCTGGTCCCCAAATCATCAGGGCCCCAAGGGCCCCCTCCGCCAGGCTTTCTCTACCACATCTTATCAGCAACTTCTCTGGACCCCAACTGTCTGACTTTCTGTCTTGACCGAGTTATATAATAGTTCAACGCCCACTCAATCTTTGGAATGGCATGTTTGATCGTCATCAAGCATAAATAATTGTCATGCAGTTCAGAGGTCACTCTCTTCCGGTGCATCGGTCTTTGAGTGTATCATGGGCTTTTACCATGTCCCATTTCATCAGCCAAATCCACCCACGCGATCTCTTTCAATCACTGGCCATTGGAATGTGTCACTTCCTTCCGGTGCATCACTTTGGAATGGCATGTTTGCCCGGGCCGAAGGTCAATATACAATAATTATATAGACTGATAGTAGGGACATACACTTTCACCTATTTCCACATTTCCACACACATCTATATATGAAGCAGTAGTTAGTGTTGTTGGTTGGGTGGTTTGATTTTATGGCATATCAACCTTTGTAGGTTATTTAATGCCAAATCCATTTTTATACAAATAATCAGGTCAATTTCAAACAATTCAGTCTAGTGTACAAAAATAGTTTCATTTCAAACAATTCAGTTTAGCATAAGTACATAGTTTAAATGTCAAAAACATTTCTATTTCAAGTTATTCAGTTTAATCAAACAGTTCTAATTCAAACAATTTAGTTTTTCATAAGTACACAGTTTAAATATCAAAACAATTCTATTTCAAGTATATCAGTTTAGTTTTATTTGACCCATAGATAGGACTCTATCAGGTGCTACCACTCTGGGTCAGTGTGGAGCTGGGAGCAATGACAATGAAGGTGTGCTCCACATTCTTTAAAGCCCCAGCATCACTGGAACCTCTACATCAGATTGTTTAGTGTCATATACAGGACACTCGTTGGTGGGGTCTTACCCCTGTGCAGAGGTGCAGTCAGTGTATTCTATAGTCCTAGCCGACTGGGCAACAGTAGTTGATAGTGGTTATTGCCTTCGGCTGTTCTTCTGTACTGAATCCTCTGGTATAAATATTACTCAAGAAACATTGACCAATCCTTTTCATTGGTAAAGAACTTACTAATGCATTCATATTGTAAAGCCTAGTCTAATGTAACGCTTTCCTAAGTCCCTTTCCAATGTATTCTTATAGTAAAACACTTTCCAAGATATTCCTCCTGTAAAGGCTTTTCCAATAAAGCCCCTTTCAATACTTTTCTGTTGTAAAGTTGTTTTCAAAGCATTCCTACAATAAAACCTTTTCTAATTCATTCTTTGGTGGGCAAAACTATGTGCACTTTACATTTCAAAGCTCAGACAAGACAAAATCCATTGCTAGGGTTGGAGACTAAGTTCCTTTTCTCTTAATGGAACAGAGATTTTTAGAAATATCTTAAATGATCAAAGAATGGTAACGAAAAAAGTTGAATTCTGATATTGTTCCATGCCCAATGGATACACACACCAAATCTAAGGGAAACATTTATTTTCTCTGTACATATTTAAAAAAATTAGTTCCACAATTTCCTTCTTAGAAAATATCCTTTTCATAAATAAATTCCTTCAAAGAATTTATACTTATAACTTCTTTGCACTCAGTGCCATATCATGTTATATGGTGTTATGGGGTGATGTGCAGTATGGTCCCAACAACAGCTGAAATATTCTAGAAGAGAGAAGAAAAAAAATAGTTTCTATCATAATAACTGATTTATTGAGAAACCTTGATGTTTTAGATTGATTTGCTATTTTTGGGTTAGTGTGCACTGCTCATCTAGCACACACTTGTATGCACAGAGTTTTTTTTTTAAATTCTATTTTTATTTATTTGTATATGTATTTGGATATATCAATGAAGAAAACACAAGTCTCACTGTAAATCTCTATATATGCAAATGAGGTAATACTCAAGTTTTTAAAATTTCAACATATCTATTAGTCTGTTCATCTATCAATTAGCTCACCAGACATTTCCCATGAATTTATAAATCACTCCACAAGAAAATAGAGAGTAAGATTCTCTATCATTTCTTTTTCTTTTCTTAAGGAAGTAATTTCATGCCTTAAGTTCACTAAACTATTAGGGAGCACCTTATATATATGAACATGTAAGCATATGTTGAAATTATTATGTATTTAATTTAAAAATCAACCAAGACAAATTACAAATAAAGAATTTTATTATCAATCATATTTTTCATTTAGTTTATGTGATGAATATTCTGAATTTCCAAGACTTAAATTGAAAAACAGGATGTCTGTGTTTATATATATATACGTTATTGTTTCATCGATTCACCTTTTGATATTGAGTAGATATCAGGAAAAAAATGAGTTGTTTTTGACTTTGAAGTATATATATATATATATATATATATATATATATATATATATATATATATATATATAGACAGATAGATGTATATTTATCTTTGAAAATGTTATCAAAATATTTACTAACTTCTAACATTCCCAAACTGTACCTATCCTCATCCTTCAGGGTGTTTAATCTTATTTTCCATGAGTGTGGGTGTGTATATATATATATATATATATATATATATGATGTGGAGTAAATGCAAGCTAGGAGGTAGCAGATATATTGATAATACAGAGTGCTTCTGACTAAAATCAATATCATTTCATAATCTAATAACTTGAGCAATTCTTATTTAAATGATCTCAAAATTTAACAGCATGCGTAGAAACAACTAAAAATTCTGTTCAGCATTTTTTTTCCTTTTCAGGTTTAGAAATACAATTAAACGAACATTAAACCTAAAATTTTGAGTCTTTTCTATAATTTTTATGAAACACCTTTAAATGATAAATTTTTTGAAACACCCCGTATTTTTTAAAGTCTTCAGCCATCTTGTGATTTACTACTTTTCAGATCAGATCACTGTGTTATATAATAGCCGGGGGATTTTGGTTCATGCCTTTGAGTTTAGTTAGGCTGAGAACCTTTTGGCTCAGCACATGGGTTAGTTGGGTGCAACATTGAGTCAGGTGTTAACGCAGGCACGCATGGGCGGATGGAGGTGTCACTCAGATGTCATAATAGTCCGAGAGGAAACGCGGTGACAGGGTGCGGGTGACATCATGCACTGGAAGCGCGCGGAGGTCTGTGGGAGATTTGAAGAAAGTGAGAGTTGGGTACTAGACGCAAAACGAGAAAGATCGACTTTTGGAGCTCGCAGGCGCAAGGCGAACTTGCACCCTAATTGGGCTGCACAAGATGGGATCCAAATGAATAAGACAGCATAGAAGATTGTGTCTCTTCTCCTAACATCGAAACCTTTAATTCAGAGTTAATAAAGATGTTTCGTACCTGAACAAGAAGTCGTTATGTGTTTTCTAATTCTGAGATTCCTATGTTCTATTGTTATGAACATTATATGTCTATTTTGCATATGGCTATATTCCTGTATATGGCTATGTAACAACTGTATTATATACATTTACGAACAGAAGTTCTTGTTAACCCCAAGGACGATATACATTCTTCTGGAATCCCTGCCTGTGTTCAATAATATGTACAATTATTTATTGCAATCAAGATGTTTTATCAGTTGGTTTAATCTTGAGTAAACAGAAACATATATTCAGGGTGTTATTTTCTATCAGTGCATTTGTATTTGTATATATATATATATATATAAATATTTACCATCCCTCTGCTCGGGCAGGATATGACACAAGGTCAATTTTTTTAAGTGGAGTTTAACAGGTTTGAATTCAGAGTTTTCCTTCTCCTAGATGAGCTGCCTCACCAAGGCTGCAGAACCCAGTTTGCCCTACTATTTACCCATAGCTAGAGGGAGAATAATTGGATTCATACCTTTCCCAAGAGTATTAGTGCTATGTGAAATGCAGTCTTGTCCAGGATTTGAACTCGTGTCGCCGTGTCCATTTCCTATGACGATAACCATTACACCACTGGCACCTCTGTAATACATATATATATGGGTTTCGATCACAGTTTCAAGCGTCTTACGTGTCTATCCACACTGAAGAGTTGTGATACAACGAAACAGTCTGTGGACGACAATATATATATATATATATATATATATGTATACCAAATATATTGGGCTCTAGTTGTCTTTTTTGAAATTAGATAAAACACCATAATGTGTTATATATTTGTTTTTACTGTATATATATTCTACATACTGGGAAATCTCACACAGCACCATACAACTCATTCTCTAATAGTAATCTAATAAGTTTTTTGCTTAGACGTACTACAAGGCCACATCAATGGGGTACCCAATGAGGATCGTACTTATAAAATCTGAAATACTTATATGAGAGATGGTTGGTTTTGGTTTCTTTATTTAATGGTATATCAACCTTCATGGGTTATGAGTAAAAATACCATGTTTGTAGAACAGCACAGATACTATTTAACCCATTGTTGGGAATGATAGGAGGTTTTATACTTTTTCCCAACCTTATGAGTCTGAAAATGACTGAAGTTTGAACTCACATACTTTAGCCTTTAGCAATTCTGCCTTATGGAACATAAAGACTCCCTCTTATATGATAGAGGCACACATATTTTTGTCAAGTTTTCCAAGACATTCATATGTACATAGGAACAAATTTAAAAACTTTTCTTGCATGAAAAAGCTTTTATTGTACCCATGCTTATATTTGTATACCTATTTGTTTGAAAAAGTGAAAATGACATGTCAACATGTCCTGTATTTTTTTATGCCATGGGTTAGGGAATTGCATTCATTGTATGTTTATATTTATATTTTTTTGTCGAGTTATTCCTTTGATTTTTTTTAACCAACCTCTTGAATATGAATAATTTTTAAATAAATCTATTTTACCCATTGATCAGATCCTAACAGATACTACAACACTGGGTCATAGTGGATCTGGTAGTAATGGCAATGAAGAGGTACTTTACGCTCCTCAGATCTCCATAACCTAAGCCTCACCATCAGATACAGTTTAGTGGCATACCAAGGACAAGTTTTTTTGTGGTGGGGGATCACACTTTTCTGCAGGAGATACAATTAGCATATTCTAGTAAAGTAAAGTTTGTGACCATAGTTGAGGGTGACCCCTAAGTCTCCCTTTTTGATAGCTACTACAACAAGGTGTAGGGGAGGGCGCTACTCCTTTCCCTGGATTGCTCCACTTTATCCTTGATCCGTACCTTATAATGCTGAGTGTTAAGCAAGGAGGCATCAAGTACCATTTTTTGAGTCTTTGGTGTGACTCGACATGCGATTGAACCCCGGTCTCCCATTGGTGAACACTCTAACTGTTATGCCAATGTCCAATCAGGCTTAAAAGTGAGTATGAATAATAAACAAACATTTATCTTATAAATTTCTGTGTATGCCTGTTTCTAAATATGCACACATTAAGCTGAATACGTTTGTCTGTATTCATACTTGAAGTATACTGCAAAAGTTACAATTTCTATAAATCTACACCCACAAACACACATATTAGTTATCAGAGTGTATATGTGTGTGTGCGTCAGAGTCCACGTAACTTGTTATTGTTTCCTCAACGCCCCCCTCTCTCAAAAAATAAATAAAAAGTGAAAAAGAAATAGGAATGCACTTACATTTCAACTGACTACAGTGCTTTACTTTGTTCTGAGGTAAAATTGCAGCATGCTGTTGCTAACCAAATTTATTTCCTGCTTCCAAAAAAGATCTATTTTGCCTGTCTTTCTTTTTTCAGCTTCTGATGTTATTGCCTAAAGCAGACAGCTGAAGGACTCCCTAAAATCCTATTACAGGACATTGGATGCCTACAGGCTTACCCTTATACATACATACCCACCCCAATGCCCCAATAAAACAAAATCAACTCATGACCATAAAAAGACAATAATATTCATATCTTTGGAGATCTGCTTTTTATGCATGTTCAGTGTATCTATCTATCTATCAATGTACATATGACTAAAATCCTCTTTATATATATATATATCAATATATATGCGCGCACACACACACACACACACACACACAGAGTACTGTCAACAAATAAGTACACTCCGAACAATTCTTTTTTATGAAAATTTCTTTCTAAACAAAGACAGCAAGATTTTGTTATTAAAGTAGGACAAGTATTATTAGGTATTATTTATTACCAAACTTCATAGCACTGGAACTCTGTAATGAAAAATATTAATATAGAAGGCCAAAAATAAATACACTTAAACACATTTATGCAAATTTATTCATGTGACAGAGTTCCAATGCAGTAGTGTTTGGTAATGAATAATACCTAATAATATCCTTGTTAATGAATAATACTTCCTGATAGTTTGATACTAAAATGGTCCATTAGAAATGATGACAAACTTGCTATCTCTGCTTTAGAAAAAAATAACTATTTTAAAAAAATGTAAAGGTGTACTTATCTATGGATTATACAGTAGAAATGGAACTGTAAAGGGTTGTATGGATGTGTAATGATTATTGTCATAGGCAATGGACACGGTGACCTGAGTTCAAATTCTGGATGAAGATGTTTGCATTTAACCTAATACTAATACTCATCTGAAAGGTATGCATCCATTTCTCTTCTCTCGAGCTATGGGTATATAGTAGAACAGACTGGGCTCTTTATCATTAGTATAGCTACCAATCTAGGAAAAGGAAAACTGAATTTAAACTTGTTAAACTACACTTATAAAATTTGACATGTGTCACATCCTGCTCATGTGGAGGGTTTGGTTTGGTTTGTTTGGGTTTATGGTGTATCAGCCATTGTAGATTATATAAAGCCAAATCCATTTTTATACATATATATTAGATATAGTTTTCAACATGAATGAAATACATGTGGAACCACCATTCCCGTGTGATTACTTAAGAAACGGTTACTGTAAACGTGTATTAATATCAATGGCCAAAAGTAAATGCATTTTTTAAAAATCATAAACTGCACACTAAAAATGAAGATTAACATCCAATCCAGTCTCTGCTCTAATTGATCTGGCAGATATATGTGTATATATATATATATATATATATATATATATATATATATATATATATAATTCTCTTAATACCCTGTCTGGTGGCAAAAGCGGCTTGGTAGTGTCACAAGTGGCAGTACTGCCTTGAGCAACCGAAAATGTGTTATTACCCCTGGTTGGCGGCTGATGAGGACAGGGTATCACACATGCTTTGACATGCTGTATGATGAAAAAAAAATGATTTATAAACATAAGTCAACATAAGTAAAATGTTTCCAAGTATTGCTATGTATCACTAACAATTCAATTAAACATCAATCGTTTGTTTACACACAGCTTAATGATAAAACAGTTCTATTTCAAGCAATTCAGTTTAGCATATGCAATTTAAGTCATTTGTTTGCACTCAGCTTAAATGTCAAACAATTTTATTTGACCGATACATAGGACCTATTCAAGTGCTTTCATGTTGGGCTAGAATCGATCTGTGATTGTTTAATGTTATATCCAGGACACTTGTTGTGGAGAGATATTATTCCTCTGACTGGGATTCCAGGACTAGATCCGCATTATCAGATTGGTTAGTCTCATATTAAGGACACTCGTTGAGGGTGGGGTGGGTGTCAGAGATGCAGTCAGTGTTTTCTACAACCCTCAGCTGACTGGGCTCTATGTGGAGGGGTTTGGTAAATACCTACGTATAAAACTTTAAGCTAGAAAAAAATGGCATATGGTAGGGAAATCTTAATTATATAGCAAATTAAAATTTAGAAAAGAAAGAAATTTCCAGTTAAATTTGCAAATTGATAATTTTGTGGGGTCTGCATGAGCTGAACTTTTCTTAATAATCAAAATTCTGTAACTTGTAACAAAGAAAACTTGGAAATGCAAATGAAAACTTTCACTCTTACATAAACAGAAGCATCACTATTATTGTGGACTGCTTTTACCTTATACATTTTCCCATGGTACATCTGTCATGGGCAAGACATGACAATTTTTAAATGGAGGATAGCAGTTTTGAATTAAAAATTTTTCTTCTCCAAAACAGATTGTTGTGCCAAAGCAGAAGAGCCCTTTCTGCCGAATTATTTACCCATAGCTTGAAGGGAAGAGAGAATATATGGGTTCATTCCTTTTCCAAAGGCATTAGCATAGGGTGAAAAGCAAACAACCATGACCAGGATTTCTACTTGGCTGACCGAGTTGCTTTCCTTTGATGATGACCATGACTGCTGGATTATCTTATAAGTATTTCTCTTAAGAAAAGATTAAAGCTTGTATCTCTGCGAGATTTAAAATCTAATTCCTCCTAATCTTAAAAATTCAATTTAAAAAGTACAAAATTTGCAAACAAAGTTTGTTATTGTACTAAAAGGAATAAAACTCAGCAGTAGGCTGATAGCAACTTTAAATCCGAGGTATTTAGTTACTGAGATCTGGATCAGTTATAAGCCTAAGTTGTTAGGAAAAAAAGGTTAATATGCATGGCTAGACTGTGATAAAAGTCAAATCCAACAAATTGAACTGGTTGTTGTTAGCAATACTTGAACTTCTTCAAAGCTTACTTTCCTTTGAGCCTCGGAAATATTCCTCACACCCTTTGATCTTAAAGCTAGAAAATATTCTTCATATAAATATCATGAGAAGATTGAAAATAATGCTGGATATTTGAGGATGTAGAAGTCACTGCTCTAACATGCAGAATAAACAAGAATAACAACACTTACTGGTTCAGGGGCCCCAGATAGCATCCGGTGGGCAAATAAAAAGTAGAACGGGCAGTAACTAAATACTGAACATGTAACACCTGAAACATGACTGAAGCAAGCCCGTGTATATATACACTAATATGCCCATTCAGTCGACCAGCAACTAATCGCTGTCCAGGGAATGGACTTGGCCACCTTTGAATAGTAGAATGTCCCAATGTCCATATTTACCCAACACCTCCGCTTGGGCAGGATATGACACAAGGTCAATTTTTAAGTGGAGTTGAACAGGTTTGAATTTAGAGTTTTCCTTCTCCTAGACTAGCTGCTTCACCAAAGCTGAAAACTAGTCTGCCCTACTATTTACCCATAGCTGGAGGGAGAATAATTGGATTCATACCTTTCCCAAGGGTATTAGTTCTATATGAAATGCTATCAGTCTCGTCCAGAATTTGACCTCGTGTTGCCGTGTCCATTTCCTACGACAATAACCATTACACCACGGCTAATGTCTATATAATCTTACTTCAACTCGTAATTCATTATTAAGCATGTGAGTACTGACTCATTGCTGCTGAGCCTTTTGTTAGAATTCAAACAGAGGAGATTTATAGTCATTTGGTAACTCATAATGTTAAAACTTTTCAGATATAATGAAGATTATTTTAATCCTTATGATGATCCTTTCTTGGCGCTTCTTTTATTTCAGTGTACATCTTCAGAAAATGTATTAATAAATTCATTTACTTTTCAACCGTTATCCTGATCAACCTTAGCCAGACCAGCTGCTAGGATAGTTTAGGAATTACTGTGGACTAACACTCCACAAGGCACCAACTATACAGCCACCTACCTCCCATCACGAAAACTATCCAAGCTAGATGAACCAGACATGCAGGACACTGCTGGAGAAGCAAGGACGAGCTCATAAGTGATGTACTCCTATGGACCCCTGCATATTGCCAAGCAAAAGCAGGACAAGCAGCTCGAACATACATACAGCAACTAAGTGGGGATACAGGATGTAGCCCTGAAGACCTGCCAGAGGCGATGAATGATAAGGAAAAGTGGTGAGAGAGGGTCAAGGATATCAGTGCTAGCGCCCGACATGAGGATGATGATGATGGCCAGTAATGTTTTTGATCAGCCACTCTATCTTGGAAGATTCATTCCTCAAGCTAGAAAATTTAAAGTTGTTAGTATATATTTGTTGGTTTGGTTTAGTTTTCTGGTATATCAACCATTGTAGGTTATTTAATGTCAAAACTTTTTTAAACATATATATTAAATATATGATTTCTTAACACATTTTGTTCATAACATCTTTAACCGAGCCTGAGCTCATTTTTTTTCTCACAGTGAAATGGTTTCACTTATTTCTTTCTAATACAAATAATCCTATTAACTATTAATCATTTGTTTGCACACTGTTAAATGATTAAACAGTTCTGTTTCTAACAATTCAATTTAGCTTAAGTCCTTTGTTTGCACTCAGTTTAAATGCCAAACATTTCTATTTGACACACAGATCATCTTGAACATTCATATGTATAAAAATCATATTACCAACTTGTATCGACCCACACCGTCCCCGACCCTTTATTTTCTTTTTCCCCTTATAGATTAGGATCCCAGTCCCACCTAGGGCAGGTCCGACTTGTTTCCGGTTCTTTCGCCCCGGAAAACAGTCGGCCTCCAATTTTATAGACGGGGGGGATGGGAGGGCAACCAAACGGGGGATTTTTCCTTTGTTTCTTTGTTTTTGTATATATTTCGGGGTTTTTTCTCCCATCCCCATCATATGAATTCATTTGTAAAAAAATCACAATTTGTAAATAAAATCATGCATCACTTCCGGGGTTTTAAGTAGGTCTTTCTTCATAGAGCAAATGTGGTATTTTGGTGGTAGCAGCGCGCATGGCGACGGATGAATGACTATATATTGTATTGCTGAATGGGTCGGCGAATGTGGCTAGCTAGGTCCCCTTAGTTAAAACGTAGTTAATGCAAGACCGCACCCTTCCCCTTCCCCCCAAAACACAAGGCCTCGTGCCTTCCTGTAAGTAATTAACAGGAAATAAACACACAGATCGGATCCTATCAGGTGCTGCCACTCTGGGCTCGAGTGGACTTGGGCGTAATGGCAATGAAAAGGTATTCCACATTCACCAAAGCTCCAGCATTACTGGAGCCTCACTATCAGATTGTTTCATGTCATATCCAGGACACTCATTAGGGGAGGGTCTTAGCCCTCTGCAAAGATGCTGTCAGTGTATTCTGCAGCCCTCTTGCCAATTGGGCCTTTTATGTGTGTGCACGTCTATGTGCAATATATATATATATACATAAATATGTATGTGTGTGTGTGTGTATGCAATATATATATATATATATATATATATGTGTGTGTGTGTGTGTGTGTGTGCGTGTGTGTTTATGATATATTGATATATTTCTGATATATATCTATATATATTTTCTCTGCATATAATATGTAAATCTTTATGATATTACTAATAAAATCATTTAATGTGTTTGCTGCAGTTGCCTTATCTCAATTAACCCCTTGGTGTAATATTGAACATCTAGTTGGTTCCAGAATCTGTTCCGTTATACTGTATTAACTCCCACTCTCCTCACAAGCTTAAATTTGCAATACTCACAAAAGTCTTTATTGTCTTTCTAAAAAACAAAATCTCGATAAAAACATTCTAACAAATAAAAATTTCAATTTTACTCTATCAAACTTTGTGCTATTCCTCAGAATGATTGAAGGAAATTGTATTAAAATTAAGTTGATAGACAAAAAAAACTCATGTAAAAATTTGTTTGCACCATAAAACAATATCTTTCTTCTTTGTTTAATGGCATATCAACCTTTGTAGGTTATTTAAGAAGAACAGTAGTGGTACTATTTAACCCATAGCTAGGAGGATAAGGCGGTTCATACTTTTACCAAGGGTATTTGCTTGAAAGTGAACATAATAGCGCGACTGGAATACTACAATTCTGCAGTCCATCGCTTTAAACATTATACCATGAGGACACCCCCACAGTATCTTTGTGTATTAATTTGCATCAAGACATTTGTTGGCAAATTAAACGTAAGTTTTTAAAATTTACCCAAAATTATCTATTTATCTAATTTTAATAACATTTTCAGTATTTATTTGGAAACAAATTTATTTATAATGTGTGTATTTTGTAAGAAAAAAAAATTATAAATATCTTTTGAGATGTTGCGGTTCTTTGAATATATTAAACCTTCAGATTTTGTTATAGAAAAAATGTTGGAAATACTTTTCAAAAGAAAGATATTTTTCAATTTGTCTCCTTTTTAATTTAAAAAAAAGATATCTGGGTTGCGTCTGCACATCTCCAGTGCACCCACTTACAGTTGCAGGGACATAGTTTCCTATGCATTGCCTGCTACATGTAAGAATTTCTTCAAGGGTCTTTTTTGTTAGAAAAGAACAGAGAATAAATGAGTGTGTTAGTGCTTGCTATTTGTGTGTGTGTGTGTGTGTGTAAATATTCTCAGAATTCTCTTTGAATGGTTTTTTCAAATTTCCAGAAGTTCAACTTTGGGTATAACTGGATCACAAGGTTAATACAAACAACATTTAAACCATAATCTTTTATTACAAAACTAAGGTATAATTACCGAATTATAAAGTTAAATGGTTTCAAGTATTGCTGTATATCAGTAACAATTAAACATCAGTCAATTGTTTACACCGTTAAATCATAAAATTTTTCTATTTTTAACAATTCAATTCAACCAAAGTCATTTGTTTGCACTGAGTTTAAATGTCAAACAGTTCTATTTGACCCATAGATAAGACTCTATCATGTACTACCACTCCAAGCCAGAGTGGACCTGAGAGCAATGTCATCGAAGGGGTACTTCATAATCTTCAAAGCTCCAGCATTACTGGAGCCTCGCTATCAGATAGTTTAATGTCAAATACAGGACATTTGTTGTCCATGGGGAGGGTCTTATACCTCTGCAGAGATGCAGCAGACTGGGCTAAGCATGACTGGAGTTCAAACCTGCTCATTACAATGTCATAATCCAGCGTATTTGTCACTGTAAGATGGGGATATCAGTTTCAACCGCAAAAACAGTGTGCACCAGTCCAAGCCATTGTAGCAGCCACAGATCTATTTCCTCTTGCGATTCGGCCACTAATTGACCAATCCAGGCAGAGTACATTGATTCGAAAGAACTATTTTTTGCTAGTCCTTTTGGTAGTCAGTCGACGGTCAGAGAGCCACTAGCCAGTAGCCAAGACAGACCTCTCTCATATCCACTTGGAACCCCTTCGCTGAAGAACACGCTGCTGCTGCTAGCTTCACACACTCTTCCTACAAACTCCAGGACCAGCATACTAACCGACGACACCAAAAGGGACACTTTCTCACTCTTACTCCTTTACACCTGCTACTATAATAAATCTTTCGTTGTTGTGTTTTTTAAAAGAAGTTTTGTTATTCATTTGTGTTGCCAAATAACTTATAGTATAAGAGAAACTAACCATTTCCAAAGCACTAAACCATGATCAATTCTAAAAAAGCACTAAACAGTGATCAATTCTAAAAAAGAATGCAAAGACATTAACAAGATGGAGCTACCATTACCACTTGCCTAAGTTTACTTGCACCACACAGCTGAGAGTTTTAAATGTGGTTGGTATTTCTTCCACTCATTGTGCTACATTTTTCTTGGATTCTTAGAATTTATTTTGCTTTACGTAATAAGGAAAACATTCTTCAAATTTCTTACTGTACCAGCTCTTCTTAAGTGTTCCTCTGAGTATCTTGTTGCTATCTCTATGTTGCTCAGTTTTTTAAAATGTTTTAATATCTTACTGTTGGAAGACAATAATTATCTCCCTCAGTGAACAGGTGTATCCATTGGGAGCTTTAGGGAATATCACCTGATAGTCTTAGAAACACTTTCTTGATCCTTTTTGTCCTGTTTTTTGAACTGTAGCAATGAATTCATGCATTTCCCATGGAACAGTAAAGATACTTTACTTTGTATCCATGTCATCAAGTAAGCCATCTTTTCTTTTGGTAACCCTTTTACATACTGCTTGTTCCTAGAACAATATGAGCATAGTTCTAGCTTGTGTATTCTTTTGATACTACTTGTATGCATATCATCAATGTATTAAATGCTTCTATATATATAAATGAGCTTGTCTTGTCTTTCCTTCCATTTATTCAGTTTGAGTAAATTACAGATGTACTAATGTCAATATTGGTACAAGTGGAATGAGGACTTGATTAAAGATTATCCCCCACTCTAAGCAACCCAATATTACATTTGTGGCAAAGATCAAAATTCTTTCTCACATCTTTTAAGAAGTGAATTACCATGACCAGAAAATCCGGCGAACACCTATGTACGGCAGATGGAAACACTGGAAAGCTATTTCTACCTTATTAGGTCTCATGAGCAGTGTATACTGTGATCTCCACCACTGAAGATCAAACCAGCAACCACAGATTGCAGTGCTGAAACTCTACAACTGAGCCACCAGTTCATATCGCACACAAGTGATGCCAAATTAACTAGTCATGGTAATTGCATGGCCAATTAACCTAAATTCAATTCACAATAGAATTCCTCAACTTAAAAAAAGAAAATGTAGAACTTTTAAGAAATTTTACCATGTTTTATGATTATGAGTAAAATTCTTGTTCTTGTAAAATATGGAAAATAACCAAGTGAATGCAACTTGAAATTTCAGTGATTCCTTAAATTACAGAATTTGTGTGACCATTTACGAAAAGTTGCTTAGTCTGGTCCACACAGGCCTCAGATTACTTATAAGTTTTTAAGTGGTCCGTCATTTAAGAACTAAACAGGTTCATCATTGCTTAACTTTTGGCATCTCACAGGAATCAGTGCTTTAAGCCTGATTTGACCATAAGTTTTCTTGATTTTATTCTATAAAATCTGGAATTATTCTTTATTTTTATTTTTATTTTTAGATTATACATTGTCAATTATTATAATTTTAAATTTTAACTTGTATTTTCTTTCATCATTTAATTTTTTTTTCTCTTATTTTCATCAAAAATCATGAGGCTCTTCATTTTTATGACAATGAGGAACAGCACAAATTAGTGACAGTAATAAAGGATAAGCTCTAAGTGAGATTTGAACTCACATACATATCTTGCTTCAGAGAAGCCTTTAGATCATACTTTATCATGTCTCTCAATTTCTTGGAACTATGTTGGTTGTAATTGTTTTAACACACGTGTAGTGTTCATAGCACTCTTTATTTTTAATTTTTAGATGTAACACTTTCAATCATTAATTTTGACTTGTATTTTCTTTCAGCTTTTAAATTCTAGTTGCTTTATTTCTATGACATCTTACTAAGAACATTTTCACTAAATGAAAAAAAAATACTTGTCAAAATGAATAATAATTCAGGAATTGTATTTTTCCAGATGAGTTCTGTCTATAAATTTATAATAAACAACATTGAGAAGATATCCTATGGTTAACAAATTTATTCTAAAAGAGTCAATATCAAAAAAAGATCTCATTCTTTCCATTTAAATTCATTCAAAAATATCTGAAATCCTGAATTTAGCTGACTGTTATTTGTGATTCTTTGAGGAGCTATTGAAAAAAAAAATTGTGAAGAGTTCTAATTGCTAAGGGGAAATAACTTGACTGGTTTCTTTCATCTTAGAGGCTGTTAGATAAGAAAACAAGCAAGTTATTATCAGAAAGTCTTGAGACTAAATCTTTTAATTAAAAATATATATATATATATAAATGAGTAAATGTGCACAACTGAGCTGCTTATCTCATAAATTGATGATGTTGAGATGTTAAACCTGTTGTCTCAATGAGTCAGAGCCAATTAAAAAATCATAAAGTTGGTTTGGAGACTTTTTGAATAAAAGTTTTCAGTAAAATATAGGATTATGCAAAGTGAAGCACTGATAAGACACATGAAACATTGCTGTTTGTGTCTTTTTTTTGCATCCAAAACTGAAAACTTATCTAAGGAAATACATTGGTTTTGGTTTGGTTTGGTTTTATGGCACATCAACTATTATAGGTTATTAATGCCAAATCCATTTTTATACATATAAACAGTTCTATTTCAAACAATTTAGTTTAGCTTATGTATAGTTTTTTGTTTACATATAGTTAAATGTTAAAAACAGTTTTATTTCAAACAATTCAGTTTAGCATAAGTATGCAGTTTAGTTCTATTTGACCCATAGATAGGACCCTATCAGGTGCTTCCACTCTGGACGAGAGTGGACTGAGGAGTGATAGCAATGAAGGGGTACTTTGCATTTGCCAAAGCTCCAGCATTACTGGTGCCTCATCATCAGATTGTTTAGTGTCCTATCCAGGACACTCATGGGGGTGGTCTAACGTCTCTGCAGAGAAGCAGTCAGTGTATTCTACAGCCCCCAACCAAGTAGGCATTCAAGGAAATGGGATTTGAGGATGTTAAAAATATAAGATAGTATAACTGCATGCCATATCAGAGTTTCAGAGGTGCTTTTACTAATGAAATAAGTGTACTGAATCCCAAGGGAACTATTTGGAAGAAAAATAAACTTTCATTTATCGTTCATTTTTGCTTTGGTAAATACAGCTTCCGTTTTAATTCATTTTATAATGGAGAGGAAAACACAAATACAATTACAAAAATATTTTTCACTTTTTTGGTTCTTGATAGAAAAAAAAACCATAATTTTATTTATCTAAAAAAAATTTTTTATCATAAAATTATATTTGTGTCACAGTTTGTATTAGGATAGATTTTTTGGCAAATTACACCAAAATTTTAGAAATGTCCCAAAAATCAGCTATTAATCTAATTTCAATAAGATTTTTATTACTTATTTAAGCTTAAGAAATATATTTCTTAGTGGGGTCGGTTTCATCTGAATTCTACAGAACCTTCAGATTTTGTTAGAAAAAATGTTGGAAAAATTTTTAAAGCCACAAAAATGTTTTGAACTTGAGTTTCATTCATTGTTCATTTCTACCTTGGTAAATACAACTTTAAACTCAATACTTTCTAGATAATAGAAAGAAAAACACTAAAAATACTTTGAAACAGAAAAATTTTCAATTTTTTTTTTGCTGGGTTGGAGGCTTTTTAAAAATTTCTTGATCAGGAATTCATTGTGCTTTGTCTAAGTCAACATTTGTAGCAGAATTTGTCATTTATTAATTCATTCAGCAATTGTAGCCAATTGATTCATTCTAGTGAATATTTACAAATATTATTATGAATACTAATAAATGTTGCAGTAACAAAATTATCAGAGATACAGGAGAAATGGAAGTATTACTAGTTTATTATCTTTTCTTTTATTGATATCAAAATTAGTTTTAGAGGTAGTTCAACGTTTATCATGATTCAGTGGTCATTGTTGTTTCTTTTTTTGATCAATGCAGTTAAATTAGCAATATTTTTCCCTTTTTCAACATGATGTTATTATTAGATAACCTGTATAAATAGCGCAAGTATCTCAATCTAAAATGAAAGCGCTTGTGGTGTTCCATCTTCATTTTAACAAATCACAACAGACTGAGTATAGCATACTCAGTCTTTTGTTTTTTATACTTTAATCCTTTCAATTTATAATTGACCAAGCGTATTATTCATGGTAATAATATTTATATTATTGATTGCATCTATTTCCGTTGACTTACTATATTTACAGCTGTTATTTCTAACAATAGGGATTCTAATCAAATTTTTTTTCCTTGTTAAAATGTATGGAGAAAAAGCTTGATGGCAATTACACAAGAACTCTGCGAGCAATATTGAACAAGTCCTGCAGGCAGTACTCCACAAAGCAGCAGCTGTACGGCCACCTACCACCTATCACAAAAACTATCCAAGTTAGACAAACCAGACATGTGGGACACTGCTGGAGAAGTAAGGATGAACTCATAAGCAACATACTCATGTGGACCCATTCACATGGATGAGTAAATGCAGGATGACCAGTGAGAACCTATGTGCAGCATCTTTGTGCCGATACAGGATATAGCCTTGAAAACCTACTGGGAGCAATGGACGATAAAGATGGGTGGCAAGAGAGGGCCAGGGAGATTCGTGCTGGTGGCATGACATGATGATGATGATGATGATGATTAGACGGGCTTCTGACATTTCATTCCTTTACCAGGAAATGATTATCTCTAGTATAGTTTTATTGTTTACAAGTTCTGTAATCATAATCAAGACATGCTGACAGTATGGATTCCTTTGAGACTCAATTGCCATCTCTCCCTATTGACCATTGCTCTTGTTAAGAGGACTTAACAAGAGAAATGGATGATTGACGGCATTCAGTGTCTGCGCAGAGCTGATGAATACTTTTGCTGATTGACCAATGCTGGTGTGTCTATGTGTAGGAGTCCATTGAAAGAAATCACTAGAGTACTGTAAATCCTTGATAGAATGAATATGGACTTCAGATTTATTTAGAATTTAATAAATGCTATATATATATATATATATATATATATATATATATATATATATATATATAGCCCACAAAGAACTTTGTTTTTATTTACTAACTGTGAACCTAACAGAATTGATGAACAGATGTTTGTGCAAAGAAATTTGGGAATGGTTACAACTGTAGGGCCACTGGGTTCAATAGTGTTTATCTGATTTCTGTCGGGATTGACCTTGATGCCCTTAAGTTAAATTTAACTTGTGAAATATGAGTATAAGTTGTATATTTGAATATGAAAGAAATTCCCACAAATGTCAGTTTTCCTGTGTAAAGGACAGTTAATCATAACATTGACAGAATGAGAAAAACTTATGACTAGTGAGTGAAGGAGAGACATATCAAAAAGAAAAAAGTTTTTTGTTTAGAACTGTTGAATTAGCAATAACAGACGAAAAGTTACAAAGAAAAGGATGATGTTTGTATCGTAAAAATACAGAAAACTATAAAATTTATTTCATATCAACTGGATAATAAGTGGGGGCAACTTAGAATTAATTTTCCATTTCAACAACCTTCCTCTTCTCACAGTTTGTAATAGTGAGGGGTTACAATCTGTAGTTTTTGATATTAGACTAAAAACTTTGATATCTTTTGTACTTGAGGTATATTAAAATGCACTCACCAGTTAAATTCTTGTATTTTTTCACACTTATTTTGTCCATGTCCAAATACTATTGTTTAGTACTTGGTGAGATTATACTGTCGATTGAGTAAATGCAGAGGTATGAGATTTATACAGTCAATAGAGTAAATGCAGAGGTATGAGATTTATACAGTCAATAGAGTAAATGAAGAGGTATGAGATTTATACAGTCAATTGAGTAAATGCAGAGGTATGAGATTTATACAGTCAATAGAGTAAATGCAGAGGTATGAGATTTATAAAGTCAACAGAGTTAATGCAGCATTATGAGATTTATACAGTAAACAGAGTTTATGCAACAGTATGAGATTTATACCGTCAATAGAGTAAATGCAGAGGTATGAGATTTATACAGTCAACAGAGTTAATGCAGCAGTACAAGATTTATACAGTCAATAGAGTTAATGGAGCAGTATGAGTCCACCTTATCACACCAGTTTAGCTCCTGTAGTTGATATGTATAAGCTAAATATGAATAAGAAAAAGACTTCTAAATCAGTTGGCAAAAATCTGTAAACCAGATGTCCACAAATACTTTAATTTGTTAAATATATAAATTCTGCAGACCACAGTTCATTACTCAATTTACCATCAGGAGAGTGAAGCCATACACATTCAATTTTGACTCTTTGGGTGAGTGGTTTCCCAAGCTCATTTTGTCATTATGGCCAGGTAAGCCCTACAGAACTCGCTTCACCTTATAAAGCTTGAGAAGTATGGATTTATGAGTTTCTCCAATATCCAACAAGTTCCGATTTAACTCAGAATCATTTTAATGTGGGGAGAGGGAGTATGCATGAATTGTGTCATCTCCATTAAATGCTTGATCCTCTCAAACATATGATATACCTACTTAGTAAGTGCATGGTAGATGTTTGGTTTGAGCTTCTACAAAGTAACAGCCCTTCCTAGTTCAGTTAGTAGAGCAGCTGGTGTGTTTCACTAAGCCTTCCTGAAACACAAAAGAATGTGAATTCGAAATTTTACTTATCCTTTATCATTTTTAATCTGCACTGTTCCTTGCTGCCACTCAATGATGATTTAAGAGAGCTGCGATAAAAAGCAACTAAAAATTTAAAGATGAAAGAAAAATATTAGATAATATTAATAATACTCAAAGTTTAGTTTTCAGCCTAATTCATTGGCAGCATTGAATGACTCAGATAGATTTATGAGTTCTAAGATAACTTTTAACAGAATCAGTGTGTTCTACAATGGGTGATATGCATACTGGAGATATATGTACAAACAAGCAAATTAATGTATGAATTATTGTTCCACTTTTGCGTGTAATGATCTAGTTGCTCCTTTTGTTAAGTTACTCAAACCTAATTTGCTACTCTTTTGTTTCCAAGACAAATGGATGTCATGGCCAGATATAATCGAATTTACCTTGCTTTTGCTCAGTGAATGTACATCAAAGCAAGCCACCAATTTAGTTAAATTTGGAAAGATTATTGACTAGGTTCAGTGGTGAGATAACTTAGAAGTCTGCTGAGTGGGCAAATCACTCTTTTACAACTCTTCCATAAAAAAATAAAATTGATAAATAATAGACAATAAGTATTTCTGTATACCAAAGTTAATGTATTTTAGGTTTTGTATATTTGTCCTCTAGCATAATACCTGTCAAGATTAGTCGGTTCATTTAAATATTGATCAACACTTCAGCCACTGAGGTGATTTATTTTGGTTGGTTGGTTGGGTTTCATGGCATATCAACCATTGTAGGTTATTTAATGCCAAATCCATTTTTATACAAAAACTTCAGTTCTATTTCAAACAATTCAGTTTAGTTTGAATACACAGTTTAACTGACAAAAACATTTCTATTTCAAGCTATGCAGTTTAGTCAGACAGTTCTAAATCAACCAATTCAGTTTAGTATAAGTAAAGATTTTGTTTACACACTGCTAGATGTAAAAACATTTCCATTTCAAATAATTCAGTTTAGCATAAGTAAGCGGTTTAGTTCTATTTGACCCACAGATAGGACCATATCAAGTGCAACCACTCCGGGCCAGTGTGGACCTGGGAGCGATGGCATTGAAGGGGTGCTCTGCATTCGCCAAAGCTCCTGCATTACTGGAACCTCAGATTGTTTTGTGTCATATCCTGGACACTCATTTGGTGGGAGATGGGTCTTACCCCTGTGTAGAGGTGGAGTCAGTGTATTTTACAGCCCCAGCCAACTGGGTAAGATTTATTTTTGTTTCTTTGTTTGATGGCATATCAACCTTTGCAGGTTATGTAATGCCAAAGCCATTCTTGCAGAAGAACAGCAGTGATACTATTTAAACCGTAGCTGGGGTTTCTTTGTTTAATGGCATATCAACCTTTGTGGGTTATTTAATACCAAAGCCATCCTTGTAGAAGAACAGTAGTGATACTATTTAAACAAGAGCTAAGAAAGATAAGAAGAGTAATACCTTTCCTAAGTGAATATAATAATATGACTGGAATTTAAACTTGCCTTCTTTAAGGCTGCAACCCAGCACTTTACCCATTAGACCATGGGGACTCTCACCTCTGAGCAGAATATCTGTGTGCTCAGCCTAGGATCAAAATATAACCCCACTGGACTTATGCCTCAGATCAGAACCTGCCTGAGGTTTTTGTGATAAAACCAATAGCCTTGAGAGCCTTAACTAGCTGGGGACTGAAAAAATGCTTCTTCTCTCAATTCTTTTAACATATAACCTGTGAACATCATCTCTTGGTTATAATGCCTTATAGATCATTGTCAATTTTCTAATTCTGAGGTCCATGTTTCTTGTCTCTCTTCTCAAGTTAAGAAGGGTCAAGAGTATCTTACATGACCAACTATACTGGTAATTATTCCTTTGATTAAAAAGTTTGGCTTTGAGAACTTTTCTTCTTCTGAGGTTTTCTTTCCTATTTTTTTTCAGCAGTTGGCTTGACAATATTCACTGCTAATATTCCAAAATATTTGCATTTTTCTTATTCTCTGAGAACTTGGCTGCTTTCCTGATAGGCTGGTTCTAGTCTTTCTCATCTTCATTATAAGTACGGTACATTCTTTTTTAATAATCCCATTCCTCTATCTTAGCTGAAGATTCTGACTGTTTGTTTTAGGATTTCCAATGCCTTTTTTGTTTTTGCCATGTGAATTATTGATGTGTTTGAAGTGGTTTTATCTTTTCTTACAATTCAGAGAATCTGTATAATTGTTTTCATTTTTTTTTTTAGAAAATGATTTAGTGGCATCATCACTAAAATGATAGCAGTGGAGATTTTATTCTTTCTAGTTATAATAGCTGGTGATATAACCATGGTGTCATGAAAATGTACTGTCAAAAAATGCTGGATCATCAAAGACGAAGTGTACCTAAGAAAAACTTTACATTTTTAATTACATTTAATTCACAAGAGAAGCAATTTTAAAGAACTGTATTAAATTGTGTAGAAACTTAAGTGATGTGTAAATTATTCAAAGTATGAAATTTCAACAGTTAAAAGATTTCACTTAATTGGTATTGCTGCTTATCTAGGAGAAGGGAAACTACTCTAAGACTGACCTTGTGTCACATCCCAGCCATAGTGGAGGAGTTATGTAACCAGATAATCCCAATTTTGATTGATTTGGTCTCATGGCATATCAACCATATCACAGTTAAAAGACTTCACTTAATTGGTATTGCTGCTTATTTAGTGTTCTCACTGCTCGATCTCGAACACTGCTTCAAGCTCTGAACTGCAACTGCTCAATCGGGGGTCCTCAGGGCCCCCTCTGCTGGGTGCTGTTCTCTCTACAGCATCCTATCGCCAACTGCTTCGAACTTCCTGTGCACCGAGTTATATTATTGTTTTACGCCCACTCAATCTCTTCCCATAACTGGCCAATGGAATATGCAACTTCCGCCATCTTTGGAATGGCATGTTTGATCGTCATCGAGCGGAAATAACAGTCATGCAGTTCACGGGTCACCCTCTTCTGGTGCATCAGTTTATGACTGTACTGTGGGATTTTAACCCTGTCCCATATTGTCAGCCAAGCTCGCCTATGCAATCTCTTCCCATAAACGGCCAATGGAATATGCAACTTCCGCCATCTTTGGAATGGCATGTTTGGCCAGGTCAGAGGTCAATATACAACATTAGGAGAAGGGAAACTATTCAAAGACTGAGGAGTTATGTAACCAGATAATTCCAATTTGGATTGGTTTGGTCTCATGGCATGTCAACCATTGTGGGTTACTTAATGCCAAATCCTCTTTATACATGTTATGATTTGTAAATGCATAGTTTGCAGATAACATCTTTAAAGAAGCCATAGCTCATTTGTTTGCATACAGTTTAATGGATGTACATGATTTCTAAGTGAATAGTTTGTAGGTAATCTTATTTTTCGATAAGTCTGAGAAAATTTGTTTGCATGCAAGTATTATTATTGTTTGCACACAGTTAAATGGTTCCAAATATTCTAACACAAATAGTTCTATTAAGTATTAATCATTTGTTTGCTTTCACTCAAATGGTTTCAAATATTGCTATCTAACATAGATAATTTTATTTGCACACAGTTAAATGCTTTCAAACATCGCTATGTAGCACTAACAATTCAATTAGACGCACAGTTAAAGAGTTTCAAGTATTGCTAATCAACACAAATAATTCTATTCAATATTACTCATTCATTAGTACACAGTTGAATTGTTCCAAGTATTGCTGTGTATCACTAATTGTTTAATTAAACATTATTCATTTGTTTACACACAGTTAAATGGTCAAACAGTTCTAACAATTCAATTCAACGTAAGTCATTTGTTTGCACAGAGTTTAAATTTCAAACAGTTTTATTTGACCCATAGATAGGAACCTATCAGGTGCTACCACTCCAGGTCAGAGTGCACCTGGGAGCAATTGCAATGAAGGAGTACTTGATATTCCTCAAAGCTCCAGCATTACTGGAGTATCACCATCAGATTGTTTACTGCCATATCCAGGACACTTGTTGGAGGGGGGGGTCTTACCCCTTTGCAGAAGTGCAGTAGGTGTATTCTGCAACCCCAGCCAACTGAGCTATAATTTGCAATTTATTTATCTTCCTTTTTAATTGTTGTATTTCATTCTGATGATAAGTTAATACTAATATTTTAACTTAATGATTTTTAGTGGCTATTTTTAATGATAACAATTGTATGCTTTCTCTTATTTAGTGGGGAAATTTTATGGTAAGAAATAGAATCAGCAACCCAAGTTCAAATCCTGTACAAAGCTATTTGTATTTCCTTGAGAAAGGCGTGAATCCATCTCTTTTTTCCCTCTTCGAGCTATATGTAAACAACAGGACAGACTGGGTTCTTTAGGTTTGGCTAAGCAACCAGTTTGAGAGAACTCTGAAGTCGAACCAGTTTTACCATGCTTAGAAATTTCCTTTGGGTCACATCCTGCATCAAAATATTTTTTCATACCCTTTTATATGAATTAGTAACCAATCTGTCTTTTTCCCAGCATACTATACGACTTAAGATTTGTAAAATGTTGAGAATAATGGGCTTTACCTTACCATATTGGCCTTTGATGTATGGGTTAGAAGTTTGAATTTAAAATTTTCCTTCTCCTTGATTGTTTGTCCAACCAAGATTAGAATGCCCCGTTTGCCCTACAATTTATGCCTAACAGGGGAGAGAAAAGATATATTCATACATTTTACAAGGGCATTAGCACAAAGTGAAAGTCAAATAGCTTTATCTGAAATTTGAACTATTTCTTTTGAGAATTACCATGTTACCTTTTATATAGAGTATTACAAAATCTCAGAATAGAATTGTGAAACCTCAATGACCAAAAATAAAATTGCATAAAAAATATCTAAGGGTGTACTTATTTTTGGACCGCTACATATATATAGTTTTTGTTTCAGTTTCAGTATTACTAAGTTTGGTAAAAAATAATGCATATGTTGTGTTTTTTGGCATATCAACCTTTGTGGGTCATTTAATACCAAATCCTGTTTATATATGGATATGATTTGCAGGTAAAATTATGTTTAAAGGAGCCAGAACTCATTTGTTAGCACATAGTTATGTAACATGATAGAGTAGTTCCAAGTTATAAGGGGCACAGGAGGCTAATTTCTGGGGAAGGAGAGTGAGAAGAAAAAAATCAAGTAAAAGCAGACAGTCTATGGTACAGCCTGCTGACCTCTGAGTGACTAAGGCCAAAGCACTCATTATAGGTCAGCCAGTCACAGGTGAATGACTATGGCAATTAAAAATGCCCAGAAAAAACACCAGAGGTCCCAAATCTTCTGTGCAGGTAGAGAACCACTGGTAATGGATATGTCCTACCTCCTATACCAGAAGAAAGTAAAGGGACAACTCGGTTTTCAAAGTTAGTTTACTGGGAGATGTGACAAGGTAAAGACTTGAGTGAACACTAGTCAGGACAATGTGAAGATAGTTGAAAGTTGCAGCCTGCAGAAAACCAGTATGAAAATTCAAGGTCTGCATCTGCTCTTTCTTTCTCTCCTCATAACTTTGTTTCTTTTTGTCCAGTTAACATGGGCGACTCAATTTTCATACTGTTTCTTTTTCCCGATGGCAACTAAAAAGTGTTGTAGCGAATAAACTTTTGTGTTCGTGAACTAAGACAGGGTTTTGTATGTTCATCAACTTTTTTCACAGCTAGGTTACAACAAGGTCCAACTACCACTTTAGATATAGTGATACATACATAAATGTGTTTGCCAAGTGGTTGTATAAATGGCTAACATCGATGTGGTGGTACAGTTATATGGTTTCAAGTATTGCTATCTAACGCTAAATTCTATTTAATATCAACCATTTGTTTGCACTAAATTTAAACGGTATCAAGTATTGCTACTTTGGTGCAATTAAACCTTAGCACCTTAAAGATAAAATAGGGTGGGGTAATTGTTTCCCACAAGAGCAATTTGAAGAATATGGTTAGGATAATCATATAGGTGCTAGGGCTTCTCCCCCAGCTTTTTAGCTGGATCGTCTGGCATTTGTGCCTGATGTGGTGTCGAGGTCGATGATAAATTGGAAGCCTAATGGCCCCAGGTTTCAGCCAGGCCACCTTCAGAGGGGTGAAGAATTACTGACAGTATAGGATAGCGCTAGTCCTTCTGGTCTAGTTCAATGGTTTATGAGCTTGTATATGTCTCTGTCTCACATTGCATTCGGTGAGTCCAAATCCCTGCAGAGTCATCTGGCTTACATTGCACTCAGTAAGCCTATGACCAACATAGCCCAGCAAGGGACAAATCTTGGCTTGTGTAATATCCAGTCTAGTGGGAGGCACCAAAAATTATCAAATAGGTACTCGGGCTTGACATAACCAGCCAATTGTTTGATTGGTTTGGTTTTATCGTACATTAACCTTTGTAGATTATTTGATTCCAAATCCATTTTTATACATATAAACAGTTCTATTTCAAACAATTCGGTTTAGCATAAGTACACAGTTTACATATCAAAACAGTTCTATTTCAAGCAATTCAGTTTAGTGAACTTGTTAAATTGTTCCAAATATTGCTCTGTATCATTAACAATTCAATTAAACTTTAGTCATTTATTTACACACAATTAAATAAAAACAGTTCTATTTCAAGCGATTCAGTTTAACATAAGCATGCAGTTTAACCCATCAATAGGACCGTATTGGGTGCTACCACTCCAGGCCAAAATGGACCAGGGAGCGATGACAATAAAGAGGTACTCCACATTTCCCAAAACTCCAGCATTACTGGAGCCTCACCATCGGATTGTGTAGTGTCATATACAGAACACTCATTGGGGGAGTCTTACCCCTCAGCAGAAATACAGTTGGTGTATTCTGCTAACCCAGCCAACTGGGCCAAATAATTAAAGGAAATGCAAAACAAGAGAGGAACAGCTAAAAAACATTTGATATTGTTTCAAGATATTTGATTGATGTTTCTTGTTTAACTGTTCAACCAATAACTCTGCTTTCAAAAAACTAATATCATTTAGTTACAGTTGAGTTGAACTGAAGTGAACCTTGATGCATAGAAAATTATGCTGACCCAAAGCCAAAAAATTAAATATCATGTACTATGATCAGTAAACCACTGCTGAGTCAATCTAAGTATGTAAAAATGTTCTGAATAGGGGAAAGGAAAAAAATTAAAGATATTTATAATAAAGAATTATCATTTACAATACTACTTATCAATTAAGGTTAGTGCTAGAGAGGATATTCACTCATGTCTAATTAACAAGGCTCAATATTAGCACATCACAAGATAAACTAACACTGAATAGACAGAAGGAAAGATATAAACTCATATAAAAACATTTAATACATATATAATAAACACACAAGATATATCAACAATAATTCACAAATGTTTCCTAACAGATAGAATATGCACATATTATTGAATAAACTCACAGTATAAAAAAAGGTTTACAAAAACAGTAAAAGTCTTTCTTGGTGGAGCCAACAGAAAATTCATGAGTTATGAGATGTGTGTCTCTGTTCTTGGAACAGAGATAAAAAGGCATGCCTTCATAGTTAAAATAATGGAAACAAGAAGACAACATTGTGACCATTCAAAGGATGGTGAACGAAAGAAAGCAATTCGGATTATGGGAATGTTATGTGACCATGAGGTGTCTAAAAACACCCCCAAATCAAAGGAGACAATTATTAATTTTCTCTCTACACCAGTAACCAAAAAAAAAAAAAAAGAAGAACAAATTCTTTGCAAAAATCCAATTATTGTTAGTACAGTGAATAAGTAAATAAAAATATTTTGCCTACTGAATTGATAATATAAGAAATTGACTATTGAAACCTTAGATAGGAAAAACTTCTTTTCCTCAAAGATGATCTGAGTGAAGAGAGACAAAGAGCAAACACTTTTGTGTCATTTTTACAGGTTTTTATCCCCAATCTTTCATTAGAAAAGGTAATATCACAAGATTAATAAAAGGGGATTTATTCCAGAATCTTTTCAAATAAAGGGTAGATAACAAAGTAAAGTTATTCATTCACAGAATTAATTTATCAATATCAAGAGATGCTGAAAGGTTCTCCGCATAACCAAGAAGATACTTTTTTCTTAAAATTTTTCTTTAATTTTTGGGCGAAAGAGAATAGAACTTGAGAAATTGCAAACTAAGCCTGTTCAACTGTATGATAAATATATTGAATAGATTATGCTTTCCATGGTTTGAGATTAAGTCAATTACTATTTTAAAAATCCCTCATTCATTTTGCCGAATGCCTTTCCTGTGAATATTGTTAAAAAATCCCTCAGCAAGGAGAATACTCTTTTCCCCATGACTAATATAACAAACTCTAAGGTAAAAATAATCCAATAAGTCCATATAGCTAAATTGGTAGCTCTACATTGAGAAATTTGTCTGTCTATAAAAGAGAGACAAAAAACTTTCCAATTATTAATATCAATGCATTATAAAATATTTTACTCTCAAAATGTAGTGGAAATATTTTCTTGATAAAAATGAATTGCAAATGATTTTACTATAAGAATGCATTGAAAATGATCTTACAATAAAAAAAGTATTGAAAATGATTTTACAATAGAAATGTAAAATTATGTTAATATAAAGGATGATTTGGAAATTATTTTATAAAAATGCATTGGAAATGATTTTATTATAAAAATGCATTGAAAATGATGTTACTATAAAAAAGCATTTGATGTGATTTTATGATACAAATGCATTGCCAATTTGATTGCCTTATATCAAAGTATTTAAAAATTTACAGAGGATGGACAGACAACTCTTCCCTATTTTTAAAAGCCATTTTACAAACTTATATCAATGAAAAAAATAAACAAATGATTGAATTATATAGCCTTTCTTCTCACACATTTTTATTGAATTAGCCAAGCGAAAACATGTATTTTTACTCCTATGTGAAACACACTGAAAAGAAATAAATAGTATTGACCCTGTTAACATGAATACAAAAAAAAAGAAAACCCACAATTAGGACCATCTTTAAAAAAATAAGGATGCTATAAATTAAGTTAAAATTATATTCTTTGAAAAAATGTATTTACTTGATATGGACGGATGAGTTGAGCAAACCTAAGAGGTAATTGAGCAAATAATAATTGTATTGTTCAAAATTGCATTGTACAATGATATATTGAACAATAAATAAATAAAATGTAACAAAAAGAGAAAAGAAAATCTAGTTTTGTTTAGTATACATGGAAAATATTTTGAAATTTAAAAGATAAAATTGATTGTGGTCCTAATTGCATATATTTTATAAATTCATATTGGTTGGGTTTTATAGCATACCAAGGCAGCTGAAGTACCATTTTTTGAATCTTTGGCATGACTCAACCAGGGATTAAACCTGGTCTACCTATCATCAGCGAACACTCTACTCATTTGGCTAATGGCCCAGTCCCATATATATATATATATATATTAGAACAGTGTTGGTTGTCACTAAATCACTTTGTGGGTTTGTAGCAAACAAAGTGCAATATAATATGGAGAGTACTCAATATCTAGGATAGAGTCATGATATAATGATAAATATATATATATATATATATATATATATATATGCATGATTTTTTTTTTTATAGATATTGAATTTAAAATTTGCTGTTTTTAGTGGATTCATCCTGAAAAAAAACTTTTTTCTTCGTGTTTCTTCAGAAGATGACCACCAGAAAGAAAACCATGAGAATATACGATAAGTCAACAATAATGGGGTGTAAAAAATAACAAGAAGAAGAAATAATAAGAAAAAGAACAAGAGAAAAAAATTTAAAAAAGAGAAGAGCAAAAAAGCCAATGAAAGAGAAAAAGAATTCTTTTCTTGTATATATACAAACAAACACATTTGTATATACACACACACACAGCACCTCATACTATTTGTTTACCAAAAGTTAAAACCAACGTGAACTGTTTTATAATTATGTTTCACAAGTGCTGTCCAAATTCAATTGTCACAAAGGAAAATTCACTGTAAAATCTGCACTTAATAGAAAGTAAATTGGCTTTGGAAATGAACTTCAAGTAAAAACAAAGATGAAATTAATTAGAAATAACTAAGTATCATCAAACATGTCACCCAGAAAATTAAATGACACAGCAAAGAAAACATTACTAGTTTCAATTAGAATGTAATTGCTATGTGTATCTATCTGTTTATCATCTTTTATAGAATCCACTTTTTTTTACTTTCTGGATTGGAATATTAAAAAAATGCTTTATTCATGGGTAGGCAAATGAGTAAGATTTCTGAAGGTGGAAAACCCTGAGTTAAAACCTCCCTGCCTCATGTTTACATCCAACCATTGGAAAAGCTTCAGAGAATCAGAACAGTGTTAATCAGAAATAATTCGAGTCAAACCCAGATATATGCAACAAAAGCCAAAGTTGATAGAATCCAACAGGTGGAGATTTTATTTGATTCTTTTCTCGGTTATAAGTTCAAATAAAGAGTACATGTAAAAGTTGACATTTGAATGAATTCATTCAAAAAGGACACATTTCAGAAAATATAACAGAAAAAAAAAATGTCATTAGGGTTTCATGAACAAAGAAAAAGAAAAAAAAATGATTTGAGATACTCTTTGATCGTCACTAAATGTTAGAGTATTAGACTGGAAAGCACAAGGACAAGGTGATAGGTTATACCTTTGAAGTAGTAAGCAATAGTTATTTTATTAGTTCAAGACATACCATCTCAAAGAAAGAGTGAAGTAAAAAGTTTTCCTTTAAAGTGACATATCTGCACCACACTAATATAGATATTTGGAAAATTAAATCAATAGCTGGATACATATCTGATCAAAAGGTGTTGAGACCAAAGCTTTACGTGTTTTTCTAATTTGGAAATTTAAATGAAGATGTTTGCACAATTGAGCAACTTGTATAATAATAATAATAATAAAATCATTATTACTTGTCTGTTATCAACGTAAGTCTGTGCTTAGTCTCAATGCTTTTTAATCAGTGATTTTTGGAAAAATACTAGATTTTATAAATGCAGCACTCTCTATATTCATCCCCCCGCAAAAAAAGGGAAATGATTTATTGATTGATTTTAACAGTGTGTCAATCCACTTAGGTTTAGTGGTTGGGTTGGTTGTTTGGATTTTATGGCATATCAACCTTTTATACAAATAATCAGTTTCATTTCAAATAATTTAGTTTAGCATACAAAAACAGTTTCATTTCAAACAATTCAGTTTAGTATAAGTATAGTTTTTGTTTACACACAGTTAAATGTGAAAACAGTTCTATTTCAAACAGTTCAGTTTAGCATAAGTACAGTTTCAATGTCAAAAACAGTTCTATTTCAAACAATTCAATTTTGCATAAGTATGCTGTTTATGTGTCAAAACAGTTCTATTTCAAGCTGTTCAGCTTAGCATAAATATTCAGTTTAAATATCAAAACAGTTCTATTTCAAGTAATTCAGTTTAGATTAAGTATGCAATTTAGTTCTATTTAACCCATAGATAGGACCCTATCAGGTGCTACCACTCCTGGCTAGAGTGAATCTGGGAGCGATTGCACTGAAGAGGTACTGCACATTTCCCAAAGCTTTAAGAATACTGGAACCTCACCATCAGATTGTGTAGTGTCATATCCAGGACACTCGTTGGGGGGGGCTGCATAGTTGCAGTCAGTGTATCCTATAGTTCCAGCCAACTGGGCAACATCTTGGATTTATTCTATGTCTCAAGGTGAGGGAATCACGCTCAATGAATATTCATATTTACATTTTTTGTGTTGTTTATTGATTTTTTTTGGAACACAGTCCTAGTGAATAAGAATAATTTTCAACCAGATTTATTGGACCCATTAGTGGGACCCTAAAAGAGTGGCCCTCAGTCATGGTAATGAAGGAGTACTTGAAACTCCTCAGAGCTCTAGAACTGGAGCCTCACCACTTAATGCAGTTTCATGTCATGCCCAGGACACCCTCTTTCGTTTGGGGGACGTCTGACCCCTTTGCATAGGATATAACTTATAACGTATCCTGTGGTGTAATGGTTATCGTCGTGGGAAATGGCCACGGCGACACGAGTTCAAATCCTGGACGAGACTGATTGCATTTCACATAGCACTAATACCCTTGGGAAAGGTATGAATCCAATTATCCTCCCTCCAGCTATGGGTAAATAGTAGGACAGACTGGGTTCTTCAGCCTTGGTGAGGTAACTAGTCTAGAAGGAAAACTCTGAATTCAAACCTGTTCAACTCCTCTTAAAAATTGACCTTGTGTCATATCCTGCCCGAGCGGAGGGGTTGGGTAAATATATATAACGTATCCTCTACTTAAAGCTCTTATAAAATTTTGTATATACCATAGGATATTTATATAAATATCTATACATCTGTCCATGTGTGTTTGTGTGTATTTATATATGGTTGGTTGGGTTTAATGGCATATAAACCTCTCACAGTTATTTAATCCCAAAGCCTGTTTACACATATGTACGGTTTGTAAACACATAATTTCATCATCATCATCATCATGTCGTGCCGCCAGCACGGATATTCCTGACCATCTCTCGCCAATTCTCCCTATCATTCATCGCCTCCGGCAGGTCTTCAGGGTTACATCCTGTGTCCTCACATAGCTGCTGTATGTAAGTTCGGGCTGTTTGTCCTGCTTTTGCTTGGCCATATGTGGGGGTCCAATTTAATGATACCATACTAAAACCAAACGACTCATTTACTCGCATACGAATAAATATTTTCAAGTATTTCTATATGACATTAGTTTATTTCGTGATGATAGTTTTTTTATTTCTCACTACTATTTCTACTTACACAAACATAATGGTATTTCTATTCAGCAATAATATATATATATATATATATATATATATATATATATATATATATATATATATATAAATATTGGTATAAGCACGTATACATGCATTTAATTGTATTTACACATTGATATCTCATGATGCGCGTATATGTTTGTTGCAGAAAGAATTGCAAACCAATATTTAGAGCGGGAATTGTTTTGCCATTGGAATTTTGAAATCATACATTTCATCCATTTAGAATGACCCATGCCATCCTGCCCGGGCATCATAAAAGGCAGCGCTAAACACGTGCAACCTCTCTTTTCTTTCTTCATTCTTCATGGCTGGCAGCTAGGTAAGACCAGCCGACACGAGAGACAACATTTCTCTCTCTAACTCGGGACGAATCCAACAGCAGACAGGGACTATCCATCTCGAGAGAGCACACTTCGATAATTGTTCCTCTGCATACCTTAAGAGACGATTTCCTGGTCAATTATTTCTCCCTCCTAAACCGAATGGACCCGATGCCTCTGGCTAAGCACTAAACTCCCGCATAACCATTTACAAGTGTTTTGTCATTCTCTTCAACTCACGGCATAAGGAAAACTTCCTCTCAAGCAGTCATTAAACTACTAGATTGAAAGCCATCAGTATCTACACGTTCATTATTTGTTTCCTTTCTATAAAAATAACAAGAGGCAACAGAACGATACTACGTCAATTACCATTTATGCCAAAATGGTAAAATCATCTGCCCTCTTGTTATATGTTCATTTCTTATTCAATGAATGCATAAAATTCTATCTATGTATGTGGTTAACATTACTTTCCCCCTGCTTTTTGTTCTAAAATAGACTGCTCCTAATCATATAGAATATCTGTTTTACTAAAAACTCATATATGCTGAATAAATCCAAAATAAGGTTTCTCTGCTTCGTGTTGCTCATTCATTACAATTTATCCAGCGTTCATCCTCTCTTTAAATCCGGATATGTTTGAAGAGTAGATATTTGAAACTCGACCCAGTTCGACGAAAGCTGTAAGGGATTGGAAGCACTGACTTGCTACTTTTGAGAATTTTTTGCAAAGTATTGAGCAATACGCCCACGACCAACGAACGGTGCTGCTAAATTTTTTTAGGCCCTTCAGTGTATGAGTTAATCTCTGGCTATCTGGACAGCGAGAGAGCCATCAGTCAACTCCAGCAATTATATGACAAGCCAATGAATGAAATCCATGCCACATATATACTATCGACGCGCCGGCCCAAACCAGAAGAGACGTTCGATGAATATCTGCTACATCTGAGGCGTTTAAGCGAGGATTGCAACTGCTAGGCAGTCAGTGCTGAGGAACATAGAGTCGAGACAGTAAAAGATGTCTTCATAAGTGGACTTTGTTATATTCTGAGTTGTGGGCGAGAAATGCGTATGGTTGCAAAACAAAGAACGTATAGATACTCACAATAACACAGTAATGATGTTATAGAAAATTTTTTATAAATAGATTAAGTACAGAGAGTAGAATGGAGAAATATGTTCACAGTTGAAGAATGAATTCAGTGGTAGTAGTTAGAAAGTTCATGTACTGTACTTGTCTCGTGGTGAAGGGATGGTTTTCTCGGAATTAGGACGGCGTTGGTAGCGGCGGCGATCGTTTGATGTATCGGATGACAGGCGTCGGACGGTGCGTAGAATCCTTAACACGGGTCGTGTGAAGGAACAAGTCTGTCTGATGATTATTTGGTCCGTCTATTTATATATTTTTTGTAGGCTCACAAACGGCAATTTTTGTGCCCCGCGGGAAGCGTTCCGATTGGATATTTATTAATGTATTTTTTTTTTGTTAATTTATCGCAAACGGAAGTTCTGCGCGGAGCCCATGCGTGAGCGACTAACTTTTCATTTTGAGTTGAGAACTCGACGTGTTAACTTCCGTTTTTTTTTCTTTTCTTCTTTTCTTTCTTTTTGTTTTTTCAAATCAAGGCAAGATCTCGTCTTGTAACAACTTCTATCCATTAATATTCGACAACGATTACTTGTAAATGTAACCCTAGACCTCAGCACTGCATATGGCCAAGCCAGAACTCGAACAAGCTGAGAAAAGTTCAGAGTCCTACTCGATTTCCCAAACAGTTTGTAGTGCTTCAGTCCCCTCTGAGGGTAACTCCTGTAACTAGAACGGAAACCTAACATCCACAGTGGCTTCTAAAACACAAAAGTGTTTCTTTTTTGGAAACCATAGGCATTTTCGCCGTGACTGTCCAGCTCGGAACGCCTCCTCTCTGAAGTGTGTGTGGACTGACTGCTTTCTCTATTCTTCCACCCCCAACTCTTTGCTAACCTCGCTGAGAATTGTAAACTGATAACTGTTATATCTAGAAAATACAATAAACAAGATAAAGAATAAATTGCTACTGAAGTAAATAGACTACTTTCCGAAGGAATTATTGAGCCCAGCACATTTCCTTGGCGAGCCCAGGACATAGTGACCACTAACAAACGACATAAAAAGAGAATGGTGGTCGAATCATCTTAGACAGTTAACAGATTCACTACGCTGAATGTCTACCCTTTACCCAAGATCGAGGAATTGGTAAACACTGAAGCTCAACACAAAATTTATAGATTTGAAATCCACTTCCCATCAGGTCCCAATATCCGAAAAGACAAAATTTATACTGCCTTTAAAGCAGATGGCATGCTGTATCAATTCTGCAAGGTACCATTTAGAGTAACCAACAAAGTTGTTTATAGCTGACAATTCACTCTTATACATATTTGCCTACTTAGACAATGTAACTATTTGTGGTAAGAGCCAGGAAGAGCACGATGAGAACCTCAATAAATTTACTGAAGTGGTCCAGAAGTTTAATTTAATTTATAATCATAACAAATGCTCTTTCTCTAAATCTACAGTGGACCTTCCAGGCTATACAATATTGTGGGTACAATTATACCATACTTTGGAACATTACGACTCCTTAAAGGACTACCCTTTAATCGTGATATTAATTCTCTTCGTCGTATGTTGACAATTCCCAAAGGATTGCCAAGTATTCTGAAAAATTGACCCCCTCATACAAGCGGAGAAAATCTTCGAATACCTAAAAGCTGAAATAGAAAACTCAATAGTGTATTGTTATATTCTGAATTGTTTGGTATATGTGATATAAATGTCGTGGGCGAGAAATGCGTATGGTTGCACAACAAAGAACGTATAGATAATCACAATAACACCGCAATGACGTTATAGAAAATTTTATAAACTGGTTAAACACAGAGAATCGAATGGAGAAAATATATATATAGTTAAATAAGGAATTCAGGGTGATCGTCACAAAGTTCATATACTATACTTGTCTCGTGGTGAAGAGATGGTTTCTTTGAAAACAAGGGCAGCATTCCTAACGGCGGCGATCGTTTGAAGTATCAGATGTCGGCGCCGGCCAGTAGCGTGGAATCTGGTAGCACGAGTGGGGTGAGGTAGCAAGACTGACTAATAATTATTCGGTCCGTATATTTATAAGTTTTTTGGAGGCTCAGAACGGCAATTTTTGTGCCCCGCGGGAAGCGTTCCGATTGGATCTTTATTAATGTATTTTTTTTTTTTTTTGTTAATTTATCGCAAACGGAAGTTCTGCGCGGAGCCGATGCGTGGACGACTTATTTTTCATTTTGAGTTGAGAACTCGAAGTGGTAACTTCCGTTTTTTTTTTTTTTTTTTTTTTTCAAATCAAGGCAAGATCTCGTCTTGTAACAGTATTCTATCGACAAAACAGTTCCTTTCATCATAGAGATCGATGCTTCATACCACTATATTGTAGCCTTATCGAACCAATCTGGTCGACCAGTAGCTTTCTTTTCGTGGATTTTAAGTACCAGCGAAAGAAAAGACTCTTCTGTAGAAAAGTAAGCCCAATCTATCGTGGAGGTACTATTTAACTGGACATCACTTCACTCAACTTACTGATCAGAGATCAGTGGTATTTATGTTTGATTCAAAACAGGCTGGAAAGCTAAGAATTGATAAACTCCAAAAGTAGAGGGCCGAACTTTTCTGTTATAATTTTGATATCAAATGCACCCCGCCCGGGAGCGGGGTGGAGAGATAATGTTACTACTGATGTGTTATCTAGAGCTTATTGTTCTGCTGTAAGTTTGGACACCCTAGAGAAAATACACAACTATCTTTGTCACCCCGGTGTTACACAAATGATACATTTTGTTAGGTCGAGGAACCTTCCTTTCTACGTAGAGGAAGTAAAGAGATTATCTGCCTCTTGCACTGTATGTGCGGAAGGTAAGCTTCGATTTTACCAACCTGCCCCTAATAAAAACAACCATATCTTTTGAAAGCCTTAACGTTGATTTCAAAGGACCCCTGCCATCTTCAACGTTGAGGCTATCAAAAAGCATGGTTATTTTTTTTTCAATTTCAAAGAACCCCAGCCATCTTTTCATAACTGGTTTCTGTTTACAGTAATAGACAAATATTATCACTTTGTCTATGCTTGTTCTGGTATGTCATCGCAAACAGTTATTAAATGCCTCATCTGTACCATAGCCAGATACATGAATATGGGAAACGTACATAAGAATGTTCATAACACATATATATAGAACATAGGAATCTCGAAATTCGAAAAACACGTAACGACTTCTTAGTTCAGGTACGAAACTTTTTATTACCTTTGAGTTTAAAGGTTTTTCGACATAAGGAGAGAGATACACATTCTTTCTATTCTGGCTTTTCCATCTGCCCCCATCTCGTGCGGCGCCCGTAGCGCGCAAATTCGTCTGGCCTCTGCGAGCCCCGAAAGTCGACCCTTCTCGTTCGGTGTCTAGTTCTCAACTCTCGGACTTTTTCAAATCTCCCCAAATCCTCCGCGCGCGCTTCCGGTGCATGACGTCATTCACATCCCCAATGATTTTTATTTTGACATCTATGAACGACACATCCTCCCCGCGCGCGTCAACACCTGTGCTCAAGTGTGTACCTTACTAACTCATATGCTGAGCCGAAAGGTTCTCAACCTTAACTAAACCCAAAGGCAAGATATATAAAACAAAATCCCTCGGCCATTATATTACGTATCCAACTCTTTGTCATCATTGGGACGCCGATATACGTGCATTCAGACTGGGGTTCCAGCTTCATGTCTACTGAATTGAAAACCTAACATGTGCACGGAATTTCAACTAACCGTACCACGCTTTATAACCACCAAGGTAATGGACAATGCTGGAGGTATAATGGCATGTTGTGAACAGCAATAAATCTAGCACTCAAAACACAATGCTTACCTATAAATCAATGGGAGATGCTTAATTACAAGCTTTACATTCAATTCATACACCACTTTCAACAACTACAAACGCTACCCCCCCCCACCTGGATGGCATTTAACTCTCCTCGTGGACCTTTGAGTGGTTGTTCTGTTCCAAAATGGCTACCAACACCAGGAAAGGTTCTTCTAGAATGACATGTCAGACAATCGAAGTACAACCCTATTGTGGAGGTGGAGGCACTTATAAAAGCCGATCCTCGTTATGCCCACATTTGTTTTCAAAATAGCAAGGAAACGACGGTATCACTCAGAAATTATTCTCCTGAAATACAAGACTGACTTACCCACTCAAAACTCTGAGACATTAGATCCTGAACGGAAGACTTCAACATCTAACAAGACTGAAATTATTACAGTTAAATCTATAAATGGAATAGCAACTCCTTTATGTCAATCAGAGTGTTTGCGTAAATATCCTGACTGCTTAAAGTATGAGTAAATATTTAACCTTTTTTTCTTTGATTGGATAAGGTATAAAAAATAATTTTGAAATAAATCCTTCTAGGATTTAATCTTTTCTTCACTTTCATTGACTAACTGCCACTAAAAATTTCTTGTAGCAGAGGAGATTGTGGTGAACATTCCTTTGCCCCCCTGCCTTTCGATATAAAATGGACTGTTCATGCTTATAAATAGGTCCTGTTATAAGTAAGTAAAGTTGGTGACCCGAAGGCTCCCTTTTCCATAGCTACTCCACCGAGGTGTAGGGGAGGGCGCTACTCCTTTCCCTGGATTATGATACATACCTTATAATGAGTGTTAAGCAAGGAGGTATCAAGTACCATTTTTTTAAGTCTTTGGTATGACTCGACATGGGATTGAACCCCGGTCTCCCGGACCATTGGCAAACACTCAACCCATTGGGCCATGCTGAATAATGTCTAAATAAGGTTTCTCTGCTTCATGTCACTTATTCATTACAATATATACTGTGAATATCATCCAGATTTGTGCATATACCAGTGGGTCGATTTAGAGACCTGTCGGGATATTTGTAGGCCTATGCATTATTGCCTGCATATGTAGTCATTTAACTGGCAGTAGTATCAACTGTATAATGCATAACTGAATAAGGAAATCAGTGTATAGAACCAACACCTGAAGACTCTTTGGTATTTTTGTTATTGATTTAAGTTGCTTTGCAATTAAGACAGAAAAATATTAAGACAAATGCTTTTTAAAACTTCATTATTGGATTTTGAATAAAATGAACAAGGAAATAAAATTATTTTACAAGAGTTTTAATTTTTAATTCATCAGTATGAATACAGACAGATATTTTAAAAATGTGTTCCATTCAGACTACCAACCAGATTGAAAGGTCATTGTAAAGAGATGTGAATATGCAGACTAATCTTAGAAATTCAACTATAGTGACTTTATTCTGAAAGTGTTTTAATATAGTTCTTTGACCAAATTGTTTGTCCAGTTGAACACACCAACTGCATCTCTGCAGAGAGGTAAAACTCCTCCACTGAGTGTCCTGGGTATGACATTAAACAATAAGATGGTGAGGCTCCACTAATGATAGAGCTTTGTGGAATGTGGAGTACCCATTTATTGCCATTGGTCCCAGATCCACTCTGACCTAGAGCATTAGCACCTGATAGTCCTAACTATAGTTCAACTAGAATTGATTGATCATTTCAACTAAGTGCAAATAAATGAGTTATGCTAAACTGAATTGTTAAAAATAGAACAGTTTGATCATTTAACTGTATTTATCAACAAAATGTGTTTACAAATCATATATTTAATGTATATGTAAAAACAGGATTTGGCATTAAATAACTGATGATGCTTAATATGCCATAAAAGCAAACTAAATTGTAGACTCTTTTGATTTACGGTAAATCATTATTTAATGATTTAAAATTACTTCACCATCAATGCATAAGGTTTAAGGACCATTTTGTGTCACATGCTTCATATCTTCCTCATTGATTGGTAGATTTGATTGGTCAATTTTAAAACTGATACCCTTGTCAATTTTTTTAAAACTAAAAGCTTGTTCTTCATTCACTAAAAGCAACAGAGAATGAATTAAATTATTCTCAGTTTCATATACATTATGAACTTTGAACTCATATGTACCAAACATTAACATCACAAGTTGAAAGATAATTTATATGTGCCTGAAAGAAAAAAAGAGAAAAATTGATAAAATATCCCTGAATGATAAGTTATTTAAAACAATACTGCTTAAAAAACATGGTAAAAATTTCAAACTCAAAATAAAATTTGGTACTTTGGAATGAACCACCAATAAACGACTATGAAGTATCTCCCTTTGATTTCCTAAACCTCTTTGCATCCAAATTGGTAATTTGAAATGAACAACCAATAAACAACTATGAAGTATCTCCTTTTGATTTCCTAAACTTCTTTGCATCCAAATTGGTACTTTGGAATGAACCACCAATAAACGATTATGAAGTATCTCCCTTTGATTTCCTGAACCTCTTTGCATCCAAATTGGTAATTTGGAATGAACCACCAATAAACAACTATGAAGTATCTCCCTTTGATTTCCTAAACCTCTTTGCATCCAAATTGGTAATTTGAAATGAACCACCAATAAACAACTATGAAGTATCTCCCTTTGATTTCCTAAACCTCTTTGCATCCAAATTGGTACTTTGGAATGAACCACCAATAAACAACTATGAAGTATCTCCCTTTGATTTCCTAAACCTCTTTGCATCCAAATTGGTAATTTGGAATAAACAACCAACTTATTCTTCAAGAACAACTACTGTTTGTAAAAACTCCAAATTATTATTTCTCACGAACCAAACAACATATTCTTAACTTCCAGAAATTATGGAAAATTCTTTAAAAAGAATTAAGTACTCAATTAAAATTAGAATTTATTTTTGAAAGAAACTTTTGATGCCATGGGTTACTCCTTGAAATATGTAACCATTCTTATAACCCCAGGTGTGGTTTTAAAGGCACCACTGATGATTGAAAATCACCCACTATCTACCTCGGTCCTGAGTTGTACTCCGCAATTCAGCAAAGGACAAGCCAATCCATTTCTGGATGTTTTCTATCCACTTCTTCCTCTCGGGACTGTCCTTTGCATAATGGTTTTTAGCTGGGCCTGAAGATCTTGTCACATATCCATACTCCATCATTTTTCTTTTCTTCACAAAATTAGGTAGGCTGTCATGTGACTTAAAGGCAGCAGTTATTCTTTTTCAGACATCCTCATTTATGGTATGTTCTCTTTATGACTTGACCATAGTATCTTATCTCAATGGCTTCAATGCAGTGAAGGTGCTTGAACTAGGTATAGTCAAAAGTATATAATGTATTTTTCTTTTAAATCTTAAGATTTAAATGAAACTTTTAACAAATTTTTGGGTTAGTAGGGGATAGAAGTAACTTTTTATATAGCTTTCAACTCTCCCAAATACTGACTGGACCGTAATAGCCAATTCCCAATATTACTTTTTTGGCATTGCTGGGTATTTCTAAAATTCAGGAATCATCAAATTTAAATCTTGGTTTCCAAGAATCTGACACCCAGGCTGCAAATCCCCACTTTCACTAAAAGTGGGTAAAATTAGGTGGCACATTTTCAGTAAAAGGCCAGCAGAACAAGACAATTTTTAAAAACTATTTATTATGTGAAAGTATTTCAAAAAACATGTGTTGTATTTTTCTTTTAAGTTGATAAATCAAATATTTGCAAACCTCAAACATTTACCAAATAAACCTAACAAGAGCATTGAAATGATCTTAAATTCAATTTTATCTAAATGAATCGCTGCAACAATGACATTAAAATAAATCTAAGCATTAGAAAATAATTACATACAAAGACTCATTATATTGTTTCCATAAATTTATGTAAACTTTTTCAGTGATTTTATGAGTTAAAAGTCAAAATCTTTATCCGAGTTGTTTATTAAACTTCATTTTTTTTTCCTGTTTATTCTTTTTCAAAGTAAAATGGCCGAATTTGTAAACAGAACTTCTTTGATTTAATAATTAATGCATTATTACAAAGGGTTTTAAATTAATAATGAAACTGTTTATGAAATTAACAGGCATAAAATTTCTATTTATACTGTTATTATATCTTGGCAAAAGATTTTAAGTTTTGTTTTATTTTGATTTCTGACAAAAAAAAAAAAATCATTCAGAGATCAATGAAAATTCACTTTCATTTTATGAAAATTGACATTTAAAAAAAATTACTTCTTTATTTTGGTGAAATTATGAATGCTTCAGAACTGTGGCAAGTTAAATCGAAAATTACTACTTTGCTAGTCACAAAGCCTGATTATAAAATGTTACATAGCCTGTGACAAATTACAAGGTCGATTAAAGATGGAAGTTTATCATATGAAGAGCAAAGTTCTATAAAACAATAATTATCTCCCTTTGATAATTCACAAGTTCATTTGGGATCCTGTAGAGTGTTACATGACAGTTTCAGAAATCCCTTCTTGATTTCTATTTGCTTTGAACAACAGAAACCTTGTCTCTGACCCTGCCATGGAATGTAAGGTCACATAGATGGATCATCTACATGCAGCAAATAAGCCCTTACCGATTTTTTTTCCTCTTCCACATACTGCTTGTTAATGAAACAACATGAGTATAGTTTTAGCTATTGAGACATGTTTGTGCATTCTTTATTTTAATTCCACAGGTATATATTGATTGTAGAAGAATTATTTATGCATAAGATGCACTATTTTTGCAGATTTTCAGCTGTAAAGTTTGGTGTGCAAATTATGCACAAGAAATATATAACCAACTTTTTTTCCAGACCATATTCAGTATGCAATGACCAAAAGTAAGTTATATATATTGTCTAAATTAACGTTTTACACCATTACAGATAAATATCCACTGGAATATGTGTTTGCTTATAATTTTGTTTATCCCAATATAAGATTATTTTCACAACAAGCTTTTTGCATTTTTGTGTGAACATGTCCATGTATTTGCTCTAAATGTTGTGTAAATTTTGTGTTTTAAGACATAATCTAAACTATATAAATTGTTATTTATCGTCTGTAAAAACCAATAAGAAGTTAAGCTTCAATTTAGCTCCTCCAAATTCTAAAAATTCAGGTGTATTATACACCAGAAATTTTATGTTCAGAATTTTATTGTCCTAAATTAGTGGTGCATGTTTTACATGAATAAATACAGTTCTTAAAATTGCTTTTCTTGTACATGTTTTTTATTTATCAAAAATATTAAATATATTGTATCCCATTGTAGCAAATTCTCGGCAGGTATATTGTTGCATATATACAGATTACTTTCATTTGTCAAATTGACTCACATGTTGGTAATGCAACATATTAGTGCTGACTTATTCTTTAAGTTTTATAATTTTATTGATGATTTTATAAATATTCAATTTAGTTAATAACAGACCAATAAAAACTTAAACAAATGGTTAATTTTGGTTAAATTCAACTGCTTCAAATTCTAAAAAGTCTGAGCATTTTATACTCAAGAATGTTTTTTACCAGAATTTAGTCATCCAAAGTTAGCACTGACTGTGATGTATAAGGGATTGTTGTACACAAATAATTACAGTATATCTTAAATGTTCTTGGATGTGTAATTGAGTTTGTCTTTCCTTTATGTTGGGTATCACCCACCTTTTTCGACACAATGAACTAGTCCATCGGCCATCTATAGCAGTAGCTACTAATACCAGGGCAGACTAGAAGGTGAAGAGCAGTTTCTTATAGGAAGAGTATTAGAGCATTGGAGACTGGAGATCACACTAGATCCCCCAACTTGCTACTGTAATAACGGAAGCCAATACTATCGTTGGATTATATCTTTATTCTGTATTCACTAATCCTATGTTCTTGTCTACTAATAGTCTCTCTATTGTATATACTTTTTCCTGAGAATATATCTCTATTTTCTCTCATATCGTGGTTTGTCTTTTATTTAATATTACAAGCGTTCATTAACCCAAATGCAACACTTTAATTTTGATCAATGTTAGTATATCACAGATATATAGACGCTGAAATTGGTTATTGGTGAATGGGGGTCTTAACTAAATATCTTCTCAGCATCAAGCATTCCAATAGAAGGGAATCAACAATGACTTTCTGAAAACTGGAGTCTGTTTCTATATTTCCTCAGATGTTTTTTGGAATGGTATAATATTATTTTATTCTCTGACATAATGAACTATATTTTGTTACAGAACTTTCTTATCTCTCACATCATCTTCAAAGGCTCGTCTAGTTCCAACTCTGTTGCTCCAAGTTAGCTACAACCTTCTGATTCGTATTTTCTCCAAAACAAACCTGCGAGATCAGTTCAAAAAATATCAGAATTGAAGCTGTCTTTACCCAAACAGAAATGAACAATGAATAATGCATTAATTATCGTTGTAAAAGTCTATTTAGCATTCAGCACAATTTTTCCGGAGAGTTTTCCATTGGTTGAAACATCTCTGAAATTTCTTTTGGTAAAGAGTGAAGCTGCCAAATTCTATTTTTTCTAACATCCTTCATGTACTCAAATCTGATTGTTGAGATTAATTTTCTGCACAGGAAACAAAAAGAGTCCACTGGGGTTTTTGTCTGCAGAGTAATGAGGGTGCCAAAACTACTCATCACAAACTACTAATAATTGGCACTCATGTAGACGATGTTTTAATGTTTAGAGAGTAATCTAGACTTCTAGATATCAGCTGTGTGCACATCTTCAGACATAATGACACAAAATTTACATTTTTTTACTTTTAAAAATACTTTTTTTTTCAAGTTTTGAAATTCCTTTAAAATGTAAACATTCCTCTTATTTTATCAGACTATCTTGGCAAAACTTTCTCACATAAACCTATGTTGATAAAACTGATTGTTCAGGTGCAGCACTTCATGAGAAAAAGAAAAACTTCTAAATCCTTAATATTTTCAAGGCTTAACTTAACAATGATTGGCAAACAAAGGCAAGGGAATTTTTAAGAAAATTATGTGGCACCAAATTGAAAAAAACTTGCTTAAAAATTGGCTTTTAAAATTCTAGCATTACCCAGAGATTTAACATTGACCTTTTGGGCTAAAGATTTTAAGCTGCAAATCATTTTGAGCTTATAACTAGTCGTGAATGTTATGATATCATGGGATCAGTAATCAGACTTTTGAAAAGCTGACAGGTGACAAGAGACAAACAAAAATGTTTATAGTTAAAAGAATTTTCAATAACAAAATCAGAATGTAGACAGCTGTTTGTATATATGTCCACAATTTTTGGCTAATTTAAGTTTCTTTTTTAGGTATTTTAAACAGATAATCCCTTCAGTTTGGCTTGTTTGTTAAATGGCATACAACTCTTTAGAAATTATTTAATAATAAAAATTGATTTATAAATAGATATTTGATTGTTTTCATAACTATATTTTCAAGGTTCCCATTCACAATTATGTTGGTCATTCAAATATTTCTAAGCCTCACCAAGAAAGAAAAACCATTTTTGTTATGACAACACACAACTTCTTATAAAACTAGAAAAAATAATTCTGATTCCTGTCTTAATTTTAGTGCTAGTGAGGGCCAATCAAAGATGAGAGGTGTGTGATGGATCTAAAAATGGACAAAGCAGCAGCTGAAGCAGTTATAAACTATCAGTCCCCAAAAACAAAACAAAACCTATAATACTCAAGAAAATCCATGAGGACATTGGTAGTGATATTTTGCCGATGACTCAAAGAGATAACTCTCAATCAGGTTGTCCGAAAACCTAAACCACTGATAAACAAGTTCATGCCATTCACTACAACATTCTGGATGAGAGATGTATTACTATCCAGCAGATAGCTGTGTCCATTGGCTTCATTTCTGGTTTGGTTCACACTGTTTTAACTGAAAGTTTGGATATGGACAAGCTGTCTGCAAGATGAGGCCCAAGAATACTGACACAGCAAGAGCTGAAAAGGGTTAACATTTCCAGGACAGTTCTAACTTGCTTCCAAGTGAGCCCGAAGAATTTCCTCTGCAGCTTAGTAACCCAAGATGAAACCTCAGTTCACCACTTCAAACCTGAATCAAAGATTCAAATCAAGTAGTGGAAACACACTGAACTTCTTTGTGGGTAGAGAACCAAACCACTCCTCCAGAAACTTTGAAAATAGTATGCTTGCCATTCATGCCAAAATGAAGGTTTCTGAGTTAATCTGGAGGGAAATTCATAGTAATGAAAACCAAATACCCAGTCCACATCGTAGTGATTGAAGTGGTCACAAATGATGGTGATATCATGACTTGATTCATCTTCCCACATGGCCTTTGACTCCATGGAGGCTTACATCAAGTACCTGAAGGAGGTAGTGCCATCTTGGATCAAGAGATTTTGTTTGATTTGATTTGGTTTGGTTTTATGGCATGTCAACCATTCGAAGTTATTTAACGCCAAATCCTTTTCATACATATATGTTAAATATATAATTTCTAAACACATTTCGTAGATAACATTTTTAGATAACCCTGAGCTCATTTTTTTTTCATTCAGTTAAATTGTCAGAGTGGAACTGGGAGTGATGGCAATAAAGGGGTACTCTCATTCCGTAAAGCTCAAGCATTACTGGGGCTTCACCATCAGATTGTTTAGAGTCATATATTCAGGACACTCTTTGGTGAAGTCTTACTCCATTGCAGAAATGCTGTCTGTGTATTCTGCAGCCCAAGCCAACTGGGCCAGGGATTGAAAGAGAGGCAACTGGAAGACCCTACATCTAGCAGCAGGACTCTACATCATGCCACACAAGCAAAAGAACCCAATCTTGGCAGTCAGAAAATTTCTGCAACCACATCACCCCAACATGTGTCCGCTAAAGTCCCCAGATTACAATCCTCTGGATTATGTGTAGGGCACAGTTGAGTGTGAGACCAACAAAACTCTGTGCAATGCCAGACATGAACTGAAGGCAAGAAGAAAGGCAGAATTTACCGATTTAAACAAAAATACCATTGGAAAGGCTTGCTGGAGATTCTGAAATCAACAGGAAACTACAGTTTAAGTCAATGGTGATTTTTTTAATCAATTTAATCAATAGTGTTTCAAAATATATTCATGTAATTTAGTAAAGTGAGATGTCAGTATCATTTTCATTTTTGCTTAATTTAGATGACAGCTTATCCATTGCACCCTATATATATATATATATATATATATAGGCATTTTGCTTTGAAAATTGCTTATTAAAATTGATAAAAACAGGTAAGTAGAAAAAATTAGATTAAAAATCTTTACTTTCTTTTTCTTTCTTTTTTTAATAAATAATTGTTTTGTTGATCGCTTTTATAATTAATCTTGGCTCAACTTTGACTTTTTCATGACTTGGCAACATTAACTTAATCATAAATCAAATTCCCTATCTAAAAAAGGTAATTTGATTTTTCTTAAAAATTAGATAAATAAAGTTACCCATAAAAGTGAGATTATTTCACCCAAGTGAATCTTCAATGTTTTGCTTAAACTTTTTTTTCAAAAGATATATCATTGTAAATTTACTTTTTATTTTTTAAGTATATGGACATTTATTGATTCCTTAAATTTTAGAAAAGAAGTAAAATCGGTAATTTAAATTTATAATCTTTCTGGGCATCAATCCCATGAAATTTCCACAGGTACAGAGAGTTTAAAATTAGCAAATATCTTCTATATTCTGGGTAAAAAAAAACTTGGCCAAGCCAAAAAGAAGGCTTCATTTAAAATCCAAGGTTGCATTCCGGAAATAATATATGAGCAGAAATCATAGATATTCTATAGTTGAATTGAAAGCGACCATTTAAGATCAATACAACGTATTCACTACTTCCTTTTTCACTTACATTGGTATTCATGTTGTGTGTATATATATATACACATATATACACACACATACATACATATACACACGCTAAATATTCACGGGTATATATATATACATACACAAATTCACATATATATATACACTGTCTGTCTCCCTCTATATCTATATATACACACACACACACACACATACATACAATACCTATTTCTATATGTACTTTAGTCAACCTTAGTTGAGAATGACCCAAAGGCTCCCTTTTCAATAGCTACTACACTGAGGTGTAAGGGAGGGTACTACTCCTTTCCCTGGATTGCTCCACTTTACCCTTGATCCTTACCTTATAATGCTGAGTGTTAAGCAAGGTGGCATCAAGTTGCATTTTTTGAGTCTTTGGTATGACTTGACCTGGAATTGAACCCTGGTCTGCCGGACCATTGGTGAACACTCTACTCATTAGGCCAATGGCCCGAACAGTAGAACCAAATAAAATGAATAAATTATCATTCACATCAAACAATTGTATAACTTTCACATTATTATTTTCATTTTCTACCATAGTTTTCTGGGAATAATAGAAAGATTCTTCATCATTATCTTTTTGTGCCACTAGCACGGATATCCCTGACTCTCTCTTGCCACTTTTCCCAATCATTCATCATCTCTGGCAGGTCTTCAGGGCTACATCCCCTATCCTCACATAGCTACTGAATGTATGTTCGTGCTGGTCATCCTGTTTTTGCTCAGCCATATGTGGGGGTCTATAGGAGTACATCACTTATGAGCTCGTCCCTGCTTCTCCAGCAGTGTCCTGCATGTCTGGTTTGTCTAACTTGGATAGTTTTCGTGAAGGGAGGCAGGTAGCCGTATAGTTGGTGTCTTGCGGGGTGTTGCTGCCAGGACTTATTCAATATTGCTCTAGGCATTCTTGTGTAATTGCCGTCTAGCTTCTTCTCCAGCTGTTCAGTTAGTGTCCAAGTAGTGCATCCATACAACAGTATCAATACGACAGCTGTCTGGAAGATAGAAAGATTACTCATTGCTAATTAATTAATTTTTCATTGATGTATGTTTGAATATTCCTGGAAAGCATACAGTTATTTCATTGATTACCAAACTATTTATTTAGATTTTCCGAGAAACTTTCCTTGAGCTCTAAGCTGATAAAGTAATATCTGACAGTTTTACACAAATACTCATGCAGACTTTCCTCGTGGCTGAGTGGTAGAATCTTGGATTGGCATTTGAGTCAGCCGGGTTTTGATCCCAGCTTCGGTAATTTAGTGTATCTAGCCACACTGAAGAGTTGTGATACAACAAAACAGTCTGTCTGTGGATGACTATAGGTCAATTTTTAAGTGAAGTTTAACAGGTTAGAATTCTGAGTTTTCTTTCTCCTAGACTAGTTGCCTCATCAAGGCTGAAGAAATCAGCCTGCCCTACTATTTACCTGTAGTTGGAGGGAGAATAATTGGATTCATACCTTCCCCAAGGGTATTAGTGCTATGTGAAATGCAATCAGTCTCGTCCAGGATTTGAACTTGTGTCACCGTATCCGTTTCCTATGACAATAACTATTACACCACGGGCACCTCCATCATAAAGATCTATCTTGTGTATCTGTAACCAATAAAATCTTCTCCAATGTTTATAATAATTGAACTCCTCTGCCAGAGGCAAGATGTGACACAGTTTTGATTGGAGTTCAGCTAATTTCAGAGTTTTCATTCTCTTAAAGTGGTTGTCTAATCAAGAAAAAAGATCCCAGTCAGCCCTTCTATTTTCCCACCCCATGGGTGATAACAAATGGTTTCATGCCTTTTTCAAAGGTGCATTAGAGTGAAGAGAAAGACTACAATAACTTATTGTAAGTGAGCCTTTTTCAATGGATTCCAAAAATGAAGATGAAAATTAATGATTTTGACATTTTTGATTGAAACTATATTCGTTTGCACACATACAACCATTGAGACAGTAAATATCCATTTTGAATTTAGCTCCATTTCAGAAAATTATATAAATGAATATATTCCTCTTTTTCTTAAATAATAACACAGCCAAAAACTTAACCTTAAAATATTTTGAATTAGCAAATGTTTCTAGAAGTATTCGCACTTTTTATCAAAGAGGAATCTGCTAAATAATTTCAAAGAGTCATTTGGAATCAGTCATAGAAAAGCGCAGGTATTTTTGTGCCTGAATAGGAGGTAGATGGGTAGGTGGGTGTGTGTTTGTATTCAAGTTGGTTTTAATGATTCTTGGTTGTTTGAAGTTGAGCTTCTTAAATCCTCTTCATTTAATTTTCATTCTTTTTTTTTAAATTTCTTGCACAAAATGATATTTTGAAACATCAGAAGAACAAAAGAAAATGCAAGACATTTTGCTCATTTAATCAATTCAACTTGGAGGATGTTTTGGTGTATTCAACTAAAACAGAGAGTGAGGAAGACAGGTTGAATATTTTATAATTTTAAAGTGGTTTAAGTAACGGTTAAGACTCATAACTAATTTTGCCCAGTTGGCTGGGGCTGTAGAATACACCGACTGCTTCTCTGCAGAGGGGTAAATAAGAACCCACCCCAACGAGTGTCCTGGATGTGACACTAAACAATCTGATGGTGAGGTTCCAGTGATGCGGGAGCTTTGAGGAATGCATTGCTCATTGCCATTGCTCCCAGGTCCACTCTGGCCCAGAATGGTAGCACCAGATAGGGTCCTATCTATGGGTTAAATAGAACAAAACTGCATACATATGCTAAACTGAATTGTTTGAATTAGAACTGTTTGACTAAACTGAATAGCTTAAATAGAAATATTTTGACAATCAAACGGTACTTACATTTAAACAGCATGCTTATACTAAACTGAATTGTTTGAAATTGAACTGTTTTTGACTTTGAAACTCTACTTACATAAACTGAATTGTTTAATATAGAACTGTTTTGATATTTAACTGTGTGTAAACAAAATCTGTACATATATTAAACTGAATTCGCTGAATTAGAATTGTTTTGACAATTAAACAGTATATTCATGCTAAACTGATTTGTTTGACATAGAGCTGCCTATTTTAAAAAAAAATGGATTTGGCATTAAATAACCTACAAAGGTTGATATGTCATAAAACCTAACCAACCATTCAATTATAACTAATTATGCACCAGCTAAAATTATGCAAATATTTCAGATCTAAATATGTTTAACTTAAGAAATTGATGGTATGTATGAATTAATAAATTCATATGGAGTAATAGTAACAATTAGGATCCAATCTATGGATCAAACAGAACTATTTAATTATTTACTATACGTGAAAACATTTAACAGTGTTGGTAAAATTCTTTTTAATTGAGTCAGTGCTCATTTATTTAACAAACTATTCATTTACTCTACCATAAAACACAACTAATCTTATGTATATAGACACTCACACATTACACACACACACACACATATATATATATATATATACATATATATATAATGAGATTGTTGACATATCTATCCATTTATGTTGGTGTATATATATCTATACCTGAGGCTCAGTTGAAATGTTTATAGCTGACCAAGATACTTTCATATAAAGTGACTATATGAAGTCGATTTCTCAACATAGTCCCCCTTGTGGTCCACACACTTCTTACATCAATATTGCTGTGCTTGGATCCCATTTGTCAAAGAAAGTCTTCCATAGCAGACATATCGGCCAATGAACTTTTTAGCCCTCCCTAATTATATATATATATTAATGTATATTTACTGATCTCAGTATGTAACATATATATATATATATATATATATATATATATCTAGAGAGAGAGAGAGAGAGAGAGAGAGAATCAAGTTTTTCTGTTGTCATGCATGGCAAAGTTAAAAAGTACTTCTTACTAACAGATAGAGCAACCAAATAGGTAAAAACAGGTATTTTAAAATACAAACAAATAATTACTCAATATTTCTCACCAGATTGCTAACCTTCTGATGATTAAAAAATATTCCCACCCATCTAAAGACAGAGTATGTGTGTATATTTACTGATACTATTTCTTAAAAAAACTATGTTCAACCACATTGATTATATTTGGGTGGTAGACACCACAAGAGAAATTCTGTTTCCTGTGAGAACTTACAACCTACCTTGGAATTGAATAGCTCAACTTTATAGTGGACAGAGTGAGACAAAGTAAATATTGATATTTAATATTTAAATTTCAATAATTAAAAGAAATTATTTATGTATGTTTTGTGTATTTTTGAATATTTGTTCAAGACAGACAAAAAAAGCTCTAATAAACTTTGACATTTTTGTTGATTAATACGATAGAGTACCATTTCTTATTCATTAATTTTGAGTTTCGATGCATGTGTGTGCATGCACACATTCATATATATGCAAATTCATACACATATATATACACACACATTCATATACATGCAAATTCATACACATATATATACACACACATTCATATACATGCAAATTCATACACATATATATACACACACATTCATATATATGCAAATTCATACACATATATATACTCACACATTCATATATATGCAAATTCATACACACATATATACACACACATTCATATATATGCAAATTCATACACACATATATACACACACATTCATATATATGCAAATTCATACACATATATATACACACACATTCATATATATGCAAATTCATACACACATATATACACACACATTCATATACATGCAAATTCATACACATATATATACTCACACATTCATATATATGCAAATTCATACACATATATATACACACACATTCATATATATGCAAATTCATACACATATATATACTCACACATTCATATATATGCAAATTTACTCATACATATGCCAACACACATTCAGATATACACATGTATGTGCATTCAAATACACACACATTACACACACACACACACATAATTGTGTGCATATATATATATATATATACTCTCACACATTTACTTGTATACACATGTATGTGTGTATATATATACATATATATATATACACACACACACACACACACACACACACACAATTGTATATATATATAAACACAAACTCACACATTTACTTGTATACATATGTATGTGTGTATATATATATATATATATATACACACACACACTCACACATTTACTTGTAAACATACGTATGTGTGTGTACATATATATATACACACAGATTTACTTGTATATTTGTGTACACACAGAAATATATATATATGTGTTTGTATATATATATATATATATATGCACACACACACATATATATTGTGAGAAATTCAGATACACATTTTGACATAAGTATAAACCCACACATGATTAGATGTGTTCATACATATAAAAAAAACATTTAAAATAAATGCGTATATTTACACAAAGTTATACATATATATGTATATACTCAAACAGATTTTCACACATATATAGTAGTTCATATACTTCTATTTTACATAGATATTTTAATACATGCAAAAAATGTTAGTTATGTCTGCATGAATTCACAGTTGTATAATCTAATTTGAGTCTGTGTGTATATATATATATATATATATATATATATATATATATATATATAAAAATGTATACAATCAATATTGTATGTATGTTTACAGACTTGTCTAAAAGTGTGTGTATATATATATATATATATATTTGTTTATGAATGTTATGTCCTATGTAAATATGAACACTTCCTCACACTTGGATACAAGTTTATATTTAAGAAAACAAGAATAATTGGCAAAGGTTTTAATTTTTAACATTCTTTTAATGTTTTGTAAATTTTTTACTTCACAAATACACAATATATTTATATAAATAGTTATGTTCTCAATAAGCTCTGGCATATGAACTGAAAGTAAAATTAGGTTTCAGCTAATGAATCAGACATCTTACAAAACAGAAACACTTCAAGTAGATTTTTTTTTTCAGAAAATGATAGTATTTAATTAAATTTAAGGTTCTAAAAAAATCAGTATCTAAATGTCATATAGTACATGGCCTAGTGGATAAAAGACCTTGAAATATTCATCTGGTTTTTGAAAGTTCTTTCTTGCTTAACCCTCAACTGCACTGAATGAATTTTTACATAATAACATTTTGGAAACAAGAAAAAGTTGCATGGAAAGAAAAGTAAAGTATAGAATATAGATGGTACAATGCTTGAACAATCCTGTATTTCATCAAAAACAGAAAATCAAAAAGCATCAGGAATAAGCACTGACTCAAAAGGCTAGATTTACCAATAGGCATTGTCAGGCTGTGGCCGTCGTAGAGGCCATGGTCAGGCCCACGACTAACGAAAGCATGGACAGCTATCGATAAGTTCTCGATCATATGGAAATCAGACCTGACAGATAAAATGAAACGCAGTTTCTTCCAGGCAGCGGTCATATCGATACTGCTATATGGATGCACTACTTGGACGCTAACTAAACGGCTGAAGAAGAAGCTAGACGGCAATTACACAAGAATGTTGAGAGCAATATTGAACAAGTCCTGGCGGCAACACCTCACAAGACACCAACTATACGTCCACTTGCCTCCTATCACGAAAACTATACAAGTTAGACGAACCAGACATGCAGGACACTGCTGGAGAAGTAAGGACGAACTCATCAGTGATGTACTCCTATGGACCCCCGCATATGGCCAAGCAAAAGCAGGACGACCAGCTTGAACATACATACAGCAGCTATGTGAGGATAGGGGATGTAGCCCTGAAGACCTGCCAAAAGCGATGAATGATAGGAAGAAGTGGTGAGAGAGGGTCAGGGATATCTGTGTGAGCGGCACGACATGATGATGATGATGATGACATTCAAAATCATAAGGGCCCCCCGAACAATAATTATAGGCCAACAGTAATCTTCAACTAATGGATTGGTTTGGCTTTATGGCATATCAACCACTGTTGGCTATCTAATACCAAATTCTCTTATTACATATACATTAAATATATGATTGTTAAACACATTTTGTAGATACACACAACTGAATTATCAAACAGTTCAATTTCTAACAATTCAATTAGTCAACAAAGTTAAATTGCTCCAAGCATTGCAATAAATCACCAACAGTTCAATTAAACATCAGTTACTTGTTTACACACAGTTAAATGATCGAACAGTTCAATTTTAAACGATTCAGTTTAGCATTATTCATTTGTTTGTATTCAGTTTAAATGTCAAACAGTTTTATTTGCCCAAAAGATAGGAGCCGGTCAGGTACTACTTCTCTGAGACAAAAAGGACTTGGGAGTGATAGCAATGAAGAGGCACTCCACAATCTCCAAAGCTCCAGCATTACTGGAGCCTCATCATCAGATTGTTTAGTATCATATTCAAGACACTTGTCAGAGTTGTGGGGGGTTACTCACCGGTAGAGATGCAGTCAGTGTATTCTACAGGCCCAGCCAACTGAGCTATTCGACTGGTGGGTCATGGATCCTTAAGAGGCCACCATTAGGTAAATTCTGCCCTGTTGATTCATTTACATTTTGTCAAGATATCTTGATATCATCTCTTATTAATAGAAGTTGTTTAGCTGATCACATTTCTTTATTTTAAGTTTGAAAAAAAAAGATTTGGTATCAATCCTATTTGAATTTTTTACCTCTGTGAGCTCAAACAATTTTTTATCAGGTGAACTTGAGTTTTATAGTCTAACAGATAAAATATCATTAGTCACAATTCCAAATACTTTTAATCTTCATTGCACTGATTATGTTTTTGTGTAGATATTGAATTAATTAACTGAAATTGACATTCATCCATATTCACTATTCATTGTCTTTTGATATACCACTGTTCACATACAATCAAACATTTTCATGCTATTTCGCAAATAGTCACTAAACTTGTTATCATAATGAAACAACATTTCCGGAGTCAAACCCTCCAAATTTATCATCAAAATTAGTCTTACATAAGTACAAATCAAAGAAAATACACTCCGTCATTTTGCTTTGTTGTTGAAGTTTCACTGTTGTTCTGAATTTAGAAAAACAAGATCTTATGCAAATCAGTTCTCTCAAACACTTTCTGTTGGCCAGTAAAAATTAAACATGCAGAATTCCAGAAAGTACTTTACTGTCAAAACAGAGTTAATTCATTTCTTTTGTCTCAAGTGCAGGAAGGGGTGTCCTTGTGGTGTAATGGTTAAAGTGATGGACTGTGCAATCGTAGTAAATGAGTTCAAACACCAGTCGCGCTATTATGTTCACTTTCAGACAAATACCCTTGGGAAAGGTATGAACCCCCTTTATCCACCCAGCTATGGGTTAAATAGTACCCCAACCGTTCTTCTAGAGGGATGGGTTTGGCATTAAATAACCAACAAAGGTTGATATGCCATTAAACAAAGAAACCAAACTAATCAAGTGTAGGAAGGGTCAAATAGAACACATGATTTTTGAAGATCCTGGCAGGTATGGAATGTGAGAATTACTGGTTTCTTCAAAAGACAGTCTGAAATTGTAATTATTTTGCATTTGTCTCTTCATCAATTCTCACGTTCTTGTCAGTCCAACTTCTAGCAAAATAATTCTGACTAACCCCCTTGCTCCTTTGTGAACCTGACCACCTAACTGACAACTTTTTATAAATCTGAAAGCCTATATATATGAATAAGTATATACTGCATATGGTGTGATCCTTTAATAGGCTAAAAGTTAGGTCTTGAAAAGTCACCTGTGTATGTATATATATATATATATATATATATCTTGCAGCCCTTTTTGTCATGACATAGGGCTGATATGACTATCTAATGTAGTTGCAGGATATCTAAATTTAAAATGTCATGACGTTTCCAAATTCTCTTCAGACAAACATCCTTATCTGCATGTTGTCAGCTGTCAACAGATGACCTTGAAATGTCTCTCAGCTGGTTCTTCCTTAAACCATGTTTTCAAAAACAACTGACAACCACCTGACATCAATAACCCAATCCTTTGTTTAGACAGAGCAGCAATATATGACTTCAGTAAAGAAGTAGATTGGCAAAGAAGAAATGGTAGATTCTGCAATTCCTGAGAGAGTACTCTAGATCTAAATGATACCAATCTGCCTCTTGACTGAGCTGGTGTATATTTATGCATCAACTAACCCAGGGATTTCAGTCACAATTTTCAGAGAATGAGGTAAGATTTTACTTGCAATTGTATCAGGTACTATTTACCAACCCCTCCGCTCGGGCAGGATATGACACAAGGTCAATTTTTAAGCGGAGTTTAACAGGTTGGAATTCAGAGTTTTCCTTCTCCTAGACTAGTTGCCTCAACAAGGCTGAAGAACCTAGTCCGTCCTACTATTTACCCATAGTTGGAGGGAGAATACGGGGGTTCATACCTTTCCCAAGGGTATTTGCCCGAAAGTGAACATAATAGCGCGACTGGAGTACGAACTCGCGTACTATGATTCCGCAGTTCATCGCTTTAACCATTACACCACGAGGACACCCCTAAATTGTATCAGGTAGGCTTCTGGTCGACATTTTTAGAGGTGGGTTGGATTAATAGAGATTTTGAGTCTTAAGCAAATATATCTTGGTTTTAATGCCATGACAACAAGTCTTGGGCTATTCTAAGCTTAGAGATTAGAGAAATGAATTCATTGTATATTTATATTTACCTTTTTTAGCAGTTTTTCAAAGAGTTTCATGATATCAGGTATTCCTATTTGATACAAATAAATTATACAATTTTATAGTTTAAAGTAAATATCTCTATTTAATAATTATTTGTTTGTACAGTTATATGTTTTCTAGTATCTAAGAAAAATAATAATCTAAATAAACAAAGTTCAAAGTAACCATTTTAATAATAATAATCTAAGGCTTTATAGCATCAAATATTCCTATTAAAAATTAAGGATATTCAAACAAATCTATTTGATGCATAGATGGAACTTTAACAGGTACTGCCACTCTAGATCAAAGTGGATATGAGAGTAATGCCAGTGAAGGTTACTCCACACTCACCAGATCTCAAGAACTGGAGCCTCACCATCAGATGCAGTTTAGTGTCATATGCATTAACACACTCATTTTTGTCAAGAAGGTCCTACCACTCCATGAGGAATTCAGTCAGGGTAGATATCTCAATGTCACTGTGGGCTGGATTTGATCCACTGACCATAGTTTACTGATGCTTGCATTTAGCAATGACTTGCTGGACACTGTCTTTATCGTATTTTCGTTACCTTTACATCTGTAGGAAGGTTGGTTGGTTGGTTGGTTGGTGGTTGTTTTACAGTGTATCAACCCTTTTCATGTCATTTATGGCTCAATTAAGTCATTTTTATAAAAGTTTCAAACAATTTGGTTTAGTATAAGTATAGTTTTTTGTTTACACATAGTTAAATATAAAAATTAGAAAGTAAAGTTGGCGACCTTAGTCGAGGGTGACCCGAAGTCTCCATTTTCAATAGCTGAGGTGTTGAGGAGGGCACTACATCTTTCCCTGGATTGCTCCACTTTACCCTTGATCCTTACATTATAATGCTGAGTGTTAAGCAAGGCAGCATCAAGTACCATTTTTTGAGTCTTTGGTATGACTCAACCTAGGATTGAACCCTGATCTCCCAACCATTGGCGAACACTCTACCTATTAGGCAATAGTTAATTTCAAACAATTCAGTTTAGTCAAATTACACAGATTAATTCTATTTGATCTATAGATAGGATCCTATCAGGTGCTACCACTTCAGAACAGAGTGGACCTGGGAGCAATAGTAATAAAGGGGTGCTCCACATTCCCCAAAGCTCCAGCATTACTGGAACCTAACCAAATTGTTTTGTGTCATATCCAGGATACTCGTTTGGGGAGTCTTACCCCTCTGCAGAGAAGCAATCTGTGTATTCTGCAGCCCCAGCCAACTAGGCCATCTATAGGAAGGATTATAGATATAAGAATAAAATCATGGATCAAATCCAATGTTTCGTTCAAGATTTCTGTAAGGTTACTAAAGACGAGGGTTGAGCAGCTGAAAAGCTTAGATAAAAATTCAACTTAGATGAGGAGACCAGTTTGAATGAATCCACGGGCTTAATTAAATTCTTTGAATTTTCCCAAAAAACATTCGGAAATGTGAATATCCGGTTCTTAACTAAGATCTATGCTTTTCCAAGTTGGTTAATTTGATAAATCTGATATTATCCTTGTATATCATAAAACTCAGCTGCTTGAAGGAAAAGAAGGAACTTTGCATGTATTTTTGTATTCATGTGCATATGTATCTTAGATACATCTGGCTTTGAGCATGTCTGTTTTATAAAAAGCAGACACGTTTTGGACAAAATTTTATCTACGAAATTTTTATGTCTTTATACTAATTAAGAGTAAATTGGCTATCTTTAAGCACGATTTCATGTGATTGTAAAAAAGAAAAAATATATATGAATATATATGCACCCCACATAAATCTTTGTAAATTATCTACAATCTAAAATATCACCATTAAGTCATGCAGACAGAATGGATTTCTTTGAGTCTCATGCTCTTTATCCCTAGCCGTCATCAGATTAAGTAGGTCCTCTAGACGGCACCCAATGATCACACAGCTATAAGTTTTTGGTGGCTGACCAGCACTGGCATGCCTATGTATAGGAGCTCATAGATTAAAATGGCTTATGAGTTCATTCTTACTTCCAGCATGTCTTGCTTGCCTTTCTGGGATGGTTTGTAGGATGGGAGGTAAGTGGTCATACAAATTCTATTTTGTTGAGTGTAGCTTCCTGGATTCATTCAAAATAGCAAGCAGTATTCTATTGTAGTTCCTAACTTTTTACATGAGTGTTACATTAGAATCCTAGTGTCGCAGTTATACAGTAGTACTGACATTACTACAGCTTGGAAGAAATCCAGTTTTATTTTATATGCGAGATCAAATTACATTACAGTCAATAATAATAGCAGTCCACACTTTACCTATACCTCAGTAGACATCACTTTCAGTAGATGAGATATTGCTACCAAGGTATAGGTCTGCTAATTTCTGAGACTTGCCATTTAATAAAGAGAGGGCAAAATTTTGATTTAATCTAGAATTTATAAATTTATATTTTCTAATATATTTTGTGCTTTCGGAACCAAAGAGCTCAAGTCACAACAATCTCATTTTTGAAGTGGGACTGAAATATATCAACACTTTATAGTTAAAATATTTTGGTACTCTGGTCTTAGGCCAAATTAAGTTGAATTTAGTAAAAGACGATGACAAATTTGGGCTGTTCTGTTAATACACTTCACTAGGTATTTATTGCAGTATTTGTCCCAACAGATTTGTCCTCATACTAAATTAAGCTGAAACACGATATCTCTGTAAACAAATCTTTTTTTTTTTATTTAGTTAGTTCAGATCTTGAAAGATGTTCATATTTGTTTGGAGGAAATAGAAATAAAGTGAAGTATGATTACATCAGTGGATTTAATTCTGCCAGATACTTTTGATCTTTAGAAACAAATGTCTCATTAAGATTCCACATATCTGTATGGAATAGACAGTAGAGTTAGATGGGTTAAAGGGCCAAATAACCTTTTGGCCTGGGGAGCTAAATTACTGTCAGTCTGTCCCTGGGCTAATACTTACTTGATACTCAGACAACTAAATTAAAATTTTAACTGAAAATTCCTTTGTTTTACACACTGTGAAATTTTCAATTTAACTGGTGAAGAACATTCGATATGATTCACACTTTCAGGCCTATTCTATACTGTTAATAGTGTTTGAACTTTACACTGATGCACTTTCACGCACATACATACACATATCAAAAAGGAAAATGGAGAAAATCTTCCAACTCAAATCTAAGCTTCACAGTTTCTTCCTCATCAAATAAGAGTTGATTATATATATATATATATATATATATATATATACACACATACATATATACATGTATTTTGAAATACAGTAAAAAGCAAAATTAAGTAAAAATCCTCAATATGAATTGGTATATTTATCCAATTTTATGGTGAGTTAAGATGAACTTATTTTCATTTCCCCAGCTTCACTTGGACATAAAATATAAATGTACACACAAATCATATCTTTTATCTAGTAAAAAGAATTTAAGTAAGAAAAAAAATTCAGGTACAGCAAAAAAAAAAAAAAAAATAGATGGAGAAAAACTTTAAAAAAATGTTTCGCCATATAATTCCATATAAAGGGAAAAATAATCTATTTAAAAATGACATATCAAATCTTTATTGATTGGGATGTGCAGAAACTTTATTATTCAAATTTATCTGAAATGCTTCATTTTTTTTTGCTTAATATCTTGCACTCACACTAAAAATTTATGCTGAAAGTTTTAAATGAACTCATCTCTACACTTCTCAGCATTTTCCCAAAGTTCAGTCCTAAGATTTAACAACAAATTAAACCACCCAAAATCCCCTACATTTTAAACCAGAGGCCCTCGAAGGGGTCCATACAGACCCTTGGAGTGAATAGAATTTTGTTTGGGTGAATAAAAGGATAAGAGTAAAAAAAAACAAAAAAAAAAAAAACGGTGAATTTACAAGTTGGCATTTATAAATCCCTTCACAACTGGAGAATAAAGAATCACTGGATCATGTAGATTAGCCAGATATTATATACCGAGCAGAATACCAGATCGAGTGGGATCGTCACTAGTGATATATTGATTACTTACAACCACTTCAAAATGTACTGGTCATCTAAATGAAAGAACTATCTGGTGGTAATGTTAAGCTTTTTTGCTATCACAAATCTGCAACCTAATATCCGTGATCTTAGTGAACACCAAACCCCTCCTTCCTATTAAAAAATTGTCCAAGAATTAAAGGTGAATTTGCATTTATAGTTTATTGAATTTTTTCCTCTTGTAAATTTTATTAAATGTTGGCAAATTAGTCATGTTTTTTAATTTAATGTTAAATTAATTCATTTGGGGGGTAAATACAAATCAAATTTGGTTACAAGAGTGAAAAAAGTTGGACGTCTGAGAAGACCGGTTTTAACCCTTCTAAACATGAACACGCTTATTGATTAACTTTATTCATTAACCATTATTAAAGCATGCCAATAGCACAGGTTCCCTTGACTCTCTCACACCATCCATCCAGATTGCTAGATCATCAAGATGGTATCCAGCAAATGCACAAAGATGATCAATATAAGTCGCTGTTGGTTGGACAACACTAGTGTGTCCATGTGTGGGAACCCACAAAAAACTTGGCTTATGAATTAATTCCTGCTTCTCCGGGAGTACTCAGCATGTATTTTTTGTCTTACTTGGATGATTTGTGATATGGGAAGCAAGTGGCTGTACAGCTGCTGTTTTGTAGGCTACTGCTTCCGGGAACAGCATGCATCATCTTGCTTTTTCTCCAAGCACTTTGTTAATTTGATTTAATTTGGGTTGGTTGATTGGTTTTATGGCATATCAACCATTGTAGGTTATTTAATGCCAAATTCATTGTTATAAATAAAAACAGTTCTATTTCAAACAATTCAGTTTAGCATCAGTACAGTTTTTTGTTTACACACAGTTAAATGTCAAAACAGTTCTATTTCAAACAAATCAGTTTAGCATACGCATGGGCCAGAGTGAACCTTGGAGCGATAGCAATGAAGGGGCACTTCACATTCCCCAAAGCTCCAGCATTATTGGAGCCTCAGATTGTTTAGTGTCGTATCTACAACCCCAGTTGAGTGGGCCAGATTTGGTTTGGTTTTATTGCATATCAAACATTGTAGGTTATTTGAGGCCAAATCTTCTTTATACATATCTATTAATTATATGATGAGTAAACACATTTTTGTTGACAACATTTTTAGATGAGCCTGAGCTCATTTTTTATGCACCAGTTAACCGCACTGGTGTTTTGTTGAATTCTAGCTGGTGTAGCTTTTCAATAGTACTGATGTCGCTGCAGCTTGGAAAAATTTCTGTATTTTCTGCTTTTAGAACTGACTTTTTTCAATGTTGGATTGCACAACTTAAAATTTAACATGGAAAATAGATGAAAATAATATTTAGAATTTAAACAATAAAAAATCTTGAAGATTTATTTCTAACTGTATTTGTATGATACAGCATCATCAAAATTTAATGAATGTATTTACCAACCCTTCTGCATGGGCAGGATGTAACGCAAGGTCAGTTTTTAGATGTAGTTTGAATTCGAAGTTTTCTTTCTCCTGGACCAGTCTTCATACCAAGGTTAAAGAGTTCAGTCTGCCCTACTATTTGCCCACAGCTGGAGGAAGAATAGTTGGATGCATACCTTTCCTAAGGGTATTAGTACTTTGTGAAATGAAAACAGCCTTGTGCAGGGTTTGAATTCATGTTGTTGTGTCCATTTTCTATGATGGGGACCATTGCATCACATGTGTGTGTGGATGTGTGCATATGCGTATGTGGGTTATAGTTGCGTATTAATGTGTGTTTGCCTGAGTTTAAGTTAAGCTATAAACGCAGCGCATTGTATAACCAGAAGTAACTTTGTAGCTTAGCTTAACTTAAACTCATACAAACACACATTAATAATCAACTATAACCCTCACACACTCACAACCACACGTAAAGAATCATACAAAATCCCAACGGTTTTTTGGTTGTATTTTTTCGATTCATTTCATTTTCTTAACTGCTTGATAATTGTTGTTTTGCAAAAAACTCCATGAAACCCAGTGGTCACAGTCTAAATTACATGAATTAAATATATATATCTAATATATATATATATATATATATATATATATATATATATATATATATGAGAGGGGGTATTGGAAAGTCTTCTGATCAATCAGGCAGTGAAGGACTTTGTTTTTTTATTTCTTTTGTGGTGGTGGTTGTGGGGAAACTTAAGAAATGATGAACGTAAACGATTGGTCTTTTTATGACAGCCCAAATGAACACAGCAATAAGTTCCTACTTCAATTTTTCCAATCTTCAAGGAATCTTCCATTTTTCCAAGTATCTTGGTAGATATCAAGAGTGAGACAGTAAAAACCATGCATGCAGCTTGGAGATGAAACCTTGAAATGAGTCATTAGTAACAAGAGGGTTTTTACCACTGGAAGGTCATAATTCAAATTATAAGGAAGAAAAATTAGGCACAAAAAAGAAATTTAGTGAAGTGCTTATGTACTATATCCAGCAAATTGATATTCCTATCTTTTCTTTTCCATTCAACACAGACTATATATTTTGAAGTGTGCATATTTAGGCGGCAAGTTATTCAAGCTAGTTTTATTAAACTCAATGAAACACTGTTTATTATTTTTAATAATAAGGTGGTGCCCGTGGTGTAATGGTTATCGTCGTGGGAAATGGCCACGGCGACACGAGTTCAAATCCTGGACGAGACTGATTGCATTTCACATAGCACTAATACCCTTGGGAAAGGTATGAATCCAACTATTCTCCCTCCAGCTATGGGCAAATTGTAGGACAGACTGGGTTCTTCAGCCTTGGTGAGGCAACTAGTCTAGGAGAAGGAAAAGTCTGAATTCAAACCTGTTAAACTCCGCTTAAAAAATTGACCTTGTGTCATATCCTGCCCGAGTGGAGGGGTTAGTAAATAGGATTATTTTTAATATTATTTTTTCAAGTCTCCTAGTTAGTTTTATTGCATCAAGATCTACGTGATAAAGGAATTGTCCCAATAACTTAAAAACAAAATGCTACAAATAATTAGAACAATTAAAACTCAAACTGTCAACTCAAAACTACAATACCCCTGATGACAATCACAAATATGGTTGAAAGCACTTGGGCAGAAGATATGGGATAATTTTTTTACCATCTCAATCCCGACACAAGGAAACTAACAAGGCGATTGGAAAAATTGAAATGAAATATAATAAACAGTGTTCCATCATCTTTAACAAAACTTGCCTGAATAAATATATATATATATATATACACACACCTGTGTATGAATATATGTTTTTATTATGTGCCAAGCATAATGGTTATTATCAACAGGACAATGATTTAATGAACCATGTTTTATGATAAAAGGTAAAGTAATCTCTAAAAGTTATTTTTATTTGTGACTTGGTTCTTTATGAAACAATAGTTTGTTATGATGTTAACATGAGTTTAACAAATTATATTTAAAGAGTTTTTGATGAAATATTGTCAAGTCCAGGTTAAAAACATGGTAGAAAAACTTAAAGATTAACTTTTTTTAGACATTATTTTTCTGATGCAGTCACCATTGGGTACAGAGAAAAGTTTTGGGCTTGTTTAGCAAAACTTTTCTCATTCCTCAATGATAATTGCTTCGGAAAACTCTTACCATGCTTTTAGTCTGGATAAATAGCTGAAGAGCCTCCCATATATTGTAATAAAAATTCTTCTTTGATTACCTAATTGTTGGTGAATAAGAAAGGAATAACTGGGTATTCAGACCTCTGAGCTTTTGGAGGCAAAATAGGGAAAAATTATTTTTGGACACATATGGGTGTTTTTCTATTTTTAGAATTGATGGTTTGTTTTCTTTGTTTAATGGCATATCAACCTTTGGAGGTTATTTAATGCCAAAGCCATTCTTCTAAAAGAACAGTAGTGGTACTATTTAACCCATAGCTGGGAGGATAAGGGAGTTCATACCTTTCTCAAAGGTATTTGCCCAAAAGTGAATGTAATAGCGTGACTGGAGTACGAACTCACGTAGTACGATTCCACAGTCCATCGCTTTAACCATTACACCATGAGGAAACTCCTCCTAGAATAGATGAAATACTTGGGTTAGGAATTATTATTAATCTGCACTCTCCGTAGGCCTTGAAGTTTATAAGTTTTTCTTTGAAATATTTTAAACAATGATTATATGTAGTTATTTATATCAAAAGTTATATAAGCTGCTCAAACAGAATTAAAACTTTTTAAACTTTATAAAAATCAGCTCTTAATAAATTTTGCTGTAATGCCTGACTGGACAGATTTTATTTTCAATCGAATTTCTCAGGTGTTACTCTTTTGTTCATTGTAATCAGGACGGTTCATACAAGCACAAAGTAAAATGCTTTAAAATTACTCTGCAAAATATTACCAAAGAAAAAAAAAAGCCAAAAAAAATAAGACATTTTCCTGCCCCACTTCCCGATTCCACCATTTTATATTCCATTCAGAATTTACTATATCTTCCAATTTCTCATTTTATTTCCAATGAAGACGGTGAATATTTGGCGGTGAGGGGTCAATTAAAATGAAGATTATTTTCCCTGATTGGAAATAAAAATAAATAAATGACAGGTTTGAAATTGGTAGAGTTGATTTACAGCAATGAAATTAAAATAAGGACTATGAGAGAAAATATAAAATTGAATTAACTTGTGTGATCATTTAAAACAAACAAATAATGATAATAAAAAAAAAAAAGATTGAAAGCATATTTGTTTCCAGTTCTTAGAAGAACAAAAATCGATAGCTTCATAAATTGTCAGCAAAAACACACATGTAAACTCACGACTAAGTTCAAAATTATTTGCAAAAAAAAAAACTGACAAGGCTAAAAATATTTTCTTCAGAACATGCTCATGAATTTTAGTCAATATTCACATGCCTTGATTTGGTACGTGGCTGCAATGGTGATTTTTTTCTTTACTTGGGACTCATTAGTAAGGATCAAAATCACTTCCAATTAAAGTTTGTAAAACTAGCTTTCTAACCCTCACTGTCCACAGAAAGTGCTATGGTTTATATATATATATATATATATATAGTATTCTTTGATCCAGTTAAACCGGAGTTGGGAGTAATTCCATCAGGACAAGAAATTATTCATGAGTGAATATTTAAATTTTCCTGGTAAAGAGCTCAATGTAACAATAATACAGAGCAATAAAAAAAAAAGTATATATATATATATATATATATAATAGTAATATTTAAAACAAAACTGATATAGAGTTAGTGGTAGTGCTCAATATTCAGGATAGAGCCCCATAACAGTCAAAATATTGGGTAACAATTAAAAATGATTTAAAACCTAAAAATCATTAAAATCAAAGCCATCACAATCATCTAGTGTAATATTAGTTTCACAACCCAAGTCAGTCAATCATCACATTCATTTTTATCATCAAACTGTCTGTTGGACAGGGAATGGACTTGGCCACCTTCAAATTGTGGAATGTCCCAATGTCCATATAATCTCACTCCAACACATAATCCATTACTACTCATGTGAGCACTGACTCATTGCTACTGAGCCTTCGATAGATGGCTGTGATTTTAATTGTTTTTAGGTTTTAAATAGTTGTTTTTAATCGTTACCAAATATTCTAACAATATATATATATATATATATATATATATATAAAAGATGAACAAAAGTGCTAAGACAAGTAGGAATATTTATTTTTCTTTTTTTATTCTTTTCTATCAGTTTCTACCATAAGTTATTGCCAGCAAAAAATATTTTTATAAAGTTCTTAAAGGTTCTGATATGTTGTAAGAGAACCCCCCCCCAAAAAAGCACTGGTGACATATGTTATCTATTTGTTGAATGAAAATTATTATCAAGTATCCAAATGTCTTCAGCTGACCTTTATATATCTGTTGTCGCCAAACAAATAAGCTTTTTATTTGGGATGTATATGTTAAGCCTGGTGAGGTTGTTTCAACTTAAGCCATAACTGTTTTGTTCTTTGTTTATCTAGGTGTTTATGTGTTTTGTTGAAATTCTATCGAAGGCTCAGCAGCAATGAGTCAGTGCTCACATGAGTAGTAATGAATTATGTGTTGGAGTGAGATTATATGGACATTGGGACATTCCACAATTTGAAGGTGGCCAAGTCCATTCCCTGGATAGTGATTGGTTGCTGGCCTATTGAGTGGGCATATTAGTGTATATAACACCTATATATTTTAGGTGTTATGGGTTCAGTATTAAATTACAGCCCATTCTACTTTTTGTCTACCAGCTGGATGCTAGCTGGGGCTGCTAAGCCGGTAAGTGTTGTTATTTTTGTTTATTCTGCATGTTAGAGTAGTGACTTCTACATGTTTAAGTGTATCCATCCTATTTCAAAGCAGAACCATTTAGTTTTATGATAAATCCGTTTGGGATTAGTAAATCTTTTATCAAAATATCTTTGTATTTCTATTATCACTTTTATCTTGTTTAATGTGTTGAGGATAAAACTTAGTTTTTATCTTGATATTTGAGACTGATATTTTGATTCAGTTGCTGCAAAGTAACTCAGCCTTGTTTTTTCTTTATGATTGGACTTCTTCTGGAAAGCATGAGGCGGAGTTATTTTTCCAAATAATCAAAGACTTGGGTCTTATAAAATATTACAGTATTATTGTTTTCCCTGTATCTGTCGTAGGTTTTTATTGAAACACAATCTTTTTCTTTCTGAAATAGTTACAAAAAGCAAGAGAACTAATCTTTTAAATTTTTGACAAAAATTTACCCTTCAATGCAAAGCAATTTAAGCAGAAAAAATTGAGTTATGGTATTTAGACACACACAGTACTTGAAAGATACTTTTCTCCAAAACATGTTTATTATTTTTCCAGCAAACATTCAGATCAATTAAAAGAAACATTTTAAATCAATTTAAAGCATCCATTAAACAAATGACAAAAATTCTTTAAGTGCTCTTGCAAAAATATCTTGAAGGGATGCACTGAAGCCCAAATGATGGCATAGAATAGTATTAAGCCTCTAATGGAAATGATTTTGTAAAGCATAACATAGCAATTGAAGAACACCAACTCAAAGAAATTTTAAAAACCCAAGTCCCATGTAGGTTATTTATATATAAATGGATACATAACACCCAAAGAATAAAATAAATTATGCTGTATTCTTTTAAATATTCCAATCAAATGCAAATAATCTGTACACAATTATATGTTTCCAAGTATTCCTATTTAAAATAAATCCCTTGCATCTAATTATATAGTTTCATGTATTCTTATCTAATATAGGGTGTCTCAATATACATGAGACCCATGTTACTGCTTATATAGGGTATTTCAATATACATGGGACCGATGTGACTACTAATATAGGGTGTTTCAATATACATGGGGCCCATGTGACTGCTAATATAGGGTGTCTTCATATACATGGGACCCATGTGACTGCTAACATAGGGTATTTCAATATACATGGGACCCATGTGACTACTAATATAGAGTGTCTCAATATACATAGGGGTCCATGTGACTGCTAATATAGGGTGTCTTAATATACATGGGACCCATGTGACTACTAATATAGGGTATTTCAATATACATGGGACCCATGTGACTGCTAATATAGGATGTCTCAATGTATATGGGACTCATGTGACTACTAATATAGGGTGTCTCAATATACATGGGGCCCATGTGACTGCTAATATAGGGTATTTCAAAAGCCCAATGTATGGAATACAGTCAGCATTTTCCGAACCACTGCAGGAGGGATAAGGGGTTCATACCTTTTCCAAGGGCATTAGTCCAAAAGTGAACATAATAGCATGACTAGAGTTTGAACTCACTTACTTGGAGGCACTTGAACCATTATGCCATAGAGACTCCTCCCAAACATTTTTATATTCTTTAGTGGGACATGTAAAATAGTTATACCGCATCATTGTTTAGTTAAGAATAACAATCTGGATAAGAAACAAAAATATCAAATCAATAAATCTTGTTGAAATCAAAATGAATATTCTGGAAAAGTTGGCTTGTTTTTTATAGATTGTGAAACAGTTTCATGTGGACCTACCAAAACTGATTTGTTTTTTTTTCTTTTTTTAAAGGCATATCAAACTTTATAGTTATTTAATGCAAAAGCCATCCTTGTAGGAGAACTGTAGTGGTGTTATTCAACCCATAGAAGGAGGGGTAAAGGGGTCCATATATTTACTTAGGGTATTAGCTTGAAAGTGAATGTAATAACTCAATTTGAACCCACTTATTACCATGTTACTGTTTAAATGGTTAGTTTCCATAACACTATAAATTATTTGACAACACAAATAAATAATGAAACTTCTTTTGAATCACATCAACGAAAGGTTTATTATTTTAACTGAAGTAAAAGAGTCAGTGTGAGAAAGGGTTCCTTTTGGTGTCACCAGTTAGTATGTTGATCCTTGAGTTTGTAGGAAGTGTATTTCGCTGTAGCAAATAGCTTGTGTGACTGACCGCAAAGCTGGTTCTTCTGTGTATGAAGCTAGTAGCAGCGTGTTCTTCAGGGAAGGTGTTTCATGTGGAATGTCCTTAGTAGAGGACACGAGAGAGGTCTGTCCTGGCTGCTAACTAGGTGCTCTCTGACCATCGGCCAACTACCAAAACAGACTAAAAAAAATAGTTCTAGAGAGTAAGGAAGAATCCATGCACTCTGTCACTGACTGGTCAGTGTATAGCTGAATCACTTGGCAGGGGCATTGATTAAGGAAATAGACCTGTAACTGCTACACCATGTTGCAATCCAGCATGTTAGCCACAACATCATGGAGATCCCTCCCACCTACTAAATCTGGTAAGCATACTTACTGGAGTTGGGAAAGGGTTTTGATATTAACATTTTATAGAAAGCTGGTAAAGAAGAAAATACAACTGGAGGAGCTCATGGTGTAATAGTTATCATTGTAAGAAGTGGACACGCAGACACAAGTTCAAATTCTGGATGAGGCTAATTACTTTTCACAAAGCACTAATACCCTTAGGAAAGATATGAATCTAATTATTCTCCCTCCAGCTATGAGTAAATTGTAGGGCTGACTTGGTTCTTCGGCCTTGGTTAGGCAGGCAGTCTAAAAGAAGGAAAACTCTGAATCCAAACCGGTTAAATTCCGCTAAAAATGTTTGTGTCACATCCTGGGTTGGTCAATACATATGATGAGAGTCAATAGCTTGACTGATTTCTGTATCATGTCAAACCTTGTTGGGTTATTCTATATCAAGAGGTTAATGAATTGTATTCACTGTACGTTCATATTTACATTTTTTGTATGGTTGTTTAAGTTTTCTGCACCCAGTTATAGGATAGCAAGTATTTCTATCTAATATAAAAAATTTGCACACTCTTGTATGGTTTCAAGTAATCCCTACATTAATAACTTTCAAATACATCTATTTGTCCCATTAGTAGAACTCTAACAGGTACTAGCACTCCAGGTCAGAGTAGACCTTGGAGTGATGGTAATGATAGTTGGATTGATTGACTGATTATAACAGCATGTCAAGCCATCCTAGCTATTAATGGCTTGTTAAGGAATTATATCCATTGTACATTCAGATTTGCATTTTTTGTCATGGATTAAGAGTTTTTTTGTTTTTTTGGTACAGAGTGGGGAAGCCAAATATGGAATAATTCTTAAAAGTTTTTTTTAGTCTGATTAGCTCAATTTTGAAAAAACGCAATAAATCTAAATTTTCATGATTAGCTCAATTATCTAAGCACTTTTTTAATAAATTCAGCCCAATATGAGTGAGCAAGAACAGAAATGACAAAAAATCTATGATTTGTTTAACGTGGAAACCAAGCCCCCAAAATTTTCAAAATAATTGGAGTTTCTTTATGGCTTTCATTAAGCCCAAACTTTAAACCCCTTGATTACATTATTTGAGTTGTTTTAGAAAACTAAACAAATGCAACTTCCCATCCAAATATTGGTTTGTTTAAGACTGCAATGGAGGAGGAATTGAATAAAATGTTTGAAGAATTTGTTTTGAAAGCGTATTGATACAATAATTGAAAAAAATAGGGGCTGTTTTGAGTAAATTTACCATTTTGTGTCTATCTTCATAATTTGTTGTTCATTTTTGAAAATTAAAATGGTAATGATGTTTTATCTTGTTTTATAACAGAGTTTTTTTTATTATTAGACTAGAATATTCCTAATTTTTCTTCTACTCCTAGAACACAGTCTTAATGAATATAAATGATTTTTGAACAAATCTACTCAACACATAGATGGGACTTTAGCAGTTTCTACTATTGAGTCAGAGTAGAACTGGGAGTAATGCCAATGAAATAAGTAATGCTGCACTCTTTAGAACTAGAGCCTCACCATCAGGTGCAGCTAAGTGTCATAAGCAGGACACCACTCTCTGCAGAGGATACTGTCAGAATATTTTAAACTCCACTGAAAGGCTTGGAAGATGAAATGGGAATCAATAGAGAAAATAGTTGGAACATAAGGAACCTAGTTTAACAAGTTGTAAAGAAAACTAATCACAAGTTCCAACTTCACCGCCAAGAAGAACAAAAATCTAAAGAAAAAAAAAACAAGTAATGCCATTTGAAAATTCTCCCAAGTACAACACTTTTGCATATGAAGACTACCTCAACAGCTAGCGGCAAGTGGTAGGAAGGAAATTTTATATTTGAATAGTCAACTAAGTAGGCCAAGGAAAAATATATAAGCTGGTTTTCTAAGATGAAATATAGGCTTGCAGAGATATTAAGAAAACTTTAAAGACAGCATTTTATTGATTGTTGTCTGCCTTTTGGCCAATCCTTGGAGATTTAGGAAACTGATGGTTTTCTTTAGATATTTCAAAAGGTAGAATCATTGACTAGCGAGATTATATAAAGTAATCCAAAACTATAATAATACTGAGATTAAACCAAGTAAATGAAAACTTGACATTAATAGAAAAAGACATAAGGTAAAAGATGAACAAACCTTTAACATATATTAGTTTAGTTTCTTTGTTGAATGGCATATCAACCTTTGTGGGTTATACAACACCAAAGTTATCATTGAAGAAAAGCATTAGTGGTTTTATTTAACTCATAGCTGGAGGAAGGATAAGATAGTTCATACTATTCTCAAAGTCTGTTAGTCATAAAGTGAACGTAAAAGGACAACTGGAGTTTGAACTTTATTATTATGATGTTACCGTCCAGAACATTAGCCATGACACCATAAGAACACTCTCCACTTTTAACGTATATTGATATGTTCTTGATCTCACCCTTCTTTAGCATGTTAGTCCAGATCATTTAACAATTTCATCTTTCTACTGTCATGGAGATATTCCAATTGGTCATTTCTCATCTCTTGGATACCACTTGACAACTGCACGGGTCCACCTATTGCTTATGTGTTGTATATAGGGAATAATGTGAACAATGTTGACGTATAAAAATATAATCTGCTTCTTTTCTTGTTTGTCTTTATCACCTGAAATGTACATATAGGTAGAGTAAAAGAAAGTCAGGAAAGGCTAAAATGCACAGAGTGCAGTTTTTTTACCGTGAAACCTCTCTGCATTTTTGCTTCGTTCTTCCTAGGTCAGTATTCTTTCCTAATTGAAATAATTTTCCAGACACCCATACAATCCTTGTGGTCACACCTACTGTTGTCATACTGTGCATGGAAGCAACTTATGTGGCACTTCCACAGAGGAAACACCTGCATCCTGTTTACCTTTGGAAATAAGTGGACATCCTGTTATACCACCAATGCAACCTACATGGCATTTCTCCTAGGGCTACATCCTGTTGACCCTAGGAAATAGGTGCACATCCTGTCATGCCACCCATGCAATTTATGTGGTATGTCTAATAAATTAATGAGACTACGAAAACTTTATCATCAATATAATTGCAAATCAATTTTATCTACTTTAAATTAGTCTCTTTGTAAGAAACAATACTGCCAGTCTTCAACTGACACTACTCTCATTTCATTCACCATGATTTGTTGCATGCAGACAACATAACTGAGTCAATTGAAAGGAGCTTTTCAAGAACTCATACCCGATTTGATTGATCTTAATGGCATGTCAACCCATCTGGGGTTATTTTATGTCTAGAGGTTAGGCAAATGTGTACATTTGTATTTGCATGAAAGTACTTGTGGTATAATTGTTATCGTCATAGGAAATGGACACAGAGGACAGAGTTCAAATCTTGAAGGTGAATTCATTTCATATTGAGCTAATACCCTTAGGAAAGTTCTTTCTCCAGCATGGGGTAAAATTGTAGGTCAGACTTAGCTCTTCAATCTTGGTATGGCTACTGGTCTCGAAAAAGAAAACTCAATGAAGACCTGTTTGACAATTTAAAAAATAATGACCTCGTGTTGTATCTTGCTTGTGCAGAGGGGATGGATTAATACATATATATTTACAATTTTGGTGTAGTTTCTTTTAGAGTCTGGTTACAGAATCAGGAATAAGTAAGTCAACGGAATGGCAATTTTCAGAGAAATCTCCACAGAATTCTTTTGAAAGTGTTCACTTTGATTCAGCTTTGGTTTAGTTTCTTTGTTTAATGGCATGTCAACCTTCTGAGGTTATTTAATCACAAAGCCATCCTTGTAGAAGGATAGTTACAGTATTATTCAAACCTTAGCTGTGGAGATAAAGGAGGGTCAAATTTTTTCCATTGGTATTAATTGGAAAGTGAAAGTTATAGCATGTCTGGAGTTTGAACTTGCTCATGCTGTCGCGGTCCGGCACATTAGCCACTACACCCTGAAAACTCCTTCATCCTTGACTCAACATTGATTAGCTGATTTTCAACCCAAATCCAAGATCAACCTTTTCTATATGTGTGTACACACACACACACACACACACAGGGTGTCTCAAAATAGATGCAACCCATTAATATGATAATGATTTATCACAGAGACAAACGCAATGGTGGTCATTTAGAATATGTCCAGTAAAAAATGCATACTTTGAGCAAGAGATATCAAATAAATATATTTTTTTAAAATTGCTATATCAGCTTCCAGGACATGCAATTTTTTTTTAGTTTCTTGTATCAGTAATAACTCATTATCATATAAATAGGTTGCATCTATGTTGAGACAGGTTTGTGTGATTTTGTCTCCAAATAAGTAGTGACACTAAATATATTTCTTTTCTTGTCCAAGTCATTATGATTGAGGATTAATAGTTGTTAAATTATTGACAGATCTGAAGCAATAAAGAACAACATTATTATTATTAGAATTATCAGCAGTCACATGGCTCCCATGTATATTAAGACACTATATATATATATATATATATGTACGGCTAGTTTTTTTTCCATGTCTGTATGACTTTGTCTAATATAGAAGTTGCTGCTTACATAGACGCAGATGTTACTGTACCAAATAATTTCAGAAAAATTAAACATTTATTCTCTATTTACACTTTCTCATTGACTTTTCTTTTTATTAAATATTTGAAATGATGAACTCAATTTTTAAGAAAATAAAATTTTCATTTCCTTTCTTTCCATGTTTGAACTGTTACGATGTATTTCAAATTTCCTTAAATAGGAATTTTATTCCAGAAAGATCATTAGGAATTTAGAAGAGAAAACTAAGTATTTTCATATTTTGATAATCTGTGGGTTTTTGGTAAAAAAAATACTGTAATATAACAGAAATATTACGTCATGGGAGAATTTTCTTTGACCAATCACACAAAAACACTCACTTAGAGAATCTAGATTGGTTTGATTTTATGGCATATCAACCATTGTAGGTTATTTAATGCCAAATCCTCTTTATACACATATATTAAATATATATGATTTAGTTTAATTGGATTTTATGATATATCAACCGTTGTATGTTATTTAATACCAAATCCTCTTTATACATATATATTATATATTGTGCATTTAGTTTGGTTTGGTCTGATGGTATATCAACCATTGAAGGTTATATAATGCTAAATTCTCTTTATACATATATATATATATTACATATATATGATTTGTAAACACATTTTCTTGATAATGAGCCTGAGCTCTTTTTTTTCCACACAGTTAAATGCTTTTAAGTATTGCTATCTAATCTGAATAATTCCATTTGCTATCAATCATTTGTTTGCACACATTGAAATATATATACATGATATGTAAGAGATTAGTTAAACAATTTCATTTTTAAGTTTGCACACTAATATTCTATTGTTTCTACACAGTTAAATGGTTTCACTTATTGCTATCTAACACTTATAATTCTCTTCAATATTTATCATTTGTTTGCACTTTGTGAAGTGGTTACAATCATTGCTATTTGACACTAATTATTTTATTCAACATTACTCATTGGTTTGCTCAGTTAGATAGTTCCAAGTATTGTTATGTATCCCAAACAATTCAATTAAACATCAGTCATTTATTTACGCACAGTTAAATGATCAAACAGTTCTATTCTTAACAATTCAATTTAGCATAAGTCATTTGTTTGCACTCTGTTTAAACATCAACCAGTTCTTTTAAACCCATATATATGACACTATCAGGTGTTACCTCTCCGGGCCAGAGTGGACCTAGGAGTGATAGCAGTGAAGGAGTACTTCATATTCCCCAAAGCTGCAGCATTACTGAAGCCTCGCCATCAGATTTTTTTGTGTCATATCCAGGACACTCAATGGGGGAGTCTTAGCCCTCTGCATAGTTGCAGTCGGCGTATTCTGTAGCCCCAGCTGGCTGGATTGTCTTCAAGGTGATTTTGATATTAACATTTTGACCATTTTTTTCTTAGGTTCAACTCAGACATATGTATTTACACAATCACTCCCACACGGCCAGGATGTGACTCAAGGTTAATTATTTTTTACATTGAATACAGCTGATCTGAATTCAAACATTTTGATTTCCTAGACTACTTGCCTTACCAAAGCTAATGAATCTTGTCTATTTGCCCATATCTGTTGGGGGATCAGATGGATTCATATATTTCCTAAGGATATTAGTGCCAAGAAAAATGCACACAGCCTTATCTAGAATTTTGAACACTTACTCAAAGCTTAAACTCACTCTTCTGTGTCTCATTATTGACCTGCTCCTTCATACTGTTCTTAAAATGTGGCCTTATATTTCCAGAGAATAGTCTATCTTCTTTTAGTAGGCCTCTATTTATCAAACTATTTTCCCACTTCCTCAAGTATAGCAGTTTTTGCCAATGTGAGATAAGAGGAAAGGAAGTAATTGAGCTCATCACATTTTAAACAATATATATAAATATAATGAGCATTTTGGTATAATAAGAATGACTGAAATTTAACTAAGTATAAATTCTTGCTGACGAAGGTTAAAAAAATAACCAGCTTTTATGCAAGTCTTGATCTCTAATGACCAGATGTCTGGCGGGAGTCCCTATCAGATAGTGGTCAACAGGCTGTACTGTGACATCATAGTAAGCGAGTTTGAATTCCAGTCTGTTATGTTCTCTTTTGGACTAATACTCTTGGGAAAGGCATAAACTCCCTTATTCCCTATGTTATGGATTAAATAGTATCCCTGCTATTCTTCTGCAGGGATAGCTTTGGCATTAAATAACCCACAACAGTTGATATGCCATTAAACCAACTGAAACCAATCTTGCCTGATGTTGATGGGAACTTCAGCTAGTATTTTAATATCTGCTATGGAGAAGTTTCTATGAGGAATATATCAAGACTTAACAAAGTTGTAAGGTATGTAGGTAGAAGCAAGATTATGATCTATAGGTTCTATTTTCCAGGAAATGTCTCAAAGGGCCTGAGTAGAAATGCCAAAATCTCTTAAAGCATTAACTTAAAATCTTTAACTGTTGACAGTAAGAAATTTCCAACAACAAAAGCCTTTTTGCATGATTCGTCAGACTAAATGTTCTGCAAAGAGAGGTTATTCTAATTACTAAACTAATAAACGTGGAATTTCGGACATGGCATAAAAAAAAAAAAATCAGTGTAAACCAGAATTTATGTTATTACTTATTCCAAGAGAAAGAGCAGATGTGGAAAACGAGGAGAGCTCCACAAAATTCACAAAGTTTTCTTTGAATATATCCATTAAGTGGTTTTTAATATAAAAATAAGAAATTTTAGCTTGCAGGTGATCATTCTGACAAATAATGCTTTTCTATTATGAAAGAAAGATAAAGATACAGAAATAGATAGACAGACATCAAGAGAGAAAATGAAAAAAAGAGAGAGAGGGAATAGAAGGAGGGGTTTGGAGGAATGAAACATCAAGTCTTACATATTAAGTATCATTTAAATGTCTGAAGACTTCCAATTTGAAAGCCTTTTGCTCGCTTTTAGAATAAAGCCAATTGATTCTGATATTCTATGTCCATGAAATGCCAGGCAGTGTCTTACATTTGTGGTACATTTAAATGACTAAAGATAACTTCTTTGAAAGGACATCTCCCCTCTTTAAATATGAAGTCAATTGATTTTAGAATTCCTTATTTCCAAACGTCCTCTATTCAGCTAAGTATTCATTTCCCGCATTTCCCGCCCTTTACAGAGAATTGATCTTTCTCTCTCTTTTTTTTTTTTTTATTGCATCTTTAAGCTTCGACATGATTGAAAGCTAGCACGATGATTCCTGTTGGACACTTCTGGATAATATCAATAAGAATTTAAGAAAAAGCCAACATTTTCTTGGCAGTAAATTAAATATGGATGAGGGATATATGGAATTTGAAAACTATTGGCAAAAAAGTTCACTAACCTTTTATAATTATTTACAGATTATATATATTTAAAATCAGGATTGCACTATCAATATCTGGCTGAAAGTATACAAGGAAGGATAAAAAATCTTGAAATTGAATCTTTAAATTTTAAAATGAAAAATTCAAAGGATGTCTATCTAGCTGAGCAACTTACATGATTTGGTGATAATACCTAGATTAAGCGTAGATGAGTTAGTACCGGTTTAGACACTTTTTCAACAGAAATTTTTTACGAAACACAGGATTGTGCCAGAGCAAAACCTTCTAATTTCACCAAACATTACTCCATCAGATTTTTTCTTGTTTCTTAAACAGAAAATTCATTTTAAGACTAAGATTTCATCAACTGATTGGTTTAAATGCCAAGTCAACCCATCTAGGCATTATTTTATGCCAAGAGGTTAGGGAATTGTGAACCTTCATATTTTCCTTTTTTGTGTCTCTTCAGTGATTTTGTGCAAAATTATATGATATTTGGTATTCCTATCTAATACAAATAATTTGTAAACAGATCTATTTGACCCATAAATAGGAACCTAACAGGTACAACCACTCAAGGTAAGAGTGGACATGGGAGTAATGGCAATGAAAGGATACTTCAAACTTCCAGATCTTCAAAACAGGTGCCTTACCATTAAATAAAGTTTAGTGTCATAGTGAGGACCCCACTTTGCAGGGGTTATAACCCCTATTCAAGGGAGACATTCATATAACTGCAAGCAGAAAATATAAGAAACTCCCAAAAAATAAAAACATAGATGTATAATATATGCAATTCCCTAACCTCTGGGCATAAAATATCCCCAGACTGGGTGAAATGTTGTTAAAATCAATCAGACATTTGTATCTGCTATAATTTTCATGGACATTAAGCAGTTTGGTTTGGTTTGGTTTGGTTTTACGGCATATCAACCTCTGTTGGTTATCTAATGCCAAATCCAAATATATGATTTGTTAATGTACTTTATAGATACACACAGTTAAATGATCAAACATTTCTATTTCTAACAATTCAATTTAACATAAGTCAATAAAGTTAAATAGTTCAAAACATTTTGCTATGTATCACCAACAGTTCAATTAAACTTCAGTCATTTGTTTATATTCAGTGAAATGCTCAAACAGTTCTATATCTAACAATTCAATTCAGCATGTCATTTGTTTGCATTCAGTTTAAATGTCAAACAATCCTATTTGACCCATAGATAGGACCCCATTAAGTGCTACCACTTCAGACCACAGAGGATGTGGTAACAATGGCAAAGAAAGGGTTCTCTGAATTCTCTAAAGCTCCAGCATTACTGGAGCCTCATCCTCAGATTGTATAGAGATACTTATAGCGGTTAAGGGAAATAGTTAATTTCCCTAACACTATATAAATTGGTGACCCCGACGTGATGGCATTTTTTTTGAATTGCGAAACAAATAAAAACTATTCATAACAACACCTTTCGACCTTCGCCATCTTATTTCATCTTCAACCACCTTATTATTTCCAACAAGCATTGGCGAGGACCTTACCACACTCGGAGAGGAAACGACACAACGTAAACACACATACGTTACACCCTTTTCCTCGCTGGACCAAACAAACTTTTCCTCACTTACCAACAACCTTCTGATAACAAACACAGCCTTACGAACATGCATCAACCCCACGAAAGAAAAAAAAACCCAACGAAACACCGAAAAAAATTTTCAAATGTTCCCGCCGAACTATCTTCAAGGATAATTCAAAATGGACATAAATACTAATGTGGAATTTTTTTTTCAACAAAACTTTATCAACACTTTTTCACTTCCTAACTCGCAAAGTAGGTAACTCACTAAACCATCGGCGACTGCTATCAATTCCAGAGGACCCCAAAAAACTCACACTACTCCTCTGAAATATACAGCTAATTCTGTATACCACCTTCTCGGCTCATGAACTTTTTTCTCGGTGACCTTTTGTTTTTTAAAAAAAACGTACCACGAGGTACACAAAAAAAAGAACTAAACAGGACACTTTCCCTTTTTTTTTTTTTATTAATTTGCTTTTGTTCGTTTTTCTTTATATATGTATGTATTTTTCATTGTTTGTATTTTGCTCTTTCGTGTTGTGACACTCGTGGCTCTTTTCTTTCTTTTCCCTTCTCTTACAATTTTGTGTATCGAATATCAGGTATTCCATACCTGAAATTCTGGGGCCAACCTATGTAGAGAAGAGGAAAATCTCGTATTTTGTTTTGGCGCGCTATTTAATTCAACACTGAATTTCACCCAATCAGGATGACATATCCTATTCAGCCCGGACCTTCATTTCCGGCTAGCAAAACGGGTGAGCGGCCAAACACACTCTCTTCGGCTTGAGACGGCGACCAGAACGGACGTGTCTCTGGTCGCCCCTGCTTAGCGATGCTTTTTAGCTAAACAAGCCACCCAGTGTGGACATATCACTGTGGCTTTAACACTAGCAGCAGCAACATGGACACTCAGTGAGGGAACCTTCTAATTTATGGATTCTTTGCGTCTAATATATTTTAGACCAAGGAATCCCAGTTGAATATGAATTAGATACGTTCAGCATGCCTTCCACAAGCACCACAAAAATTTACTATGTCGATCCGAGCGCCACTTCGCTCTCGACACACCTAGCTCTCATTTCTCCTCTGGTCACATTAATGGAGATAACGTCTACTCTCCACAAATACCAGACACACAAAACTACACAGTGACCTTGAATACTTCCCTCACACGTCCAACGACACGCTGCCATTTCAACATCTAGCTAAGCCATTTCGTCTCAAACATCCAACAAGCCTTGCAGCACCACGAGTCTTGCAGCACCAAGAACAAACCACCTCAAAGCTGCTAATAAAGAACTTTCATTTGTTGTGTATTGTTAAAGAATAGTTTTGTAATTCATTTCTAGTGCCTAAAATATATAGTGTTAGGGAAATTAACTATTCCCCTACACGCTATATACTCGTTGGTGGAGGGTCTTACCTCTCTACAGAGTCAGTGTATTCTACCGTCCCAGTTGACTGGGCCCGCCCAGATATAAGTAGAGGCATTACTTTTGAAGCAGACCTGTATAATAAGGGATGTGTAGAAACTAAGTGACAAAAATAGATATGTTCTTAAATTTACAAGAGCTACCTTTTTTAGAATATAAAATTAGTTGACATAAAATTTACACCTGCAATTTTTTTAAATTCAAAAGAATACAGATCTAGCAATATTACTGTTTCAAATATGTGCAGAATATTCGATTATCTGCCTTTGTTCAAAACCATCACACCAGAAGATATGATGACCATGATTGCCATTGGAAACCAATTGTAGATAAAAAGAAAGATCCATGAAAAAACCTGCCACTTTTTTTTTGTGGCTGATATATGATATGATACAAATGTATGAAGGGCAGGTGATTTTGTTGCTTCCTCCAGATTAAATAAAAAAAGCCAATTCTCTCTTCTATGACCTAGCAAACTAATAAAGAATTAAAAGAAGTTAAAAAAATAACTCCGATTCTGTCAAGAACTAAAATCTAAAAAAAAACAAAAAAGAAAAACAAGCTACCTCTTCAATAAGCTATCTCATATTACAAACAAAACCAAAATGGTTGTGACATAGAAACTTCACTTGTAAATTCCTGAACAAATTTTTTACATATATTCTTCATACATCTTACCATTTTTATTTTTGACAATTTCTTTAATGCCATATAAAATGATTACCTCTAATCTTATACACTGTCTTTGAATGAAAAACCACACTGTTGACAAAGTTTAGAATACACTGACTGTATCTTTTGTTGAGAGATAAGCCCCAACCCCAAAAAGGGGTGTCCTGGGTATGATACTAAATGGTATCCGATGGTGAGGTTTCAGTTCTGTAAATCTGGGGAACAATTAATACTTCTTCATTGTCATAACTTCCAGTTCCACTTACTAAAAGTGGTATTATTACCAATTAGGGTCCAATCTACCAATCAAATCTGTGGAAAAGTTATTCATATTTGATTGGACCTTAAAAATAACTACTCAAAAAATGTAAATATGAATGTACAATCAATTTGTTAACCTGTAAGCATAAAATAACTGTTGACAAGTTGACATTTCATTAAAATTAAACAAACTAAAAGAAAAATAACACTTCTATATTTAACAAAACCAATAACAGAATAATAAGGGTATATCCCACCAGATATCATGAATCCAAGTTTAAATAAGTAAAAATAAGTAAAGTTGGTGACCTTAGTTGAGGGTGACCTCAAGGCTCCCTTTTCAATAGCTACTACACGGAGGTGTACAGAAGAGTGCAACTCCTTTCCCTGGATTGCTCCGCTTTACTCTTAATCCTCACCTTATAATGCTGAGCACTAAGCAAGGTAGCATCAAGTACCATATTTTGAGTCTTTGGTATGACTTGACCTGGGATTGAACCTTAAGTTCCCAGACAATTGGCGAACACTCTACTCATTAGGCTAATGGCCCAGTCAAAATAATAGATATGAAAAAGATGTTTAAATGAATTAAAAAAAACAAAAAAAATGTGACACTAAGCTCAGATGATCCAATCAGTGGCTCTAGCATAGGAATTAATATCTCATTAGAATGCCCAACAAAGAAAGAACACATTTGGTTATGTATTTTCCCAACCCCTTCACCACAGGCAAGATGTGACACGAGACAGATTTTCAACTATAGTAAAGCTGGTTTGTATTCAAGTTTTTTCCTTCTAAACAGGTTGTTTTTGTTACTAAGTTTGATACGTTAAAATGTCAATACAGAGAATAAACTTTCTTGCCTCACAAACTCTTTCTTCAATGCCTCAAATCAAATTCCAGTGTTCAACATTCTCTGACAGTCAGTCACAGGGTTGATATTCAAATGCAAAATAGTGGCCCATTTCCGATCAGCAACCCTCAATACCTAAGACTGTAGTGGTTACCATCCAACTGTGCCCTCACACATGAATGCATCTTTGGTGCTTTGCCGGTGTTGTGTAGTTAGACTCGGTTCCACTTTTCTGATAATATCTGTGTCCCTTACAACCACTCTACCCATATACTCACATTGTGTTTCTGATCACAGAAGATGAGAAGGTTGTTGGATGAGGTCACTGAAGTGCTGGGCAGAAAGATGGCTAGTGGTCACATCAAGAATAATTTACTGAAAGAAACAAAGTCCACATGGGTTCTAAATCTATCAATTTTCTTATTTATATTGTTTGTTATATTCAGTAATTTTAACTTTTCCTATTCTTCTCTCAGTAATGTGACATCGAAGTATTTAGAGGATGACACAAGGTCGTGATTTCAGGAGGTCTTTTCAATCATCAGCTGGAAAAGGACTCTTGATCAGCTTCTTAAACCCAATTCAGTTCCCAATTGGGGTAGGTGTTGGTTAGCATGAAATTTTATGATTCTAGTTAGTGATGAAATAATCCTTTCCAAATTAAGGATTGGAGATTTGTTCCTCCACTTTGGAAAAACTCTGATTAATTCTAAATTTAACCTAACTGCAATCCTCTTTAGAGGTGGTCTCTTTTTATCATAGGATATTCTAATCACCTTAAGAAAATATTTCACAGGCTTTCCTTTTTAATAAACTTTATATCTCCCACTTTCCACCTGACTGCCAAGTTGTCTATCTATCTTTTTGACCTCTCCACCAAATGATACTATTACAATTTTAACTTTTGGAAAAACTATTCCAGAACAATTGGTCATAACATATTGACACTTCTCATATTCTAAAGTTTTGACACTTTTCATATTTTTAAGTATATAGCTACTCTTCACTGATTCGGGTCAATATACTTGTTTTTCAAAAGAAAGTGCACTTTAGCTCTTTTCACTTTATTATTTTCCTCTCTATTGATTCTTTTAATTGACGCCCCAAGGGCCCCAGAATCACAAAATGGCTGCCACATATTTGCAATTCTATAGTAATTGGAAGATTCATTTTTCCAAGAATGCAATCATTAAATAACTTTATATTTCTGACAAGAAGTTGTTTAAGGCATATTCTATTATCAAGAAAATCCATCGGTTTTCCTGGGGTTAAAGAACACAGTCTGTTTCACTATTAACCCATATTTGTTGGTTAAGAGATGGATTCATGCCTTTCTTAAAGGCATTAGCCTAAAAGTAGAATGAAAACAGTCTCATCCAGAACTTGGGCCATCATGTCTATTTCCCCTAATGATAACTGTTAGATCATGTACCTCCATAAAAACTTTCTATGGGACATGACCTCATGGATAAATAAGTGTTGTTGAAGTGTGTTTGGCATATGAAAGTTGTAAATTCAATCTGTGGGTCTGGGCAAAAATTTCCACTGAGACTGGTTAATTTTTAAAAAAAGTGTATCATGATGTAGGGATAACACTGTTTTCTTTACAACTTCATCTCAACAATAGAACACTAGGGACATCCATCCACCATCTCTTTTTACAACTCCATTCCCATGATGGTTAGAGAGTTTGCCAATGGCCCGAGAGACCTGGGTTCATTCTCAGGTTGAGTCATACCAAAGACTTTAAAAATGGTACTTGATACCTCCTTGCTTAACACTCAGCATTATAAGGTAGGGATCAATGGTAAAGTGGAGAAATCCAGGGAAAGGAGTAGCACCCACCACTACACCTCGGTGTAGTAGCTGTTGAAGGGGGAGCCTCCGGGTCACCCTCGACAACGGTCACCAACTTTTCTAAGTTTTCTACTACAGGACAAGGGACATAACTATGTATTTACAACAACCAGGTTAGATAACTCAAACTTCAACAACCACTAACAAGGAAAGACAGAGAAAAGATTTAAATTGGGAGAAGTATAAAAGTTTTGGTTCTTCAATTAGAGTTATCTTTTTTTTTATCTACTTTTCTGACAATCCACTATGTCCATTAAGCAATGTATAATGTTAGAAGTTAATCCTAAAAATCCATCTGCCATCAAGTGTATTGATGGTTTTCAAGTTTATAGACACAAGTGATAGCGTATCACAAACTCAGGGGATGTTGTCACTTTTGATTTATCAGAAACAGTTAATGATTAATCATTGACAATGTAAAACAAGTTTTGAGCATGAGAAAACCACATTTACTGAGTTGATTTTGTTTTTGAGTGATCAGTTTGGAGGAAAAATAAACTGCAAATGATTTTACTGAAAAATATGACCAAAGAGAAAGAGAAAGAAAAATACATACGTGCATATTGACAGAGAGAGAGAGAGAGAGATATGAGAAGAAAGAGATCAGGAAATGGACAGAATAAGAGAGGTTGAGAGAGTGAAAGAGAGAAAATCAGGAGAATACAGAGAGCTGTAGAAACAGAAAGAAAGAGAGAGGAAAATAAACGTGAAAGAGGTGAAAAAGAAAGAGAAGTGAAAGAAAAGGGAAATAGAAGTGGAAGAAAAGCAAAAGAGAGAAGTGGAAGAAAAGATAAAATTGAGAGAGAAAGACAGAGATAAAAAGATAGAGAAAAGTGGTTGGAGAGAAAAAGACAGTTGTTTGTGAGAGAGAGAGAGAAGGAAAGAAAGAAAGAGGGATATATGCAAAAAGATGGCACAAGTGAGGGAAAGAATTAACTAAATAAGTAAAACGATTTAAGAGATAGTTGCAAACAGTAGAAATGAATACGTCTATAAAGTCAAAGAGAAATGATTGCATGAACACAAGAAAAATTAATAAAAATTAATGATGCGTATGTCTAAAGAAGATCACCAGGCTGTAAAGCATAGTCCTTCATAGTCTGTAATAAATCATGGCTAACGCTGGAAAAAAAAAAAGAAAAGAATCATCTCCTAAAATAGAGATGATGATACTTTACTAGGTTTTAAACTGATTATATGAATGTTTGCTTACTAATTCTATGGCCTTTTTAAAAGGCACCAATTTGGCCAAGTCACAGAAGATCTGGCAATATAATTAGCAATGACTACATTCATAAAGCAACAAAATTAATGAATTAGATCAAAAACTTCATATTGGTTGTGGTGTACAAAGTTCCAATTTCCTCACTGTTGATTCAATTTGATAGCCTTTATAGTTATCAATATCATTATCATGCCTGATGGTGATAGCCAGCCAATCAAAAAATGTTCATGTGCCAATAATTAGGATGCATAATTTATTTAAGAAGTTTATTAAACTTTTGCCAAAACAATATCAGAGTATATGCTTCCATCTTGCTCTTCTTTCTTCAGATATAAAACAATGTTTATATATATATATATATATATATATATATATATATATATATATATATATATACACTGGTTTGGTTTGGTTTTATGGCATATCAACCTTAGTAGGTTATTTAATGCCAAGTCCATTCTTATGAATATAAACAGTCTGTCTAAATTTTTTGACATCAGGCTTGATGCATTTTATTTTGGTCATGATATTTTTGGACCGTTGTCCTCATCAACAGTCAAACTTTAAAAATGATTTTCCTGGTTGAATCATTTCTATGCTCAGATAAACAAGGGACACCAAAGGAAGCCTAGAGAAGACAGCATCCAAAATAATAAAGATGAAGACAACAGTCTAAAAAATCACAACCAAAATAATTCATAAACATTTCTATTTCAAACAATTCAGTTTAGCATAAGTACACAGTTTAAATGTAAAAAACAGTTCTATTTCAAACAATCCAGTTTAGCATAAGTACACTGTTTAGTTTTATTTGACCCATAGATAGGATCCTAACCCTGCTACCACTCTGAGCCAGAGAGGACCTGGCATGATGGCAATAAAGGAGTACTTTGCATTCCCAAAGCTCCAGGGGTGGAGCCTCACCATCAGATTGTTTAGTGTTATATTGGGGTAATCTTACTCTTCAGCAGTGATGCAGTCAGTGTATTCTACAGCTTCAGCTGACTGGGCTAACTTATACACATGCACACACAAACATGTCAATACACACACACACACACACACACACACACACACACACACACACATTTATATATGCATATACAAAAAAATGAACAAAAATGAAAAACGTGTTCAGAGGATGACTTTATTTATTGAATTATTTGCCAATGTTAAGCATTTTGGGTTTTTTAAAGACCTTCATCAAGTTGTATGAGTTATTAAATGAAACAAAAAAGAAGAAAAGTCTTTAAAAAAATTCCCCCACACACCAAAAAAAAGGTTAACCTTGACAAATAATTCAACAAATAAAATCATCCTTTGAAGATCTCATGTTTAGTCATTTTTGCACATTTTCCTACTTCTGGATTTCTATCCAGATTTTCCTAGATTATTCATATATATCCCCAACCCCTCCTGCCATTGGTAGGATGAGATTGAAGGTCAAGTTTTAAGCAGAGTAAGGCTGTTTTAATTCATAGTTTTCCTTCTCCAAGTCTAGTTGCCTAAGAAAATCTAAAGAACTGAGTCTTCCCTACTTTTTACCCAAGCTTTTGAAGAGAAGGAATCATGCCTTTTTTGAGGGTATTATTATCAAGTGAAATGAAAACTGCCTCATCCAGGTAATTGATTCCATTTCCTACCTGCACCTGCTGATATATATATATTTTATAGGAAATCATGTGTTATTATATATATATATATATATATATATATATATATATATATATATATATTATCACCCATAAATAAGTACACGTAACTTTTTATAAGACCCAATGGTGTTAGTCCAAAAGTAAATGTAATGGTGTCATGGAAGTTCAAACTTGCAATCCAGCATGTTACCCATCATGCCATGGGAACACCTGCTCTTAGTGTGTACTATATATATATATATATATATATATGAAGATCATAGGTAGGTACAGAATTTGAATATTGTTTTTAAAAGCATGTGCATAAATAAAACATTTTAAAGATGATTAAAATTTAGGAATAATATTTTAGAATATTTTAATTGCTTTTAAAAAACTCCAAATGGAAGCACTTGGGGTGAATTGGTTACCATCGTTGGAAACGGACATAGCAAGCTGAGTTTGAATCCTGGATGAGACCGAATGCATTCCACATAGAGCTAATACTCTTGCAACAAGGATGCATTCAACTAATCTTGCTACAACTAGAGATAAATATTAGGGCAGACTGTGCCCTTTAATCTTGTTATGGCAACTGGTCTTGGAGAAGAAAAACATCGACTTCAAACCTGTTAAACTCTACTTAAAATTGACCTCGTGTTGCATCCTACTTGTGCTGAGGAGTTAGGTAAATATATAATTATACCTTTACCCTAAAAGCTCCTTAAAATGGAAACATAGTCAGCTTTAGTCAGACAGTATCTAAATAATAAATGAGTCTGCAATGTTCCACCAAAAAGTCTCTTTGAGTGAATGGCTCAAATTAATTGAATTATTATGAATATATTTGATTTGTTTTGATTTTTCAAAGATCTAAACAAATGCTTATATACTCTATTTATATAGTACTAATTTTGGTACTCGGTTGAATTAAGGGAACATGCAGTTAGGAATAAAGCTACTGGAAATAGCTTGAAAGTATGAATTGACCAACCACTCTGCATGAGCAGAATATGACACAAGGTCAGTCTTTTAAGTGGAGTTTAACAGGTTTAAATATTGAGTTTTCCTTCCCTTTGACTGGTTCCCTAACCCAGTCTGTCCCATAATTTACCTATAGTCAGAGGGAGAATAGTTGGATTCATACTTTTCTCAAACGTATTAGCGCAAAAGGAAATGCAAAGTCTTGTCTAGGATTTGAACTCGGGTCGCTGTGCCTGTTTCTTATGATGATAACCATTACACTACAAGCACATTCAAGTAAAATGTGATATAAACTCTGTAAATATAAGATTTCCTCATCCTGCAAAAATATTGTAGTGAAAATTGGGGTGAAAATCGCCACTCACCTCAATGGAAACATCAGCACATATGCATATTTTTGACTGGAAAAAACATGGCTGCCCTGAGTGAGCTTATATTGCAAATGGTCACGTATTTTCACGCTTGCAGTCACGTAAAACTACGGAGAGTGAAGACACGCATACAAATGAGGGCAGGCAGAAAAGAACATAAAAACAACGAACGACATCACTCAGTGTTTTTTTTTGCTTTTGCGTTGGACACGAATTGATTAGAAGAGAAGCAGCGGTCGGTTTAAAGAGATGAAAAAGAGGATAATTGTTGATTTCCAAAGGAAGTTTTTGGTCAGACATCGCAGTTTCGTTTTGTTGTTGAGAGACGCGACAACAACTCTACTTGGCATGAATATCTCCTTTTGTTGTACTGAGTAAGATGTTGAATCTTGTTTATGGTTAGTTAATGAAAACAGACCTTTCCTATTAATGATGTCATATGAATGCCCAAGAGTTCTGCTTGACAGCTTACCCAAGGGGTTTGTTTACTATGGTGAAGGTTTGCATAGAACCAGCCCCACAGTTTTTGGATGAGCTAATAACAGAATAATGTTCTACTAGTGTGCAACAGATAATAGATATCAACATTTTCATTATGTTATATTAAAAAAATGACTGTTTCTCACAAGAAATGTATGTACAGAACATTTCTTTTTAAAACTTAGATTGTAGATATGAACTGAGGTGGTTATGGTTTGGTTTGGTTTCTTTGTTTAATGGCATATCAACTTTCGTAGGTTATTTAATGTGAAAGCTATTCTCCTAGAAGAACAGTAGTGGTACTATTTAATCCATAGCTGGGAGGATAAGGGGGTTCATACCTTTCCCAAGGGTATTTGCCCAAAAGTGAACGAAATAGCGCGACTGGAGTACAAACTCGCTTACTGAGATTCCGCAGTCCATCACTCTAACCATTACACCACGAGGACACTCCCTGAGGTGGTTATGTCCATTTCCTATGATGTTAACCATTATATCTCCACAGACTGGCCCATTGGCCTTGTGAGTAGAGTATTTGTCAATGGCCTGGGAGACCTGGGTTCAATCCCTGGTCAAGTCATACAAAAAGCTCAAAAAATGGTAGTTGATACCTCCTTGCTTAATACTCAGCATTATAAGGTATGGATCAAGGGTAGGTAGAACATTCCAGGGAAAGGAATAGCACCTTCCCCGACACTTCATTATAGTAGCTATTGAAAAGGGAGCCTTCAGGTCATTCTTGACTATGGGTGACAACTCTACTTACTACAGATATAATTATGCGTTATTTGGAGTTCAATTTTGCTTATTACAACACTCCTCAGTTTTTGAATACAGAGTTTTTCATCCTTCTCGATTAGTAGTCTTACTAAGGCTGAAGTGGCTGATCTGCTATTTATTTACCGGTTGCTGGGGGGAGATCAGATTGCTTCAGTGTCTTTCCCAAGGGCATTAGTGCAAAGTGAAGTCCAAAAAGTCTAATCTGGAATTTAAACTCAGTTTATTATGAGGATCATTAAATAAGTTTCCAGACTTTTTTCATATGGGCACTTTTATTGATAGCACACACATGAAACTCTAGTCCCCTTCGAAGTAATCTCCTCCAGCTGCAATGCACTTGTTCTACGTTCCAACAACTTCTGGAAGGTCCCATGGAAGTCCTCTTGTGTGAGCATGTCAATGACCTTTGTCACAGCCTCTTTCATCTCCTCAATTGTCTCCTAACGACAGCCTCTGAGCTTAGGGAATAACCAAAAGTCACATGGAGTAAGGTCTGGACTATAGGGAGGCTGAGGAACTGTTTTGATGCCCATCTTAGTCAAATAGTCTGTGACAAGGATGGAGTTGTGGATTGGTGCATTGTCCAGGTGGAAATGCTACTGACCCGATTTGAAGAGTGCTGGCCTCTTCCGACGGAATCTTTTCCTGAACTCTCTTAAAATCTCAACATAGTAACTCTAACCCTTTGGCCAATCAAATGTGGTGTATTGACTTCCTTACTCCTCCCAAACCTCTCATCATCCCTCACAGACTCCCTGCCTTCCTTGAATCTCTTATGCCACTCAAAAACTGATGCTTAATTCATGCAAGATGCTCCAAAAGCAGTCTGAAGCATTCCATACGTTTCTGTGGCATTTTTTCCAAGTTTAAAACAGAATTTTATTGCATATCGTTCTTCTAAAGTGTCCTCACGTCCAGATTGCCTTTTTGAAATTCACCAGCTGTTACAATCAGGCTTTAGTAGGGTGTATTCCAATTACTGCTGTAGCTGTTCATTTGAACCTGAAATCATAAAAATTGGTCAGTCATCTCATAAGTTGAATAGCAAGAACATACTGAATTTTCAAGAGTCTACAACAATATTAAATGCCTATACAAAAAAAGTCTGGAAACTTATTGAAGGTACCATGTAAGTTCAATTCCTATGATGAAAATTTATTCCATGTACACTTCCAGGTTAATTGATTTTTTTGGCTGTTTTTTTTTAATGGCATATCAATCTTCATGAATTATTTAATGCCATAGCCATCCTTATAGAAGAACACTAGTGGTACAATTTAACTCATAGCTGGGGGAGATAAAGAGTATCAGTCTGAAAGGAATGCGATAGTGAGTGAGTTTGAACTTGAATAACACTAAGATGTCACCATTCTGTACATTAACAGCAATATTACAGCCTGTCTCCCTTCTTAGATAGTTAATAAAGTTTTCATGAAACAGATATAGCACTGTTATCGATTGTTACATTTGTTAATTATTAAACTGCTTCAAGTGCTTCACAGAGAGACAGAAAAAGAGAGATAAAAGTCAAGATATTTAATACAACATATGTGTAAGGAAGTATATTAGCATGTGCATCTTGTAAACGTATTGCAAAAAGATTAATACTTACATCCATGCATAATATGTCTGGGTTTTTGGACTAATGGTGATATTTCTTATTCTTTAAGAGATCAAATGATATAATTTGTATGACAGAGTTAATGTTTTATGATCAAAGACACTCTGAGATTGATAAATGTTGCAGGGAAAATGAACAAATAAAACATTCCCATCTCAGACATCTTAATTCCAATATTTGGGAAATCAGATAGTTTTTGTTTTTAAAGAAAAAATTATGAAACCAACAGGCTCATTTAGATTTGTTTGCATATGCTTATTGAGACTAATACAGCAATGTGTGTGTGTGTATATATATATATATATATATATGTGTGTGTGTGTGTGTGTGTGTGTGTGTGTGTGTAGACCCCAACAAACACACACATACAAGAGGTTGCTGAAAAGTTTTTAACTCAACAAAGATGAATGAATATTCTTTAAAATTATTGATTTTTTTTTAAAGAGTTTATCTGGATCACATAATCATCTGACAGGAATATTTCTGTCAGATGATTGTGTAATCCACATGAAACTTCAAGAAACATGCTTTAAAAGTTGACATATAACAAATTAATTGAAATTACACTAATTAAAATGGCAAAGTTTGTCTGGATTTGCCCTATTCTTTACTAACTGCACATCTCCCCTCCCGAATCAATTAGTGATATAAATCAATGTACCACTGTGTGTGTGTTTCTGTTCATTTATATATATATATATATATATATAAGTTGGCGACCATAGTCGAGGGTGACCAGAGGCTCCTTTTTCAATAGCTACTACACTGAGGTGTAGGGGAGGGTACTACTCCTTTCTCTGGATTGCTCTACATTCCCCTTGAAATGTACCTTATAATGCTGAGTGTTAAGCAAGAGGGCATCAAGTACCATTTTCAAAGTCTCTGGCATGACCCAGGATTGAACCCAGGTCTCCTGGACCATTGGCGAACACTCTACCCACTTAGCCAATGAGTTGGTTATATATATATATATATATATACAAAATGTAGTTTGCTATATCTATAAATAAAGAATGCTCAAAATCAGTGAGAGTATATATATATATATGTAAGTTAGGATAATATAGATATAGAGATTAGGATAATACATATATTTAACTTAGGATAATATAGATTTAGGGATTAGGATAATATATATCTAAGGATAATACAGATAGAGATTAGGATAATATTTGTATCTAAGTTAGGATAATATATATCTAAAGATAATATATATAGAGAGATTAGGATTATATATATATATCTAAGTTAGGATAAGATTGATATAGGGATTAGGATAATATATATATATCTAAGTTAGGATAATATAGATATAGTGACTTCTGGTGATAATTATATGGGCAAGACACTGACTATCACCAAATGTCATTCACTTTCTTTTATATATATTTCATTGAAAGGGATATCTTGATATAAAGATCAACAAACTGAGTTTATGAAGAACTTCTCTGTATGTACATTTGCTGTGAGAAATGGCCATTATTTATATAGCATAATGAAAATGTTGATGTCTATAATCTACTTCCCTTTGGTAATCTATTTGCTGGCATTAACCCAAGCTTGTTCCCTGTAGACACGTGAATTCATTGTTTTGTTATATTTGGAACTAATATCTTACTATTGGTTCCTTTAACCAGAAAATATTGGACAAAATAGGTCATAGTATCACTAACTGTTTTCTTTCTGTCTTTATGCCTGTTGATTTGACTTCAGAGACCAAGTATAAATATAAAGACTTTGGTGCCATTCCAAATGTCCATTGAGGCTTGTTACAATAAAACTCACCAAGGAAAAGAAAATTTCTGATTGTAAGCCAGAGTAAATTGTCCTTTTCCTGTTTGTATCTTTTACATTTATAATAACACATTATATATATATATATATATATATATATATATATATATATATATATATATAAAGAAATATCTTCACATAAGTACACTATACAAATATATTTTTTCCCTTTCTTTTAGGCATGTATTATGGAAGATAACAGACAAATTAAAATCTGCTCGACTTTTTATAAGCTTCTCCCATTTCTGTATTTGGTTTCTCAGAGTGGAATAAAAATTTTATGTAAGATTTGTCCAAAATTCATTATTTTCATTAATAAATAGATTTTGAGTACTTTCAAACAACATAAGAGTCAATATCTAATATCTAATTTTTTAATTTTATATTTCATTGACCTAAGCCATATTTATACACATAGAGATATATAACAGACAAGTCTATTATACTTTTGTCATAAACCTCTGTTTTGTATTTGGTTTCTCAATAGAGGATTAAAATTAAGTAAGAATTGTTCGAAATTCGTAAATGTACCTCTATTTAGAGTACCTTCGACAGTCATCAAGAAAGAAATAGTAAAATGTTTCAGTTCCATAATTCAATATTGATTATAGCATTTTCAGAATTGAAAAAAACAAAACAAAACAAATCAAACTATATTTGTAGTAAAGGTAAAATTTTCTTTTGTCACATTAAGAAGAAAACATGTGCCATTCAGAGAAATATTTATTTGCTGAAAATACTCATGCTGACATCTATCTAAAAGAAGTAAAAATAGAGGAAGTAAGTTTTTCATTCCCTTAACTTGAAATGAAAAAAAGAAAAAAGGCCGAGAGTATATTCTGGTAGATTTTTAGGCAATAATTTTTCTTTTAAACATGTTTTATTAAAAATAAACAAATTCTATCTATTACATTTTTTATAAGCTTCTTCTGGTTGATATTTGGTATCTCCATGTTGGATCAAAATTATGTATGTGCCTCAAGTTTATCATGTTCATAAATCTGCAGATTTTGACTATTTCCAACAGTCATCAGACATTGACAAAAAAGAAACATAAAAGTCATATATTTTAATATGGGAAGTGATAGATTGACTGAATCTTTTATTTGACATGTAGTATAATTCATTCAAAAGATTCAAAAAGGTGTTGCCAAAGTGGAAAATGTTAATGTCAACTAAGTTTAATTGGCAGGTAATGACCTTTAAGAGCAGTTGAAATCTTGGCTGTCAGCGGAGGATTGTAAAGTCAAGCTACTAAGCTCCTTCAGTAAATCAGTTTGCCCAAAGTGGTTGGAGGCTCTACACCTATTTCCCTCGGTGGTCCAAATGGTGCCATTGGCTTTTGTACAAAGTTGGTGATGTTATCAAAAATGAATAAAGAATATGCACACAGAGAATATCTTAGTTATTCATCCCAGAAAAGAACAAGGGACTGAGTCAAGTGGTGAAGGTGAGAAAAGCAATCATCAAAAGCAAAGGAGACAAGAAAACATAACAATGTTACAACATATTGATTACCATGTTTACAGAATTGAATTTTTTAAAACTCTTAACTGTTTTATGTTGATGATGTCAACAAGATTTCAAGTGTTAAAGGTATTTTAGAATGCCTGCTCTTAAATCAAATTACTTTCTTGGTTATCAATTGTATGGTTATGAGCTAAGCTTAGATATGGCACAAGACTAGAAGGAGCTTAATGAAAATCAAACTTATTGACAATAATCTGTTAATGTAATTTTATAACCATTACACCTTGTTATGAAATAAGAAAATTGTAGCTTTTTAAACTAGTATAATAAACTAAAATTGTCTGATTATATATATATATATATATATATATATATATACACACTCACACACAAAAGTCAGGAAAGCATAGTCACAGAATCAACAGAGCTTGGTGACTAAGTTTTTTGCTTATATGATCATAGAACAAAGACTTTTCCATATTTGGTATCTTTATGTTGGGTCAAAATTATGTACATGTCTGAAGTTCATCATGTTTGTAAATTCATTGATTTTGATTATTTCCAATAGTCATTTGATATTGTCAAGAAAGAAGTAAAAATGTCCATTATTTTGATTTTGTCAAATAATAGATTGACATAGGTGAGAAAATAACAGTTACCTATCACCAATAACTCAGTGTCTAAGCTATCCTAACTTAGAAGTGGGGTGTCCTCAGGGTGTAATGGTTAAAGCGATGGACTGCGGAATTGTTGTAAGCAAGTTCATACTTCAGTCGCGCTATTACGTTCACTTTCGGGCAAATACCCTTGGGAAAGGTATGAACCCCCTTATCCTCCCAGCTATGGATTCAATAGTACCACTACTGTTCTTCAAGGAGAAAAGCTTTGGCATTAAATAACCTACAAAAGTTGTTAGGCCATTAAACAAAGAAACCAAACCAAACCTAACTTAGATATTTGTGCTCTATCACTGATATTGAATAATCTTTGTTTATAAATATAGCAATCTATGAGATTATATATATATATGAGACAGATAGAGAGACAATAGAATAGAAAAACTGATTATTCTTTGGCAAATTTGTTAATCCCAACTATTTTCTGCCTTCTACCATCAACAGATTATGTCTATTGTAAGACTGAAAGATTTATGATAGATAATTCAACAAAATAACCATCCAGTCAACCCTTGTGAGCTATTTAATAACAAATCTTGCTTTTGTGTATATATGACTTCATGTATATCGATGTATTGATAGAAATAATAGTCTAACTTCCTACGTACTAATGACTGGAGAGAAATAACTTTGAATCACTTCATGTGTATTAAAAAATGCTTAGAAATAATTAATGTGGATTAATAAACTAGTAAAAATAATTTTCAATTACTGTTTCTCTTCACATAATTGACCCTCAGATACCCTATTCCAGCACTTTTTAGTTAAAAATGATTCAGTATTTGTTTGCCTGAAGCAATTTGAAAAATACAATTGAAATTTAATCATACAGATGCTAGGGCTTGATATAACTAGCTGATTGATCAGATTGGGTCTCCCTGACCGTCCTGTGAGCCTGAGTAAAGACCAAAACAGAGTGTTGCAGTTTACCTGACTTTTGTATAAAGAATAGTTAAATGTTTTATCTAAAATTAGCTAATAACATACAAACCACAAGTATTTAAACACACACACACACACACACACACATATATATATATATATATATATAGAGAGAGAGAGAGAAATTATAAACACACCCACTCACATATATATATATATATATATATATATATCTAGCCAATGAACACCACTCACACACGCGCACATACACACATATATATATATATATATATAGGGAGAGAGCCCATGAACACTTACATACATGCACATGTAGCAAACGAGCATACACACACAGCATACCAACACAAACATAACATACTAACAAGTATACACAAACATGCCAAAAACATATATACCCAATGAACAGGCATGCATGTATATATATATATATATATACATATATATAGCATACAAGTACACACACACACATATATAGCATACAAAAAAGGTGTGTTCAGACTTGACTGATAAAATGAAATGCAATTTCTTCCGGTAAGCGGTCGTGTTGATACTGCTGTATGGATGCACTACTTGGATGCTCACAAAACGGCTGGAGAAGAAGCTAGACGGCAATTACACAAGAATGTTGCGAGCAATATTGAACAAGTCCTGGCGGCAACACCCCACAAGGCACCAACTATACAGCCACCTGCCTCCCATCATGAAAACTATCCAAGTTAGATGAACCAGACATGCAGGTCACTGCTGGAGAAGCAAGGACGAGCTCATAAGTGATGTACTCCTATGGACCCCCACACATATGGCTGAGCAAAAGCAGGACGACCAGCTCGAACATACATTCAGCAGCTCTGTGAGGATATAGGATGTAGCCCTGAAGACCTGCCAGAGGCGATGAATGATAGGGAGAAGTGGCAAGAGAGGGTCAGGGATATCTGCGCTAGCGGCACGACATGATGATGATGATATGTGTAGCATACAAATACATATACACACACACCACATACTAACACACACGTATATATATATATATCTCATACATAAAATGGTATTGAAGTCAAAGAAATAAGGCCAAAAAAAAAAAAAAAGAGTGAAGAGAAGTGTATAAGGTGGAAGAGACATAGAGAACATTTACCGTTTTCCTTTACTTCTGTTCCCTCTCTTCTTTATTATACACATGCTTACTACATCAAAAATTAGCATAGAAGCAAATAACCCCACACAATACTGATATCCATCTGATAATTGTACAGCTAACTGAATATGACACTCAAAGCCATATACAATATTTAATACTGTGACCATTAAAATAATTTTGACATTACATTGGCATTGAGTACGTTACATTCTCATATATTTTTATCAATTACTTGGACAAAATATTCATACACACAGTACTCTTATCATACATGGTATAATGGTTAGAGAGATCTGGGTTCAGTACCTGGTCAAGTCCTACCAAAGACTCAAAAAATGGTACTTGATACATTGGTATTGAAAAGGAGCCTTTAGGTTGTCCTCGACTATGGTCAGCCAAATTACTATATATATATATATATATATACACACACACACACACACACACACACATTAAGTCACTCATTAATTGGTATGGTGTAGTAGGTATTGAAAAGGAGCCTTTAGGTTGCCCTTGACTATGGTCAGCCAAATTACAATATATATATATATGTATATATACATATACACACATTCACCCACTCATTGGTTGGTAGTGGGTTACGATACAAGATATCTTAAAGTTTCTTTTGGGCAATTATAGATTTATCCCCACCCCTGAAAAGTCCTATCATCTGAATAGATTTGTCCCAAACGTCACATAAGATGAAGCTTAAAGAAAAAGATTAAGATTTGAATCTATTCTTACCTTTGTTAAATATACAACTTCAGATCAATGAACATGGAAAGAATTGTTCTTCATAAAATATCATTTGAAAAACAAAATGAAATCTTCCTGACATTCAACCCCCCAACTTAAAAAATTTATCTCTCTAGCTTCAATTTGTACAAAATTTCACACCCATTAAATAATCAAATAGAAAATAATATATTTTGGCTATTTGAAAACAATTATGAAGATTGTTGGCATAAGGCTTAAAGCAGGTATATCAGCTGGGATGATAGAATTATTCATAGTGAACCTTTGAATTTCTAAAAATGTGAATTTAAATGAAGACATGTACATCACCAAGCAATTTATAAAATAAACTGATGATGTCAGAACATCTCAATTACTCTCTAGATACATGCACAGCTGAGTAAATTTTATTATAAAGTATTGATGACTAGATATCTCAACTGCAGTCTACATGGGTTATTATAAATTCTTGATATGTTTATCACCAGTTTTTTGTTTGGTTAGGTTTTATGGCATATCAACCATTGTAGTTTATTTAATGCCAAATCCTGTTTTTATATATATATCAAATACATAATTTGTAAACACATTTTATTCATATAAACAGTTCTATTTCAAGCAATTCGATTTAGTCTAAGTACACAGTATAAATGTCAAAAACAGTTCTTTTTCAAACAATTCAGTTTAGCCTAAGAACACAGTTTAGTTCTATTTGACTCAAAGGTCGAACCTTATCAGGTGCTACCTCTCTGGACAAGAGCAAACCTAGGAGTGATGGCAATAAAGAGTACTCAATATCCCCCAAAACTCCATCTTTACTGGAACCTCACCATCAAATTGTTTAATGTCGTATACAGGACATTCATTGGGTAAATCTTACCCCTCTGCACAGATGCAGTCTGTGTATTCTGCAGCCCCAGCTGACTAGGCCAACTAGTTTTTGGTGAAAAACAGGATTGTGTGAGTGCAACAAACTTCATACTGAATTTAACTCTCAATGCCAATTCTTGATACCTTTAAGCCAGCTGATTTTTAAATATTTTGATTAAATAGATTGATTTTAGCATTATGTCAGCCCATGCATGGTTGTTTTACATTTTCAGGTTAGACAATTGTTTTCATTGTATATTCATTTTTACATCTTTTTTCTAGTTGTTTCTTAACTTATTTGTTTGCACATGGTCCTATTTAATATAAATGATTTTAAACAGAATTATTTGACTCATAGATGAGTCGGCAGTTACAAGGCGAGTAGACCTGGTAGTTTGGGTAACGAAGGGATGCTTCACACTCCCCCAAATCTCCAGAACAAGAGCCTCACCATCAGAAGCAGTTTAGTATTATATCCAGGACACCGCATTTTTTGGGTGTCTTATCCATCTGCAGTGGGATACTGTCAGTATTTTCTAAGCTCAAGTGATGTTTTTGATGAAACACAAGATTGTGCAACTGCAGTGTCCTTCCGCCCCATACTTGCCAGACCCTTCTCCAAGCCGCTTGTTTCTTGTCTTCTGAACTCGAAATTACTCCAAGTTAAGATTTAAGGGAGTGGAAAACATTATTAGAAATGCAACAGCATTGTTTTCTCTGTGATGTTTTTACTGCAACATCTGTCACATCTAACTCCGTTCAAGCACATCCCTTTGCTTTCACTGAAGGATTAGTGCAATGTTAGAATTGCAACGAACAATTGATTTTACTTCTTTTTTATTTAAAAAATTGGATTTTAAAAGCCAACACACATACATGAACTTGGGAAAATGCCAAAATAACAGTTGTGCAAAAAAAACAACAATATCTTGAATTACTGATAGGCTGATTTTTTTTATGGCATGTCATCTTGTCAAGGGTTATTTTATGCCTTGAGGTGAGGGAATTGTATTCATTGAACATTCATATTTAAATTTTTGCATAATTGTTTCAGAGTTTTTTTTTGGACACAGTTGTTTTATTAATTATGAATCCTTTTTAAACAGCTTGATTTGACTCATAGATGGGACCCCAACAGGTACTACCACTCCCTGTGAGAGAGTATCTGAGAGTAATAACAATGAAGGGATATTCTACACTATCCAGATCAGGAGCCTCACCATCAGTACAGTTTATTATCATACATTTGATACTCCTTGTTTGGTAGGGGGGGTCTTATTTGTAAAAATACTGAAGAAAATCAGGACAGTAAAAGAGAAATTAATTTCTAAAAAATATTCTCATGTTTTATACGAGGAAAATAATTTGCAGTCATTTTGTTTATTTCATCAATTCACTTTAACTGGCCCATTGGCCTAGTGGTTAGAGTGTTGGCCAATAGCCTGGGAGACTGGGGTTCAACCTCTGGGGGAATCGTACCAAAGACTCAAAAAAATAGGTACTTGATGCCTTCTTGCTTAACAATCAGCATTATAATATGTGTATCATGGGTAAAATGGAGTCGGTCAAAGAAAGGAGTAGCGTCCTCCCCTACACCTCAATGTAGTAGGGAATGAAAAGAGAGCTTTTGAGTTGCCCTCGACTACGATCGTCAACTTTACTTACTTACTGCTTACATCTAAGTAAATATTAGATTTACTTTATTCCTATAAGATGTGATAAAAACAAATACTGAGACCCAAGCTTGAATTTATATATAATTCAAATGAAGATCATTGTCAACTTGAATCATAGAGAACGGCTATGACTGATCCCAGTTAATCTGTGATGCTTTTTGAACAAAAGGTTTTTGCAAAAAACACAGGACTGCATTAGTGCAACACTCCGAACTCACCCAACCTCCCTGCCCTCAGTGACCTTTTCTTGTTTCCTAAACTGAAAATTCTATCTCAATGATAAGATTTGAGGAAATGATATATGACTGTGCAGCTTCACCTCATATTGAAAGACAAGTTTCTGAGATGCTTTGACCAATAGAAAACTTACTGGAGTAAGTGTGTTGAATGCCAAGGTGACTATTTTAAAAAACGTGAATGTTTCCTTCAGAGTTCATTTCTGTTTTGGTAAATTCTGATTTAGTTTCAATACTTTCTAGACACACCTTATATAAGTACTGTATAGTAATATTTCTATATACTTACTGAACCATGAGATTTTCACAGGTTCAGCTTTCTATAAACAGTATGACGATTAATATAAGATTTATCTTCAACATAAATATAGAATATACAATCAAACATGTAGAGTCCTTAAATGCAAGGACAATTCCAGGTACCAATTTGGAATCAGCATATTTAATTTAGTCTCATACAATATCATTTGTCTGGGTAGCAGACAAAAAGTTATCTTTTTTGCTACCTCGTGTATTTCTAATTTTCTCTCTTGAAGAGATTGGGAAAATGTCACAAAATTGAATAAGTTTTATTTTATGGTTTGTTTTTTTTTTCTTGGAAAGTTATATTGTTGTTTGTAGATAGTCACTTCACATCTTTTTTGCAAACAATATTGACAGTTATATCTTGTGTTGTTTTAACTTGAGAAAATAAGAAAGGAAAAAAAGAAAAAGTATAGAGTTCATTTGTAAAACAAAATTAAAAATGCAACTTTTTTATATTCAAGGAAATAAACCACTTCAAAACAGGATAATTGTAGAAGCACTTCAAAGGGAGATTTGGAAAGGTTACATTCACTCTCTTGTTTTTATAAGGATCGGTATATTATTGTATAGTTAACTCAACATGTTAACTAACAGGAAAAAAAAAAAAATTAAACATTGACAATATCTTGACAACATTGTGATGGAAGTTTCAAATTCTAAAATAAAGAAAGGACTTTTTATCTGTTTGAAGCAACAAAAATTTCATGAAGGCCTAAGAGATGTTAATTCATTCCATTCAGTTTAGTAAAAGGTCTGCAACTGGCTATAAAATGATTCTCATTAACCTGATGGTGATATTAAACGTCTACTATCTATTCTTACTTTTGTTTGTTTAATGGTATATAGGTAATTTTATGCAAAAATAGGATTTATTTGTAAACTTTTTTATTATAATCTTAATTATCAATAGATTTGGTTTATTTAATGGCATATCAACTCCTTATGGTTTATTTAACACCACAATATGATTCATTTGGTTTGATTTATCTATTTCATGAGGTATCAAATTATGGGTTTTTTTCATACCGAAATTTGATTCATTTGTAAGTGTTTGATTTTAATCATAATATTTTCAGTATTCCATTTAAAAAATTTCACTTGTTTTGTAGTTGTCTCTGATATGTTTGCACACAGTTAAATGGGTTCAAGTATTCCAATTGAATATTAATATTTTTATCACAGAACTGCTTGACTCATACCTAATAGGTACTACCACTTCCTGTTAGAGTGGACCTGGGAGTAATGGCAATGAAGGGTTACTCCAGAGACCTAGAACTGGAGTCCCACTATCAGATGCAGTTTGGTGTCATACTCAGGACACCTCTTTTGGGACCTCTTATCACTCTGAAGATGATACAGCCAGTGAATTCTAAGTCCAACCAACAGGACATTTTGAAGTAACAAGTAAATGTAACTTCTCTTGTTTTCTCGACTGAAAATTTTTCTCAAGAATAAGATCTGAGGATTTGGATAATACTAAAAAGAAATGTGATTGTACCAATTTACACTTTATTTAAAAAAGTATTCTAGAAGAACTTTCACAAATAAGAAATTTACTGAAATAAAATTTGTTGAATGCCAAAGGGGATGATTTTAAAGAAAGTGAATTTTTCCTTAATTTTTCATTTCAGTCTTGGAAAATACTGCTTCAGTCTAAATACTTTTTCAATATCCTGCACATAAGTCTATTTGCATGTTGAGGTTTGAGATCATCATCATCATCATCGTCATCATGTTGTGCTATCAGCATGGATCTCCCTGACCCTCTTCTGCCACCCATCTCTATCGTCCATCACTTCTGGTAGGTCTTCAAAGCTACATCCTGCATCCGCACAGAGCTGTTGTTTCTAAGTCCTAGCTGGATGTCCTGCCTTTGCTCATACTTGTGAGGGGGTCCACAGGAGTACGTCACTTATGAGTTCAGGTTCGAGTTAATAGATGCATTATTATCATCTAGTTTATATTTGAGAAATAAATGCTCATTTGTATAAATTTGAAAGGCTGTTATTTTTTTCTACTTTTCAGAAATACATTCAATAATTTCTAACTTTCTTAATTTCAAATTATATTCTCAAAATTTGAAAAAAATTATCATGACAATACTTAAGTAATATAATACCTCCAATTACCTGTTAACAGTTTCTCTTGTAAAGCTGATTGGTGTTTTATGGCATAGCAACACTTGTGGGTTATATAATACCAAATCTTGCATATATATATATATATATATATATATATATATATATATATATTAGCTACCGAAACTGTGTTATCACCCTGGTTGGCGGCTGATGAGGCTAGGGTATCGCACGTGCTTTCACACGTTGTATGGTGAAAAAAAAAAAAATATGTGCGTGTGTGTGTGTGTGTGTGTGTGTGTGTGTGTGTGATTTATAAGTGAATAAGTTTGTATGTGACTTTATTTTTATACAAGTCGTTCAAGATCATCGGTTTGGACACAATTAAATGGTTTCAAGTATTGCTATCTAACACTAATAATCCAATTTAATATTATTCATTTGTTTGCCCTCAGTTAAGTAGCAATTCTTGTAGCCATTTAATACTGGTAATCTACAGGGTCACCCATAAAAGACTGACTCATGAATTAAAAAAAAAACAGGTTTTGCTGCTGCTTCTGTGCAAACACTTTTGCTGTGACCACTGTATGGGTGGTCTGTCAGTTTGCCATGAGTTTTAAGTTTGTACACTAAACTCTTTATCATGTTTGTATTTGGAGGATTCTACATATTAAAATGGGTGACACAGTATTTTCTTTCTGTTGAAATTGTAGATCTGTCAATTGAATAGTAAAATTTTATTATTTCAGATTATTCTTTCTCACTGTAACTTCACTTTTTTTCATTTTCTAAAATTATTTATAATATCTGACACATAGCATAAACAATTAAATTAAAAACAAGTTAGTTATAACTTTTTAAAATGAGTCAGTCTTTTGTGAGCCACCGTGTTTTTATCAAGTATTTCTATCTAATAAAAATAATTTGAACACAGCTGTTTCAGATGACTAATAATCATAATAAAACTAAGTAAATGATTGAACAGTTCCGTTTGATCCAGGTATTACCACTCTGGGTCAGAGTGGAGCTGAGAGTAATGGCAATGAAGAGGTACTCTACATTCCCCAAAGCTCCAAGGCTGGAGTCTCACCACCACATGCAGTTTAGCATCATATCCAGGAGACATTAGGGTGGAGGTTCTTACACCTCTACAGAAATGCAGTCAATATATTCTACAGCCCCCAGTCGACAGGGTTGTTCTCTTATAAAATGGTTAAAAGTGTCTTTTCAAATGTTTAAGTGATTTACTTAACTGTATAACTGCATTTGTTCTTCATTGATTACATTTCTAAACTTTGCTTGGAGGTAAAACAGCAATAACAAAAGAATAAAAATCTGGGGACATTACTGGAAGTGTTTTTGATTCTTGTCTGATGTGCTATTATTTATCAGACTGAGTGTGCCAAACGTATACCTTCCATTTGCTTGAATTCAGGTCTTATGTAATAGATAGTTGAGATGTATATTTGACATTTTGTATAGCATTCAAGTTAAATCCTGAATGGAAAGATACATAAAGTTCAATCAGCTTGATTGGTTGGTTGGGTTTTATGGCATATCAACCCTTGTAGGTTATTTGATGCCAAATCCATTTTTATGCAAATAGTTCTATTTCAAACAATTCAGTTTAGCATGAGTACACGGTTTAATTGTCAAAAACATTTCTATTTCAAGATATTCAGTTTATTCAAACAGTTCTAATTCAGTTTAGTATAAGTAGAGGTCTTGTTTACACACAATTAAAAGTCAAAACAGTTCTATATTAAACAAATCAGTTTAGTGTTAGTACAGTTTTAATATAAAAAACAATTACATTTCAAACAATTCAGTTTAGCATAAGCTCACAGTTTAAATGTAAGTACAGTTTAATTGTCAAAAATATTCCTATTTCAAGCAATTCAGTTCAGTCAAACAGTTCTAATTCAAACAATTCAGTTTAGTTCTAACTCGGGGTCAATCTGAGACCATGGCCCTGATTGGATGGTTTCAGTCAGAGGACGAAAATGATTCTTCAGTTAGATTAAGATTGTCAGTTAGAAACTTGAAGTGCAAAAGGTTAAATGCTCACTGGATTCCTAATTAGTTTGAGTGGGCAAAGAAGAAAAGTCGTTGATTAATAAAAGGTAAAATATATATGTGAAATTGTAGAGGAGAAAGGATGAACTTATAATTCATGTTCTCAAATGGAATCCTACTGATGGACACACCAATGCTGACTGAGCAGCAAAAACTTAGATTCTTCAACTCTGTCCAGACAAGAGAAGCCGTCTAGAAGACGAACTGAAAGGGATGGATTGCAAGAGGGAGTCAAGGGAATCTATGCTGTCAACTGATCTTTGATGATTCACATTTTTGAAATTGCAAATATGAAATTCTTAAAAAGTTATCCTGTTGGCATAAAAAATGTGACATCAAGTTAGATGACAAAAATAAGCATGTTTCTTTCAGGAAAAGTATTTAAGAAGTTGCTAAAATAATTATATATTCTAGGGATACAATTGACTTTAATGGCCCATTAACTGATCTTGGGGTATTTTATGCCTTGGGATAAGGGATTCATATAGAAATTTTTGAGTATTTGTTTCTCAAGGTTCTTTTGCACATAACCCCATTAAATGCAAATTATTAGTAAACAGATCTATTTGACCCATAGATGGGCCTCTAACAAGTACTAACATTCCAGTTTAGAGTCACTTGGGAGTAATGGTAATGAAGAAGTACTCCAAATTCCCCAGATTTGGTGCCTCCCTATTAGATACAGTTTAATGTCATACACAAGACCCCCCTATTTTTTGGATGGGTCTTACTACTCTGCAGGATTAACAGTATATTCTAAGCCCTGCCATCAGGGTAATAATATGGTTGTTGGATTAATTCTGTGATTATATTAAATACTGTAGTTATAGGTTGTTGAATCCAAATCAATTACTAGACAGTCAGGAATAGTAAGCAATTATACTATGGAGGGAAATGGATTCTGTGATTTGTTTTCCCTACTGTTGTATCCTCAGACAATTGGGTGGCCTCAGTTGACTAAAAATAACAACACATGCGCCTAACAGCCCTTCCTCAGTATACCTCTGGTCAACTCGTTCACTTTTTCAGTCAAAAAGCAGTCCATGAAGAACCACTCCCCCCTCCTGCTCTTGGCATGGTCTTTTATGCAAGTTCTGGCAAATAGAAATTTACATGTGTGGTAGATTTCTTCTCACGAGACTTGAGATCGGCCCACTATGACTTCTGCTTCCAGGAGTGAACATATTTTTTACTGCTTGACACACAAGGCATAGTCTTACATGCTTTGATCCAGGAGGTAAGTTTCTTCTCTTGGTACAAACACTAATAATGGTTTATGTTTGGGACTCATTGTATATGGATTTTCTTCAATATAGTCAGTGAAAAAAAAAAAAAAAATTTTTTTATTTTAGCATTCTTAGAAACCATTCGTTTCATATTCTAACATCTGTCCATGTGGATACTAATGCTTCTATTTTGAACGGAGAGAAGAAATGAGTAGAATAAAATGATTTCAAAAATATTTTTTCATAAATAAGAAAAAGGCCAGTAAAACAAAATAAAACCTTAAAGTTCATGCATCTCATCATGACAATCGCAATACTAAAGATTCATGTATTTTTACAAACAAAAAAAATTCTTTAAACTTGGAGTATTAAGTTAGTTATGAGGAGGTGAGTATCTATTTTAGCTAGATATATAAAAAATATTTCATTAAAAATGATTGGCAGTATTTTTTCATTTAATTCTTATATTGAGTTTTTCTTGCTGGAGAGTAATGTTGTCTTCATTGACAATGTAATATAGTTTGAATACACAGTGGATTTTATTTTTGATTTATTTTTGCTGGTCATATTTAATAAAATATTCTTAAAAAATAAGTCTGCTGTCTAAATGCCTTTATTAAGCGTATTTATCTATTTTGATATTGCTCTGCATTTTTGTGTACTGTAAATATCATGCCATGTGGAGACACTTTAACACTGAATTATATATATATGTATATATATACTTTAAAGTGATATCACATCCTTAAGATAGTGTAACATGCTAGAAGCGCATGTTAAGAAATAAATAACTTAAATGTCAATCCCCTAGTGAACCTATTCAGTTTAAAGTATTCTGTCACTGAACCAACAAATATATATATATATATATATATATATATATATATATATATATATATATAAGTAAAGTTGGTGAATGTAGTCGAGAGGGACCCAAAGACTCCCTTTTCAATAGCTACTACACTGAGGTGTAGGGGAGGGTGCTACTCCTTTCCTCACATTGCTCCACTTACCCTTGAACCATACTTTATAATACTGAGTGTTAAGCAAGGAGGCATCAAGTACCATATTTTGCGTCTTTGGTATGACTTGACCTGGGATTGAACCCTGGTCTCCCTGGCCTTTAGGGAACACTCTAACTGCTAGGCCAATGGACTTATGAAACTTCAAAAAACTGTATTGAAATATTATGGACATTTTTTTCTATATTAGTTTTTATACCATATTCTCTTTCTGTTTTGAAACAATACACCTAGATTTTCAACTGCAAGCATAAAGATCGTTTGGTTTGGTGGGTTTATGGCATATCAACCTTTGTAGGTTATTTAATGCCAAATCCATTTTTATGTAAATAATCTGTTCTATTTAAAACAATTCACTTTAGCATAAGTACAGTTTAATTGTCAAAAACATTTCTATTATTTCAAACTATTCAAGCAGTTATATGTAACAATTCAGTTAAGTGTAAATGCAATTTTAATGTTGAAAAACAGTTCTATTTCAAATAATTCAGTTAAGCATAAGCACGCAGTTTAAATGTAAGTACGGTTTAATTGTCAAAAACATTTCTATTTCAAGCTATTCAGTTTATTCAAACAATTCAGTTTAGCATAAGAATGCTGTTAGTTCTATTTAATCCATAGATAGGGTCCTCTCAGGTGCTACCACTGTGGGCCAGAGTGGACCTGGGAGCGATGGTAATGAAGGGGTACTCTGCATTCCCCAAACTCCAGCATTGCTGGAACCTCACCATCAGATTGTTTAGTGTCATATCCAGGACACTTGTTAGGAGGGTCTTAAACCTCTGCAGAAGTGCAGTCAGTGTATTCTACAGCCCCAGCCGACTGGGCAAAAAAGCATAAAGAGGTAAGTGTATTCTTATTGTACAATATATATATATATATATATATATATATATATATATTTCTTAAATCTAAAATATCTCAATAGATAACATTTTGTGTTTAATGATATCAAACATTAAATTACACTTGAAAAAACATAAGTTATAATATAATAACTAAAAGATTCTAAAGATTTTTAATGGAACTGAAGATTCAATTATGCATTAAACTTCAAATAGTTACTGATTAGTTTTAATAACGAAGAAAAACATATATACAATTTCATTTATCAAATGACAAACAATATGCTAGTTATTAATAATTTCTTTATAGAGATTATGAGTAGGAAGATTTATGTTTGATACAAACAAACGATTGTTTGTTATTTAATCATCATGCGTGTTAGTGTCAGAGTGATTATGTATCCATAAATATATTTATGAATAGTTTTATGAATTATTCCCGAGACACAGGAAATATAAAAAGTAAAATGTAATGAATATAAAAGAAATAATGCAAATAAGAAATAATTAATTACTGTAAATAAACAGTGAACAAATAAGATCAACATTCACATCCACCATAATAAAAAGAAAAAAAATGCCAAAATAGATTAAAATGAAAAGAATGACAAGATAAACTAAAAAAAAAAATGCTGAATAAAATTTATGGATGTTGACATTTAAGTTGTTTGCAATATTTCTAGAAGCTGTTTGGTTATCATAATAATTTTTTTTTTTCTTTTTTTTTTTTTGTGTGTGTACAGGAAAAGATTTTATGGGCAATTTCCCTGTTTTTTCAAATATTAGCATATTGCTTGCTGGTATATATTTTTTTCTTAAAAAAATTCATTAAGGAAATGGCCTGATTTTCATCGATAAGAGCTGTCCTTGTGATAAATATTTGGCAATTGTCTCAACAATCTGGAAACAAATCAAACAACAAAAATGGCTGACACATCTTCAGCATGAATCTTTTTTCTTTTGTTGTCTAGACTGTTAAACAAGAGAGAGAGAGAGAATATTATTCTTGCAGTTTGATAAAAGAAAAATCATGAAAATAGTTTTAAATATGTATGTTTTCTTTAGAACCCCTCCCCACCCCCAAAATAACCAAACATCAGATTTTACTGGGCTGCTGTATTTTTATTTCTGAGTTGTTATAAGGTATATAAATATTCCAAGAGCAAATAACCCAATTTATAATTTGCTTTGTCAATGATGCTTAGAGTATAAAAACTGTACCTTCTGCATGGGAATAAGACCCCCCACCACCTCCCCAAAAAAGGGGTATCTTGAGTGAAGTACCCCTTAAATTGCTATGACCCCTGGGTTGTCTAGAAACAGAGTGGTAGTTCCTCTTAGGATCAAATCTTATAGGTTAAATATATTTGTATAGAAATGATTCATATTTGATATGATTGTGAAAAGAAACGACTTAAGAAACAATTGCAAAAAGAAATGTAAATATAAAGGTGCAATTAACATAATTCCCTAACCTTTTGGCATAAGATAGCCCCTGATGGGTTGTCATGCCATAAAAATTTTTATCATTAAAAATCATTAATTATCATTGAAGAACATTTAAATCGAAATGTGGAAGACAGTAATGACCAGCTTAATTTTCACATTTTAACTCACGTATCACACAAAAACCATTCTTTGGTACGCTGTGAAATTTTCCTCTCTTAGTGGGTCTTAGAATATGCTAGCTGCATCCTTTACAGAGGAGTAAGACTCCCCAACAAAAATGGGGTCCTGGGTATAAAACTAAACTGCATTCAGTGGTGAGGTTTCAGTTTTAGAGCTCTGGGATGCATGGAGTTCCCCTTCAATGCTATTGCTTCCCGCTCAGTCTTCACTGGTGACAAACTAGTAGACCTTCTCTTTCTTCAACTGCTTTATAATTTCAAATATTATATGTAAAAGCAAGAAAAAGTTTACACTTTAGCCAAGTTCTTATCCAAAGACAAAAATATGGCTGAAGATCAGATACTACACTTTGATCCTAGCCTGATAATGAGTGAATTAGTTGACCCTATTTATCTGCACCCACCTCAAGGGCAGCGTGCAACCCTGGGTCAGTTTAATAAGGTGTTGAAAATAGTTCCTGTTCTCATGACCATATTTGGCAACTTTGATGTTTCTGCTTTTGTGCAATGAGGAGGTGCTGCTTCTAGGTTAAAATCCCTGGGATCAGGCTGGGCTTATATATACATATACAGGGTATGATAGGTAAACTTATCTGAATAACAGAAAAACGAAAGCAACACTAATATCTCACTTTATCAAATATATTTACCACAATTACAAGAAATTATCATAAAATATTATTGATTAAATTTATTCAAAGAAATCACCCTTGGCTTTTACCATGGCCCCTAGGTGACTTTAAAATCTCATGCAAGCCTTTCTAATGGTATCTTGTTTTAAATTGCATACAGTTCATCTTACATTGAAACATATTTGATAGAAAGATAGCTTATTTTACAAATGGCAACCTATTTGGAAGGTGAAGAATTGTACATGTAACAGAAGCAAGATATAGAGATAGGATCTCTATTCACAGAGTTACCAAAAGAAAAACAGGGCCCAGGTGTATTTTTGTCACTGCCTCAGAATTTACAGTAATGTCATTTGGCAACAACCGATATTGGACAAGCAGATGGGTTACAAGTCATTACAGACTTGCGAGACAAAACTTATTAACATGAAGAATACATTATGGCATATATAACATTCAAGGGTTTCCATTGTTACAAGATGACAGCAGGAGTGAATATAAACAATTTTTGGTACTGTACAAATTTTTCTATCAAAAATTAAATCAATTTGGAATTACCTTGCCAGAAAGAGTTCCAGCATTTTTCGTTTTGAATATAGCAAATAGATCAGAAGAAACCAAAAAGTTTGCAAGAATGACATGCACAATGTCAATGTATACAGCAATGAAAGATACATTAAAGACACTGTTTTCTGACATTTCATCTATAGAATATAAAACTGTTCCTGCTATTAAAGAGGAAGTTGAATTGGTAAATTTCAATCAGCACTGAAATAGCAGGGAACAAAAAACTTATTGAGGAAATAAAACAAATCCAATTGACAGACCAGATAAGATAATACTCTGATTCAAATGTAATTTGGCTAAGCATTTTGCCCAAGACTGTAGTAGTTTTAGTTCTAGAAATTATATCAACACCGTCATGGATTCAGACCAGGCACATTTTTCTTTATTTAATGATGACTCATGTTATTGAATATTCATAAATGATTAAAATGTAAAGTATATCTTCACTTGTGAAGGAGACACTAAGTAGGGAAGTCTTGGATGTTGTATATTCAAGAACTGTTACAGGAGAAATTTGGTCTTTGATAACGTAAATGACCGAGATAAGTGGTTAGTGAAAACTGTTAAGTCAAACAGGAAATTCTGTTTTGGAGATGAGGTAGAGGTAAAAGCAGTTAAATTTCCACTAACTTTAGGGGGTGTAAAAAGTGTCAAAGTTTATATTGAGGCTGACATTGGCAAAAATGAATTAACCCTGTTACGTCATAAATCAATGAAAATACTGGAATGCTACTGAATTTCTAAAATGACAGCTATGGGATTTTAGGCCGATATATAAGATTACAAAGGACAAATTCTGGACATTATAGTCTTCCATTGAATGATATGCTTTTGTGGGCGGAAAAATCACCAGAAATAGTGTTACACAGGGAGGTTTTAGAAAAATGTTCTAGAATGGAAAAAAAGTAAGGCTGAGAAATTACATTGGCAATTTGCTTGGGCATCAAAAGAGAGATTGATATCCTTGGTTAGAGGCTGTAGTGTCTTTCAGAGGAAGGAGTTTCTGGATCTGATCAAGGATGTTGGTGATTCTTGTTCTTTTCCAAAGGTTTAGAAGGCCTCTTTAACAAGTTGTACGATTGGCTCTTGAAAGCAGTTTAACTAAGTCAGTATGCCTGGACTTAAAAGGAAGATAGACATAACTAATATTGGATTCTACACTTAATTGACACATCCTATTGCTAGGCTGATTAAAACCAAAAAGAGTGAAGAAATTATTCCAATATATTTTTAATGTGGATATCATTTTGGAGCTCCTAAATGGTTTTTGAGTGATAATGAGGGGAATATAATAATGAAGGCTACTGACTGATGAATGAAAGGTTGAACATTGACGTATACATTACAGCTGTAGAAAGTCCATTCAACAATGGTACTGTGGAACACCACAATTTGATTATGGCTGAAGTAATGGAAAAGATTTTAGAAGATGAGAAATGAGAGCCAGAAATAGCCCTGGTTTAGGCTGATAGTGCCAAAAAGCACTTCAGAATCATTCTGGATATAGCCCAAATGAGCTTGTATTTGGGCCCAATATAAATACACCCTCAGTTTTGCCTGATCGGTTACTTTCATTGGAAGCTGCAACAACCAGCAACATAGTTAGAGTAAATTTAAATGCCTTACATGCAGTAAGGAAAAGCTTCATGGAAGCTGAATCAAGTAAAAAAAAACCCGCAGAGCACTGAGACCTAATCTAAGGACTTATGTGGATGAAGGATTTGTGACAAGTGACAGCATCTGTTATAGAAGAGAAAACTGAAAGAGATAGCATAGTCTTGCTCAAGTATTGGGTAAGGAAAGTCAGTGTGTAGTGATTACACATAGTGGTGCATTTCAAAGGATGCATCCATGTCACTTGATGAAGGGAAACAGAGTTTAGAAGTTAAAGGAACAAAGAAAAGAAAATTTCTTCAAATGAGATAAATGAAGTCTTGGAGAAAGAAGATAAAGGACAACATTATAAAAGTTCAAATCGCAAAAGTGAGGAATTGAAAGATAATACTGTAAACTATGTAAAAATACAAATTGAGAAATAATGAATGAATGGAAGTGAAAAGTGGAAAAAAAGGGAAGATTATGGGTTGGTTAGGTTGGTTAGGTTTTTGGGCATATCAACCCTTGTAGGTTACTTTAAGCCAAATCCATTTTTATACAAATGAATATTTCTATTTCAAACAATTCAGTTTAGCAGAAGTACACAGTTTAATTGTCAAAAACATTTTTATTTCAAGTTATTCTGTTTAATCAAATAGTTCAAATTCAAACAACTCTGTTTAGTATAAAAATAGTTTCTGTTTACACACAGTTAAATGTCAAAAGTTCTATTTCAAACAATTCAGTTTAGTGTAAATACAGTTTCAATGTCAAAAACAGTTCCATTTTAAACAATTCAGTTTAACATTAGTATGCAGTTTAAATGTCAAAACAGTTCTATCACAAGCAATTCAGTTAAGCATAAATATGCAGTTTAGTTCTATTTGACCCATAGATAAAACCTTATCAGCTGCTACCACTCCAAGCCAGAGTGGACCTGGGAGCGATGGCAATGAAGGGGTACTCTGCATTCCCCAAAGCTCAAGCATTACTAGAGCCTCTCCATAAGTTGGCTTAGTGTCATATTCAGAACACTCATTGGTTGGGGTCTTAGCCCTCTGCAGAGAAGCAATCTGTGTAATCTACAACCCCAGCTGACTGGGCAAAGGGAAGATTATGAGCACACAGTCAAATTCAACTGGAAAATATAGCCACTGGAAGAAAGTAAAACCAGAATCCAAAAATGAAAATCCAGTCTGAATAAAGTGGGATCATGCTGATCAAAAGAAACAACTACACCAAGTAAGAGATGGACAAAGTTGTCAAGAACATTTAGTTTTGCTCATGTCTGAACAAGAACAAGCAAAAGATATGATTAAAGCAAAGAGAATAAAGAGAAATAGAAAATATGGAAATACATCAAGTATATGAATGTGTGCCTGACATGGGTCAGAAATGTATATCAACAAGGTGGGTGATAATGAAAAAATACAAGGACAATAAGAAAATGAAAAATCTACATTATAGTATATGGTTATGAAGAAGATTTGCATAAGCTGAAAACAGACTCTGCAACATGCAGCTATGAATCTATTCATCTTGTAATGTTAGCAGTCTGTTATGAAGTGGTAGGTGGAGACTTTTGATTTCATCTCAGCATTTCTATTAGGTGATGTGCTGCAAATAGAGATACTTCTTAGACCACTACCTGATACTATTTACCAACCCCTCCGCTCGGGCAGGATATGACACAAGGTCAGTTTTTAAGCGGAGTTTAACAGGTTTGAATTCAGAGTTTTCCTTCTCCTAGACTAGTTGCCTAGCCAAGGCTGAAGAACCTAGTCTGTCCTACTATTTACCCATAGCTGGAGGGAGAATAATTGGATTCATACCTTTCCCAAGGGTATTAGAGCTATGTGAAATGCAATCAGTCTCGTCCAGGATTTGAACTCGTGTCGCCGTGTCCAATTCCTACGACGATAACGACTACACCACGTGCACCTCCCAACCTGATCTATGTCCAGAGTCACAGGTATGGAAGCTGAAAAGATGTATTCATGGATTAAATGATGCACCTCATTCATCGTACAAGAGAGTTAATCAAGAGTTAACAAACCTGAAGGGAATAGTGAGTGCATATGACAATGCACTGTTTCTTTGGCATGATGCAACTGGTAACTTGATGAACGGAGATGATTTCATATTCTGAAAATGTTATATTTCAAAGGAATGTAATCTCAGGATTAAAAAGAATATTCAAATTTGGAACATATGAAAATGGAATATTCAAATTTTAGGGATTGGGTGTTAAGCAAACAAAAGATGGAATTACTATTGACCAAAATCTTCATGCTTCATCTCTATCCCCAGATAGACATAAAGAAAGGAAGATCCCCCCCAAAAAAACAAAACTGATCTGTTGAGTCAAGAGGAGGAGACAGATCTAGAAAAATCTGTCTGGTTAAATGATACGGGTAGCTGCTTAAACTTGACCTGATGAATCACTTGATGTATGTAGGATGAGCAATACTGGAAAATTTCCAAAAGGGAAGTTACTGTTCAAGGCAAATAAATCACTATGAAACTTAAAATCAAAGTCAAGTTCTATATCCTTTCCACAGCTGGAAAAACCTGCAAGTGTGAATACTGTTTGCTGTTCAGATGCCACCTATTATAGCTTGGAGGATGGATTCTCACAGGGTGGTTTTATCATTTTTGTTAGTGTCAGAATGAACAGAATAGCTCCTCTGTGCTGGTCATTTACAAGGTAACAAAGAGTCCATTAGCCTCAGAGGCTTTTGTGTTCTGTGAGGCAGCTGATGCTGGAGTATTGATAGCTGTCATGCTGCAAGAGATATTCAGACGACTCAGGTTGCCTGATATCCTTTGTAAAACAAACAAAGCATCGGGTAGTAACTTCTCTGGTAGAGTTGATGTGGCTAAAGTGAAGGAAATGATGGAGAAGAAGGAGATCTAGATTGATTGGATCAAGAGATGAGAACAAGCCTCAGATTACCTGACAAAGGTGAGAGCCTCTTCTGATATGCTGAGAAATTTGCTACATCAATAAACATTTTTTTTAAATTTTAAATAAAACTTTATTTTTCACTAGAAGACACCAGCCATATTGAAGTATGAGTTATCTAACTTGGTATCTCTTTCTATATGGTTGTCTCTCTTGTTTGTAGTTTGTTATCAGATCTCTAATAAAGATTGTATTTGGTTAAACATGTTTGGTGTCAGTGCTTAAGAAACTAACTATATAGCCTGGGCGTTTGCTTTTTATCAGACACTGAGTAAACTTTGTATCAGCACTTCTGGCATGAATACCAAGCAATACAGCTTGCCATTTCCAAATTTCTGGAAGAGTGAATTGCATCATGGGTCTGCTTTCCTTACAGATAGTGTCCTACTGATTCTAGTTTGATGCACAGTTAACAGAACCTGAAACAAATAAAGTGTTTGCACAAAATGACTAATTCAAAATATTATCAATTTACCTATTGCATCCCTGCTCTCTATTTTATATATATATATATATATATATATATATATATATATATAATTCTTGTTATACATATTTTTTAAAGTTTTTATATATTCTTTACACTTTTTACACATCCATCATTATCTTAACATCCCTAATATAACCCCTCATAGACCTGATGATGGTTCAGTAGAACAGAAATGCTATAATGTTGACTTTGTTTCTAAATAAATCTCTCCTTCTACTTGGATTACCTTGTTATCAATTTTTCTTTACAAACTATCGGATTACAATCCATTATTTTCTTATATATATATATATATATATATATATATATATATATATATATATATCCATCTCTCCACAACCAGGATGTGACACAAGGTCAGTTTTTTAACAGGTTTTAATTAAGAGTCTTCCTTCTCCCAGACAAGTTGACATACCAAGGTTGGAGGAAGAATAATTGGGTTCATGCCTTTTCCAAGGGTGTTAGTGTGATGTGAAATGTAAACAGTTTTGTTCTGGATTTGAATTCGTGTTGCTGTGTCCATTTCCTATGACAGCATTCATTACACCAAAAATGCCTCTCTCTCTCTCTTTGTGTGTGTGTTTATATATATATATATATATATATATATATATACACACATTGCTGTGTCCAGTTCCAAGACAAGAGCATAGTTGATTAAAATGAACATATTAAAGTTAGGTTGGTGAATTGAATTCTCCCTTTTCAATAGCTACTACACCAAAGTGCAGGAGAGGGCACTACTCTTTGCTTAGGATTGCTCCACATTACCCTTGATACATACCTTATCATGCTGAGAGTTAAGAAAAGAGGTATCAAGTACTATTTTTTGAGTCTTTGATATAACTTGATCTAGGATTGAACCCAGTCTCCTGGGCCGTAGGCGAACACTCTTCCCACATGGCCAATAGGCTGGTAAGATTGACATATACTACACTGTAATCCTAAAACTGAATCTCAAGGAACTGGTTGTCTTAAATTCTTAAATGAGGTATTGCCTTTATTTGATGAATTATTCAGAAAAGTAACCAAATGTTTTTTACCATTTCCAAAAATAAAAAATAAAACAGTCCTGTTTTAGATTATAAAATATTCAGGTTCTTAAAGACAAAAAAGCCAATAGAGGTCTCATATATATATATATTTCAGATATGTTCTTTGAAAAGAGTCTATGAAATGTGAAAGATACAGTCCAAAAAAATTCCTCTTTGGGCACTTCAAAAATATACCTAAATAAACCAAAATATTTCATTTTAAATATTAAAAAGATAAATACATTTAAAAAAGAAAAGAAAATGTCAATAATGTGTTTCCAACTGACAATCATGGGGGCAAATTTATCTATTTCTGTTTTTCAATTTCTGAAGAGTTGGTGGGAATTTTCCAGATGTGATAGAAGAAATTACCTCCCCTTGGATATGCAATTTTTTTCTCTAATATTTATATATTAGTTTTTTCTAATTACCCATTACCTCTTCTCTTTACCAGTTTTTTTTTTCTTTTTCTTTTCAACCAATTCAATATTTCCTTCTAACCTTCTTAAACACATTTGCTCAACTATTACTTATAACTTATAAAAATCTGACCCCAGAAACATCAAGGATGAACTCATTGAGCCTGCAGCAGTCTTCATATTAAAATTTCAGAATTTCAGTTTTTATTCAATTATGTACCACTACACTCCTTGTTAAAAGAAAAAATACATTTTCTGATCTTTAAAAGGTTGATAAATTTGTATTTTCTACCATCCTGAAATGTGATTTAACATTAAAAAAAAAGAAAAAAAGTAAAAGAGAAAAGAAAATGTCTTCTCTTCCTTTAACTTTGAAGTAAAACCTGGGACGCGTATCAGGGTGTTCAAATGAAAATATAAAAGTAGACAGATGAACAGGTATAATTGAAGAGCTCCGGTTTTTTAAACATCAAAAGAAGTTTATACACATATATACATACATGCACAACCACTCATAGTAGATCTATGAATCTATTCTTTCAACATCAAAAGAAATTCTCATATATATATATATATATATATATATATATATACATTAGATGATCAATGAATCCATTAGTTTACCATTGTAGTTGTATGCATGATGATATTAATGCTTCTGTTTAAAAAAGAGAGAAGAATTCTGATATCGAAGTCATCTTTATCCTATCAAGAATTTGTATGATTTAAAAATAACATTCAGCATGAATTTAGACCCAACTTAGTTACCATTCAGTTGCAAATTGCACTGGAAATTTCTTTATTCTTCATGAACTTTTTGATTGTATTCCTGTAATAAAAATCTTGCTATAATGAGCCATTTTTGCTTGCTTATGGTTATCTTATAGATTATATATAAGGTGTCCCAAAAATAGTTATTTTCTTTTATATGCATTCACATGAGAACTGGTGAAAGTAAACATTTTCTAAGATTGTTGTAGATTATTGGTGATAATTCCCTCTTCTTCCTCCAATTGTGATACTCAAACTGATACATGAGTGATAAAAGGTATCTATTTCTATACAGATACACTCACAAACAAGTAGTATATATTATTATACTTTTTTTCACCTTTAAAATGATAGATTTCTGTCATGGTTAATTTGTGACATTTTTGTGACTTTATATTTCTGGATAAAGACAAGTTTAAAAAAAAGCCTCAGATATTTCTGGACATACATTTTTTTCAGTGGTTTTTGTTTTATATTTTTTTCTCCTTTAAAATGATAGATTTCTGTCATGGTTAATTTGTGACATTTTTGTGACTTTATATTTCTGGATAAAGACGAGTTTAAAAAAATCCAAATTTTGACTTTAATGCTACTTTCTACCTTGGGAGACTGAATTCATGTGTTAGCCAAGGTTATGAGTTATGACTACTTAAACATTGCTTACAGAAAATACAAGAAAAATTTGGAGCTCTAGTTCATATTAAAAAATACAAAACAAACAAAATCTGCTCGCCACCAAAAAAAAAAAAAAAAAATAATACAAAAAATACAAGCAAGTAATTAACCCTTGAAAAATGTACAAATCTTCAGACATAGTTTACTCAGACTAAAAAAGAATAAGTGGACAAAGTTAGAGAAAAATTTAACATGGCCGAGTGGGACACTTTCTAAAATGAGTCCACTCGACATGAAATGACCCATAACTGAATATGACTACTTCATAAAGCCATTTTGAATATATTGTGACCTCATATTCTCATCAGACCACATTGACTTTTAAACAAAATTATACATATCCTCCTTCTTGTTCATAATTGTGATATTTAACACATCAATATAAAACTACTTGGATCTGGCTCATGAACGTGTACGTCCACTTAGGAGACAATATATGTCAATTCTTGCGAAAGAAAAGGGAAAATTAAAATAAATAGATCTCGGAAAAAATTTTCATTAAAACTAAAGTTAAGAAATGGGAACATACAATATCATTCAGAAACAAGTACCCCTTAAACCAAAAATAAATTTCTCACTTTGGCAAGAATGGCTATGCTGGAGGAAGAGGAAGAGTCATTGGAATGACACCTGCTTCTAAAAGAAAATAGATGGTTCAACAAGAAATAAAATGGAAAATAGGCACATTTTAGAAAGAGTATAAAGGTGCAAAACCGGCTCATTGGCCTAGTGGGTTGAGTGTTCACCAATGGTCCGGGAGACCTAGGCTCAATTCCATATCGCGTCATACCAAAGACTTTAAAATGGTATTTGATACCTCCTTTCTTAACACTCAGCATTATAAGATATGTATCAAGGGTAAAGTGGAGCAATCCATGGAAAGGAGTAGTGCTCTCCCCGACACCTCAGTGTAATAACTACTGAAAAGGGAGCCTTCTGGTCGCCCTTGACTATGGTTGCCAACTATAAAGGTACAGGTCATTCAAGTTGGAAGAGAAGATTTTACAGAAAGAAAGACTTTAAAATTGGTGTAAACATACCTTTGTTTAGTCATGTATTACTGAACTTGAAGATTTTTTCTGTTTTTTTGTTTCTTGTATTATGTCTTCTTTAGGATTCTTTACACATGTCTCCATAGTTCCCTGGATTGCGTTTTTTTTTCCAATTTCTACCACCAGCAGCTTTTGGAATGTTAGAGAAGGTTCATTCATTTTTTCAGCTGTTTTTGAGTTAGAAAATTCAGCCACTGTACAGTCAGCACCTGGCTAGCAGGGTCAATTAGTACACTGTCTTCAAAAGGTGGCCCAGTGGCAGGAGTAAGTTTGTAAAACTATATAAATAGTGTAGTTACTTTTGGACTGCAATAAACACATTTCTCGTTTCCAAGTTTCAGTGATGTTGAGTTTGGTAATGAATAAAAGCTAATGATATCTATTTTTATTGTCAAATATTTAACTGTAAATAAAATCTTGGATATATTTGGTTTGGTTTTGTGGCACATCAACCATTGTAGGTTATTTAATGTCAAATCCATTTTTATGCACAAACAGTTTTATTTCAAACAATTCAGTTTCTTATGAGTATAGATTTTTGTTTACACACAGGAAAATGTAAAAACAGTTAATTTCAGCCAATTAAGTTTAGTGTGATTACACAGTTTTGTTCTATTTGAGCCATAAATTGGACCCTATCCGGTGCTACCACTCCAGGCCTGAGTGAGCCTGGGAGCAATGGCAAAGAAGGGGTACTCTGCACTCCCCAAAGCTCCAGTATTACTGGAACCTCACCATGAGATTGTTTAGTGTCATAATTAGGACACTCATTGGGGAAGTCTTACTCTTCTGCAGAGATGCAGTTGGTGTATTCTACTGCCCCAGCTGACTTGGCCATGCATATCTTTGGTTAAAAAGGCGTGTTCTTATTTATGGAGAGAAGTAAAATGATTGAATCGTAATTATACAGATAAAGATTGATGAAATTACAACAATTTTATTATCTTAAAAGAATTTTTGCATACTCCAACATGTAAGCCAATCCAAGCTTAAATTTTTTTTTCAATCCCTACCATAGTCTTCGTTGTACTTTACTCTGATATAAAGGATACCAAAATTCATAAATATTGGTTAGTTTACCCTGATAATAATTTACCAGTGTATATTGCTGTTAGATGCTTATAAAGATGTCTGTTGAATCCATGTCAACTGACTTGATTACAATTCATTTGCATTCATAGACTTCCAGGTATTAGATAAATTTGTTTTTTCTCCTCTTTAATACATATTCTTTTACCCTGGTGACAATCTAAACTCCAAGAAAAATATAAACAAATAGGAGGAACAAGTGAGAGTCAAAAGAAAATAAGAGGCAGTGAGAAAAAGTCACAATTGTTAAAGAGATAGGTAAAAAAATAGGAGTGTGGTAAGAATGAGAAGCTAATTTAAAAAACAAATAAAAAAACAAAAAATATACAACAGGAAGTACAAAGAAATAGAATAGCTAAGATAATAAATGTACAAGATGAAAGTAAAAGATAAAATAGGTGTGAGAGAAAGAGGCAGAGAGAGCTCTCTCTCTCTGCCTCTTTCTCTCTGCCTCTCTCTCTTTAGAGAGAGAGAGAAAAAACAGGAAGTGTTACAAGTATTAGAGAGGTTGTCAAAAAGAAAAGGGAGTTGTTAAAATAAGACAGAGGGAATGTATAATACAAGCTAATTTATCAAGAAACAATAAAGAAAATAACCTGCTGGAGCCCATCCCTCAGTAGAACCATTACTGGTTTGAATTCAAAATTTTCCTTCTCCTAGGTGGGTTGCCTTACGAAGGTTAAAGAGTCCAGTCTGCCCAAGTATTTACCCAAAGCAGTAGTGTGAATAGATGGATTCATACCTTTCCCAAGAATATTTGCGCAATGTTAAATGCAAATAGCTCCGTCCACTTCCTATGATGTTGACTGTTACACCATAACTGCCTTCAAAACAATCACATCATAGCAAGACTTTTATTAGAGCAATACTCTTGAAATAATCTAACAGAGAATAAAGAAGTACCCAGTCCAATTTTCAACTGAATGATCATTTGTAAAGTATATCATTTTTCAACCATATAAATTCTTGAACAAACACAGATAGCTCTGATATAGAAGTATCAATATAGTGGACTGCTGTTACGACAAGTGCCTCAATAGGTTCACAGGTCATCTTCTAACTAAGAAGTATCTATATTCTATATGAATTATGATGTTCTTATATATATGTAACTCAGTAAAAATGGCACATAACATGATTTCTAATTAGAGCACTCCACTTAAAATCCTCTTTGAGAATAAAGCAATTACCACTCCTTCACTTTGAATGCTATTGTTCAATCATCAAAATTCTCTATATAATGGAAATAACTAATTAGACTCCTTCATTTCTTTCTAAATAGAAGGTTTGGTTTCGTGCCATATCAACCTTTGTCGGTTATTTAATGCCAATTCCTCTTTATTTATCTATCTATCTATCAATATATATATATATATATATATTAAATGCATATATGTAAACACGTTTTGTTGATAATATTTTTAAATGGGCCTGAGCTCATTTGTTTGCACACAGTTAAATGGTTTCAAGTATTGCAATATAACAGTAACAGTTCAACATCAGTCATTTGTTTGCATATATTTAAATGGAAGTGAATCATATAACATTTAAATAGATATAAATGAATATATGATTTTTAAGTGAATAGTTTGTAGGATAATTTCATTTTTAAATGAAAACTAATTTGATTGCTCACAAGTATTATAATTCTTTCTACACTGTTAATTATTCCAATTACTGTTAATACCAATTCTATTGAATATCAATAATTTGTTTGCAAACAGTGAAGTGTATACAAGTATTGCTATTTATCAATAATAATTCTAGTCAACATTACTCATCTGTTTGTAAACATTTAAATGGGTCTAAATATTGCTAGGTATCACTGACAATTAAATTAAATATCAGTCGTTTATCTACTCACAGTTAAATGATTAAAACAATTCTATTTCAAACAGTTCAATTCAGCATAAGTTATTTGTTTGCACTCAGTTTAAATGTCAAACAGTTCTATTTAACCCATAGATAAGACTCCATCAGGTGCTACCACTATGAGTTAAAGTGGAACTAAGAGTGATGGCAATGAAGGGGTACTCCATATTCCCCAAAGCTCCAAAACTGGACTCTCACCATCAACTGGTATTTTGTCAAAACAGGACACTCATTTGGGGAGGGGTTCTTACCTCTCTGCAGAGATGCAGTTGGTATAATCTACAGCACCAACTGACTGGGCTGTCGAAATAGAAGGTTGGTTGTATCTTATGGCATATCAACCCAAGTAGCTTTGGTATTAAATAACCTATAGAGGTTGATATGTCATTAAAACCAACCAAGTAGGGTATTTAATGTCGAATCCTGTATTTACATATATGATTTGTAAATTGATAGTTTGTAGGTAACTTTACTTTTAAACTAGTTGTGAGAGCTAATTTGTTTGCACATGGTTAAATGGTTTCAACTATTGCTATCTACCACTAATAGTTCTATTTGCATACTGTTAAACGGTTTCAAACATTGTTCTCTAATACTAATTATTCAGTTGAATATTAATTATTTGAGTGCACACAGTTAAATCGTTTCAAGTATAGTAAATGATTAAGCAATTCTATTTGACTCATAGATGAGACCCTAACAGGTACTTCCTCTCTGGGTCAGAGTGGATCTGAGATTAATGGCAATGAAGATGTACTCCATATTCCACAAAACTCCAGACTGGAACCTCACCATCAGATGAAATTTAGTCTCATATCCAGGACACCTGTTGTAGAGGTCTTACCCCTAGACAGAGATGCAGTCGGCATATTCTACAGTCCCAGCCAACAGGGCTGTCCAAATAGTTACATCAGAAAGGACTGCTGTCATCTATAAAATGCTAATTAGAATCCTTCACACCTTCCTAAACAGAAGCATCAGTATCATCATGGACTGCTGTTAACTATAACATGGTAATTAGAATCCTTAACTCCTTCCTAAACAGAAGCATCAGTATCATCATGGACTGCTGTTAACTATAACATGGTAATTAGAATCCTTTACTCCTTCCTAAATAGAAGCATCAATATCATTATGGACTGCTGTTAACTGGAACATGGTAATTAGAATCCTTAACTGCTTCCTAAACAGAAGCATCAATATCATCATGGACTGCTGTTAAATATAACATGGTAATAAGAATCATTTACTCCTTCCTAAACAGAAGCATCAGTATCATCATGGACTGCTGTTACAGTGGGAAGCCACTGAGTTTATGGATCATCTTGTCCCAGACAAAAGTAAAAAAAAAAAATATCAACTCAAGACTGAGACAAAAGGATAAAAAAAAACAACAAATAAAAAAGTTAAAAAGTAATCAAAGAAGATTATGGATAAGATTATCAGTTTAAAAGAGAAAGTGGATTTAGATTATAATGAGAAAGATTTCTATCTTTTTTTATATTTTCTTTATAAAACAACATTGGCAGAGCAGATAGTTTTCTTCTCCCAGTCCAAGGTTCAATACGTATTTCCAATTTAACCCAAGTTAACAAATAATCAATGATATGTTGGCAGTTTTTATGCAAATCAACTGATAGCCATTAATGTCCATGGCCTTTGATTGGATGATTTACATACATCTATATTTAGGTTTTTTCTTCTACTAACATGAGTAAAATAAATAAGTTTTTCCAGATCTCTTCTCAAAGTGATTCAGCATGTTATAAATTTCAAATTCATTCAAGCAGTAACAGACCATTTTCCTTAGAAGATAAAAAAAAATATGCATGCACATTAATAATAGATGCATATATAGCACTATGTGAGCATATGTGAATATAAATATATATATTTATAAATTTTATACCTATGCACAGTGATAATGTCTGTATATGTGCGTTAACATTTATAATTGAGTGGTGAAGGTGGCATATTGATTGAGCTTGTCATTTTTTATAGACTATTACATGTACACAATCAGTTAAAAAAAGATTATTTGTATACTTTCATATTAAGATTATGTGTAGACACACACACACGGTCACATATATATATATACATACACACACATCTGTACTTATTTTAAAGAAGAACCATATAAACATAGCATTATACCACACACACACACACACACACATATATATATACATATATATATATATATATATATACACACACACACACACACACACACACATCTGTACTTATTTTAAAGAAGAACCATATAAATATAGCATTATACTACATTCACACGCACACACACATATATATATATATATATATACACATCTGTACTTATTTTAAAGGACCATATAAATATAGCATTATACTACATTCACTCACACACACACACATATATATATATATATATATATATATATATATATATATATATATACACATCTGTACTTATTTTAAAGAAGAACCATATAAACATAGCATAATACTACATTCACACACACATATATATGTATATATATATATGTATATATATACTTTTTTGTTCTTTTGTCATTTAATGTGGACATTTTAATATTTTAAAAATAGAACAAAATATTGCAATTACTCATGTTTGTTTTTACTTAATTGTCCATGCTAGCTGTCTCATATAATTATTCAAGTGGAAGTTTAATGTTCATTACAGGTCCATTTGAGTAATTGCATTAAACATGAAACAACTGTCATGGATGATTAAATGAAAAAAATACATTGATCATTATTGCTTATTAATCATATGTGTCAGTATTATATTTTGATGTCCATAAGTTATGGTCCTTCCAGGAAACTTCTTATTTATTCCCCTGTTTTATATGCATGGTCATTCAGTTCCTTTCTTCTGGGAAGTTCAATGTTTGAATAAAGAGGGATACAAGCCAGTTGAACAGCAACATTATTCTTTATGAATATCATTATTCAATTATCACTATTTCAATATTGGTATTGTTGCTTGTCTGCTCTGTGTATATATATATATATATATATATGTATGTATAAGTAATGTCTAAGAAGAGCTACTTACATTTTTATGAGTTTTTGCCATTTTACTCTTTATGCAAAGCATCAATCCTCTTGTGGGAATTAATAAATTTTCAAAGTTTAAATAAAAAAACAAATAATAAAAGACAAAAACAAAACATAAAACACAAAAATAAGACAAATAATAAGATAAAAAAAAGATTAAAATAAAATATCCCACTATTCCATTTCTGACAAAAGTTCAATTCTTGGCACCAAAAAGAACAGTCTCTTTGGAGCTTGCCTACACACTGAATAGATGTTCATTTTGCAGCCTTCTAAAATGAGTAATTCTTTACAATATTTGTGATAATATACTCAATAAAAAGGAAAGAAAAAAAAACTTCTATAATAGAAAACCATAATCTTAACCAACTTTCAAATCAAGATGAACTACTATTGACAGGTTATTGACCATATGAAAAGCTAAACAGTTAAAATAAAATGGGAGTTGTTCTAAGCTGTAGCAATGTCAATACTACTTTCTGCTTGCACTGCTTAGCCTTTAATGAAATGATTTTAGAAAAAGCTAGATGGGAACCAGACAAGGATGCTAAATGCTGTTTTGAACAAATCCTTGAAGCAGCAACCTACTGAATAGTAGCTGTATGGCCACTTACTTCCCATCTCACAAATCTTCCAGAGCACTGCTGAAGAAGTAAGGATTAACTTATAAGCGACATTCTTTGGACTCCTACACATGTACACACCAGTGTTGGCTGACTAGCAAAAACTTATGTTCATCAGCTCTGTGCCGACACTTGTTGCCATCTATCAAGTGTGATGACCCATTGGGACTGATGTTATGAGAGAGTGAAAAGAATTAGTATTATAGGCCTGCCTTGATGATGATGATGAATGAGAAAGAATATTCAGTGGGATAAAATCATAAAATCTAAAATTTTTAGTTTGCTTTCTCACCTTTCTTTAGCTCTAGATCTTTTGCAATGCCAACAAACTTGGATTTTCTTTTTGGAGAATGCAAGTTTCTTTAATTTTATCGAAAGATGACAAAAAACAAACCAAAAAAAAACATCCAAAAACTTTCAATTTATTTTAAGTAATTAATTGCCCAAATTAATGACATTATTTTTAGATTGCCAATCACTACACATGAGAGAGGAGATTAAAAATCTCAACCCTGAATTAATTTTTCTTTAAAGCTAAGCTAATTGCAATAGACAAAAAGAAAAAAGAAGTATCTACTTTTAATCTGTTTTTATGTACTAACCCAATCCTTAACAATAAGCTAATTCCACTGTTAGTATTAATCACACTTAAACAAACATATTCTTCTTTTAGTTTAAAAAAAACACTTTCCTTTTCATATATATTTTTTAGAGAAATAATTTTAAATAGTTTTGTGGTCACTTAGGTTCAGTTTAACACAAAAACGCTTTCATTTGATTAAAGTTAAAGAATGAATAGATTTATATAATGATATTTATTTTTACATCAATAAGTGGAGGGGTACCACACCGCACTATGATGCAGTAATGATAAAAAAAATTCTATTCTTGACAGACAGAAAACCTTTTTTTCCTGCTCTGATTATTTTTTCTAAAAAAGCAAAATCATTCAAAAAATTCATTTACGATTCTTTATTTTCAAAATTCACATAAACTTTCACCGTTTCAAAAGAAAGAAAAAATCAGATTTGTTTTTGTGCTGAATTGCTCTCGGGTAATGGCTTTTGTCCCAGACAGCTCTGAGAACTTATATATATATATATAAGTAAGTAAAGTTAGCGACCATAGTCGAGGGTGACCCGAAGGCTCCCTTTTCGATAGCTACTACACCAAGGTGTAGGGGAGGGCACTACTCCATTCCCTGGATTGCTCCACTTTACCCTTGAACCGTACCTTATAATGCTGAGTGTTAAGCAAGGTGGTATCAAGTTCCATTTTTAAAGTCTTTGGTATGACTCGACCTGGGATTGAACCCAGGTCTCCCGGGCCATTGGCGAACACTCTAACCGCTGGGCCAATGTCCCGGTTAATATATATATATATAATTCAAGTATAAAATAAGATGATAAACCAGAATAAAAACTTACGACTCAGGAATGTGTTGAATACTAGCTCACCTGGGGACATTAAGGAACCTTGAATTGTGAAGTTTTACCCTGTTTTATTAATATCTTATTTTATACTTGAAATATATTGTGATATTGCTCTGAATAGAGCACTGTAAAAATATTAGAGATTAAGAATACATTTAGCATCAAATTTTTATAATAATAATTCAATAAATAAACACTCACACATTATATATGAAACAGATGAGAAAAAGCAATTATTTAAAAATGTGTGATAAATAAAAAGTGCTCAAATGCTTGCCAGTAGAGAACTACAAAAACTAAAATGAATGATAATCTCACCTTATTTTTGTCTCATGTCTTCCATAAAATAGAGGACAATCATTTGATGAAACTATTTCACATCAAATAAAGTTTCATCTAGTGTTGGTCTTTTAATTTCTTTTAGTATGTATATATGTGTGTGAATATATATATATATATATAGAGAGAGAGATAAGCCTTAAATTACTACCTTCTAACTTGTACCTCTTCAAGCAATGGCTAGACCCAACCTGGATGTCAGCAGTAGAGCATTTGATGGCGTCTCTGACAGATTAATCCAAAAGGGTTAATGGTCCAGCCACCTTGGTGACATGCGGTGGAACCTGAGTGTTACTTAACAGATCACTGCAGGGCAGTTTTCTTGTTTGATCAGTCTGTTTACACTCCTGTGTTCTACTTGCCATCAGAGATCAAAACCCAGATACTGAATGGAATTCCAATGTCTTATATATATATATATATATATATATATATACACATTTACCAAACTTGCTGGATGAGCAAGATATGACACAATGTCATGTTTTTTTGTTTTTTTTAAGAGGACTTAAACAAGTTTGAATTCTGAGTTTTGCTTCTCCTAGACTGGTTGCCAGAGCCAAGTTAAAGAGCCCGACAATTTCCCCATATATGGAGGGATAATAACTGGATTCATACTTTTTTTCAAGGGCATTAGTATTATGTGAAATGCAAACAGCCTTGTCCGGGATTTGAAGTTGGATCACCATATCTATTTCTTATGATGATATCCATTACACACACACACACACACACATATATATATATATATATATATATATATATTACTAATAATTATTTTTTAAGTATTAGGTATGGGCAAAAGTACCTTACAGTCTTTTTTTTCTCTAAAAGTAGAGTCAAAATATACAGAATCGTTTTTTAAATTCCACTCTTTTGGTGTGAGAAGAAACTAAATTGCCTAAATATACTTAACATGAGAGGATGAGATGCAGTTTTAGTCTACATTTAAAAATTTTGGATCTTGTAAAATATTACCGGACATTGGCATAACCGTTAGAGTGTTCGCCAATGGCCTGGGAGACCTGGGTTCAATCCCAGGTCGAGTCATACCAAAAATGCCAAAAATGGTATGAGATGGCACCTTGCTTAACACTCAGCATTCTAAGGTAAGGATCAAGGGTAAAGTGGAGCAATCCAGGGAAAGAAGTAGTGCCCTCCCTACATCTTGGTGTAGTAGCTATTGAAAAGGGAGCCTCAACTACAATTGCTAACTTTACTTTTACTTACAATATTACCCCCACCCTGAAAATTGCCTCTTGTTTAATATACCCAACCACTAAAATTGAAAAAAGAAAAATAAAGATACTTTATAACTTCAAAAACATTAGTAAAACAGTCATTTTTAAAAGTATGAATTAATAAAAAAAAAACCTCTTGAAAACACAATTGTGTGATATACCCTCTAATGTTAACAGTGAATTGTAATTGCAAAACTCAAATACATTTTTTTATTTGCAAGCTTTTTTATTTTATTGTCAAAAATGCAATCCAAGCATTTAATTTGTTGTCAAAAGCACCATACCAAATAGACCAGATTTTTGGCTGCAGTTTATTCTTAATAACTTGCCTGGTGAAGCTTGGTCACCACTACTCTTCATTGTACGCACCCTGTGGTAGTTAAGTTTTATGACTGGCATTTTTTTTACAAAAATTAATTATTTACACATTTTTTGATTTGTGGATGATTCTGAAAATTATTTATAGTGAGATAATAATAAAAAACAAAACAAAAAACAAACCAGTCATATTTTTAAAGTTGCAGGATATTTCAAGGTACTATTTTAAATCTGGTAAGATTTAAAAAAAAAGAGTAATATTCATGGAGAAATACAGATGCTGTAAAAGAAATGACAATCTATTAATAAACTTTATAAAGGCAAGATAAAAAGAAAAATACCTCAAAAATACAAAATATAAACTAATCACTTTCTACCTTTTTTTTCCTTGTGGGCAGGCTAACCACCAGTCATTAGTTCTCCAACTTACCTGAAATAAACAAAAACAAAAGAAATTAATTAAAGCTTCAAAGTAGATCTTAATATTACAATCCAAAAAAAATTCAATTTTGTTTCCTAACTTACTATCAATCTCAGATGTGATAAAATTGGTTGGAATAATTAAACAAATTATTGGTTAGTTTATGGATACTAACTAAACGGCTGGAAAAAAACTTGACAGCAACTACACAAGAATGCTGCGAGCAATACTGAACAGGTCCTGGAGGCAACACCCCACAAAGCAGCAGCTGTACAATCACCTACCACCCATCATGAAAACTATGCAAGTTAGACAAACCAGACATGCAGGACACAGCTGGAGAAGTAGGGACAAGCTCATAAGTGATGTACTCCTATGGATCCCTTCACATGGCCGAGCAAAAGCAGGGCGACCAGCTTGAACCTTAATACAGCAGCTCTGTGAGGATACAGGGTGTAGCCCTGGGGACCTGCCGGATGCGATGAATGATAGGGAGAGGTGGTGAGAGAGGGTCAGGGATATCTGTGCAGATGGCATGACATGATGATGATGATGATGATTTATGGCATATCAACCCTTGTTGGTTTTTTTAATGACAAATCCTGTTTATACATATAATGAATAAATATGATTTGTAAACATAGTTTGTTGGTAACATTTTTAAATGAGGCAAAGCTTATTTTTTGACAAACAGTTAAATGTTTTCAATTATTGCTATTTATTACTAATGATCCTATTTAATATTTAAGCAACTGTTTGCATACCTTTAAATGGTTTCAAGTATTCCAATCTAACAAGAATAATTCTATTCAATATCAATCATTTCTTTACATAGTTAAATGCTTAAACAGTTTTATTTTACATGAGTTATTTGTTTGCGCACAGTTAAATGGATATACATAAATAATTTCTAAGTAAATAGTTTGTAGGTAATTTCATTTTTTTAAAAATTAGAGTAATTTGTTGGAGCATTATCAAGTATTACTATTATTTGCACACATTTAAATGGTTTCAAATATTTCTATCAAACACTAATAATTCTATTCAATATTAATCCATTATTGAACACAGTGAAGTGGTTAAAAGTACTCGTATTTAGCACTAATAATTCTATTCAACACTATTCATTAGTTTGCGCATAGTTAAATGGTTCCAAGCATTGTTATGAATCACTAACAATTCAATTAAACATCAGTTTGCCCAGCCGGCTGGGGCTGTAGAATACACCGACTGCTTCTCTGCAGAGGGGTAAGACCCCCTTCCCCATGAGTGTCTTGGATATGACACTAAACAATCTGATGGTGAGGTTCCAGCAGTGCTGGAGCTTTGGAGAATGCGGAGTACCCCTTCATTGCCATCGCTCCCAGGTCCACTCTGGCCTGGAGTGGTAGCACCTGATAAGGGTCCTATCTATGGGTTAAATAGAACTAACAGCAAACTTATGCTAAACTGAATTGTTTGAGTAAACTGAATAGCTTGAAATAGAAATGTTTTTGACAATTAAACCGTACTTATATTTAAACTGTGTGCTTATGCTTAACTGAATTATTTGAAATAGAACTGTTTTTCGACATTAAAACTGTATTTCCACTTAACTGAATTGTTACATATAACTGCTTGAATAGTTTGAAATAGAAATGTTTTTGACAATTAAACTGTGTACTTATGCTAGACTGAATTGTTTTAAATAGAACAGATTATTTACATAAAAATGGGTTTGGCGTTAAATAACGTACAAAGGTTGATATGCTATAAAAACCAACCAACCAACCAACCAACCAACCAACTAAACATCAGTCATTTGTTTGCACTCAATTAAATGGCCAAACAGTTCTATTTGACCCATAGAGGAGACCCTATCAGGTTCTACCACTTGGGGTCAGAATGGACCTGGGAGAAATGGTAATGAAGAGGTATTTCACATTCCCCAACATTCCAGGACTAAAGCCTCACTGTCAGATGCAGTTTAGTGTTATATCTAAAACACTTGTGGGTGTCTTACCACTCTGCAGAGATACAGTTGGTATATTCTTTCGCCTCAGCTAAATGGACTCATGAATTATTATACAAATATATATATAAATCAAAATGGTTTAAAAAAAAAGCATCAGCAATGGGTTAAGTTCCACACGGATATATTTGGTACATATATTGTGATACAGGAGAAGAAAAGAAAACAGCATCAGATGATAAATGATGCCTTCTTCACAATGAAATTTTTCTTCAAATCACCTGATAGCCATTCATGTTCCTTACTTTTGATTTTTTATATGAATATAATATTGATTTTTATAACAAACATTTGTATGTTCTACAAAATAGATACGAAGATTTACCGCCCTTCATTTCATTCTGTGTCTCAAGCTTTTCATTAAGCAGGGATTTTTGCCTCAGAGATTCACATTCATTACATGTTCCTATTTACATTTATGTCCTAATTTCTGAAGAGTTTTTTTTTTTGTACACTGTTCTATCAAATATGATTAATTTTTGAACAGACCTATTTGACTCAGGGAGAAGTGGCAAGAGAGGGTCAGGGATATCTGTGCTGGCGGCACGACATGATGATGATATGATTAAGGAATGCTTCTTTATTTTAATAATTTTTCATTAATCATATTTTATCATTCAGTTTGGTTGGGCTTTGAACTATTCGGGTTAAGAGTTCAGGTGTTTAGTCAATTGGTACAGTTTATGCTCGTGTGCAAAGGATATGACAATCACCATTGTCATAATAAACCCCAGACAGGAAATGAGGCTGGAGTGTGGATGGCGTAATACCCAGAAGAGATAGGCTGAGAATGTGGAAGATTTTGAAAAAGATTTAGTTGAGTTCTGACCATGGTGTTGAGAAGTTTGGTCTGACCATGGTGTTGAGAAGTTTGGTCCGACCATGGTGTTGAGAAGTTGAAGTCCGACCATGCAGTTGAGAAATTGAGATTGGACCATGTAGGTAGACGATTGAGCTTCTGCCACTGGGGCAGAGAATGGAGTTCTCTGCCATAGAGTTGAGTTTTCTACCATTGTGACGGTGGTTAAGTTTTGCGGGTCCTGACCAGTGAAGATGAATTGAGATCTTGTGGGGTGATGGACGTAAAAGAAGCGGAATAGATAATGGTTGTAAAACGGCGTGGACAAAATGAACATTTAAAAACAAGGCGAACGAACAAAAACAAATTTATATTCTATAATAACAAAACTTACATTAATACATGAAAACATAACTAACTCTACTAACATACTGATAGTGTGTATATATGTGTGAGCTCGCGTGTGTATGTGCGTGTGCGTGTGTGTGTAACACAACTAAACTACAACAAGAATTGTAAAATTAAAATGTCCTTTTTCTATGATTAGAAACCGGTAGTTTTTTGGAGACGGGAAAGCGTCTCATAGTTCTTGTATATGAATGTCTGTGAGGCATGGTGTTGCTGATACGGAGGAATTTGGTCAAAGAGAAGGTGTTGCCGCTACGAAGGAATTTCGTAAAAGAGCTGTTGCCGCTACGAAGAAAATTCGTAAAAGAGAAAGAATGTGTTTTAAGACAGCGTATTTATAGAAAAAATCGTCTTATAACTGGCTCAAGACGCAGGACTTGAATTTTCGCGCGCCGACGTAGTTGTAAGCATATCACGTGGTCCTCCTGGCCAATGGTTTCCCGAGACTGAACATTGAGCGTCCGCCATCTTTGTGGGAACAAGTGGCATACCGCCCAAATTAAATTATAGGAGTGTAAAGTCCTATAATCTAAAACACCATGAGATGTACCGAATGTTAGGGGTGTTGTTAGCATAGTATGATTATGAAAGACTTTTAAGAATTGTGTCTCTCTCCTCATGTCGAAGAACCGAAGTCAAGAAATTAATAAATGGTTCATATCTGAACAACGGAGTCGCCTGAGTATTAGTGTCCGCCTGTGTATTTGACTGTATTTGAATAATGTAGTGTATATGTATTATATATGCTTTGCGGCATACAACACAGACCTATTTTATTGATACCAGAATTGCTAACAGATGCTACGATTCCTGGTCAGAGTGAACTAGGAAATGATAGGGTTCTCCATACTCCCCAGATTTCTTGAACTGGTGTCAGATCATTAAATGTAATTTACTGCCATACCTAGGAAATCCCTAATTTTTGGTGGGGAAATCTTATGCTTCTGGAAGAGATACAGTCAATGTATTCTAAGCCCTGCTAACTTGCAATTCTTGTTTGTAAAGCTGTGGTAATGAAAAAACTCCTCAGAAAAACTCATTCATTCGGTCTTTGTTGGATGTCGTGTTAAGGAGTCATGAAGCCTTTTCCACTGTTCGTGTGGTAGATTATACAAAAAGAGAGAAAGATTTACCTCCCTTTGTTCTCCTTTTGTGCCTCTAGCTTTTTCTCTTCTCAACTCTAGTAACAGTTGAGCAAATTCAAAAGGTGTGAACTTAATGCATCCATAGTTATAGCACTTTTTCTAATTGCCAATTAACTCAGCTCAGTATCAGGTGTTTTTTCTATTCCAATGGTTGGCTCTTATCACTTTTAATAAGATTGTTGAGATACTTTAATAAATGAAAAACGTCTTGCATACAAGGATGCATTTGAACAGCTATCCAGAAAAAGTCAGGGTAAGTGGAAGATTGACTCCTAATTTTCTGCCTTTTTATCTGATGTGGATTCTTATCATAGACTAGCTAATATATCCATTTCTTCTGGGTCAGAGATCAAGATTTAAGTCGCATGAAAAAGCTAGATGGGAATAACACAAGGATACTGTATCCTGTTTTTTAAGAATCCTGGGTGCAGTACCCGACAAAACAGCAACTGCATGGCCACTTAACTCCCATCTTACAAACCATTCAAATGTAATGAGCAAGACATGATTGGAACTGCTGGAAAAGTAAAGACAAACTTGTAGAGAAGAGGAAAATCTCATATTTTGTTTTGGCGCGCTATTTAATTCAACACTGAATTTCACCCAATCAGGATGACATATCCTATTCAGCCCGGACCTTCATTTCCGGCTAGCAAAACGGGTGAGCGGCCAAAACCACTCTCTTCGGCTTGAGACGGCGACCAGAACGGACGTGTCTCTGGTCGCCCCTGCTTAGCGATGCTCTTTAGCTAAACAAGCCACCCAGTGTGGACATATCACTGTGGCTTTAACACTAGCAGCAGCAACATGGACACTCACCGAGGGAACCTTCTAATTTATGGATTCCTCGCGTCTAATATATTTTAGACTAAGGAATCCCAGTTGAATATGAATTAGATACGTTCAGCATGCCTTCCACAAGCACCACAAAAATTTACTATGTCGATCCGAGCGCCACTTCGCTCTCGACACACCTAGCTCTCATTTCTCCTCTGGTCCACATAATGGAGATAACGCCTACTCTCCCCTATTACCAGACACACAAAACTACACGGTGACCTTGAATACTTCCCTCACACGTCCAACGACACGCTGCCATTTCAACATCTAGCTAAGCCATTTCGTCTCAAACATCCAACAAGCCTTGCAGCACCACGAGTCTTGCAGCACCAAGAACAAACCGCCTCAAAGCTGCAAATAAAGAACTTTCGTTTGTTGTGTATTGTTAAAGAATAGTTTCGTAATTCATTTCTGTGCCTATAAATTCACACGCTATAAACTCATAAGGGACATTCTCCTATTGTCTCCTACACATAGACACACCAATACTGGCTGACCAACAAAAATTAATATTCATCAGCTCTGTGTGGACACTAGATACTATCTAGAGGACTTGCCAATTGCAATGACCAATAGAGATGGATGATTAGACAGAGTCAAAGGAATCTTTGCTGTCAGCATGTGTTGATGATGATTAGATAATTTTACCTGATGATATAAAACTTTTCTTTATTTCTAAGTTAGGTTAATTTTACAAAATTTATCTGAAACTTATATGAAGTTTAGAAATTTAAATTCCTCTCTGTTAGTTGTGCCCTGTGGCAACATATTTTCCTGCTAATAATTATTAAAGTTAAAGATTTCCCTCTCAATGAGTGCCTTTCTTTTTCTAATGAAGGCCATTCACATCAAATATATCCAGGATCCAATTAGCATGCATATCAAATTTAGTAGCTCTACTTCAAATTATCTATTTACCCAAACCCTCCACAAAATCAAACACAAGTTTGCCAAGACTGGTCGCTGAGACCAAGGTTAAAAAACCCAGTCTATCCTACTATTTACCAATAGCTCAGTGGTGGTGGGTCCCAAGAGCATTTGCACAAACTGAAACTTGAATAGCCTTGTCTAGGGTTTAAACTCAGGTTGCTGATTCCCTTTTTTATGTCAATAACTTATGTTAAGCACTCCAACACTGAGCTGTATGGCTGTCTATAGAGGACAGATGCCTACATTCCCTATATATTTATATAGATTACCAAGATTAAATCATTCTATTGACTTTGTTTTGATATACGAGGCCATGTAAAGAATATTCTTGCTCGTATTATCTGATGCTGATCAGGAAATTATTTGACAAGTGATCAGAAAAAAATCTGTGTTGGTCAGAAGGTTACCTCAATGATTGAAATCAGTCAATAGTCAGATAAAAAAGAACCCAACCTTAACATGTAAGGGACAGCAAAAAGTGAAAAGTGGATGTCATTGTTAATCAATGGATATAAGCAGGGTCCAAGAGAGTCTTTGCAGGTCCCAGGGCTAAATTTATTGTGATTGGTTTGGTTTCTTTGTTTAATGGCATATCAACCTTTATGGGTTATTTAATGCTTAAGCTATCCTTATAGAAGAACAGCAGTGATGCTATTTAACCCATAAAGAAGATAAGGGGTTTCATACCTTTCCCAAGGGTATTTGCCCGAAAGTGAATGTAATACTGTGACTGGAGTACAAACTTGCTCACTACAATTCCACATTCCAGCGTTTTACCATTACACCACGAGGATACCCCCAAAATTTATTGTGAGTCCCTGCTCCATTTAGTGATATTTTCCAAAGTGAGGAGAAAGGTAAAAAAAAAAAATTTTAATTCATTTCTACCAGGCTAATTACAACTAAAATTATACATTTGCTTCGCATTTTTTTTATGAAACAAATTTCATAAAAAAAAACCAAAGTAATTTCTTAGTGATGGCTACATTGTTTTCAATCTTGATTGGTGTAGATTATTAAGCTGTTTAATTTTAGAGAAAGTCCCAACTCCAGTCATCATTAAAAAAAAAAGTAAATCTGTTGTGTTATTTCAAGATGAGGTATACAGAAGTTAATCTATTGTTTACAACAAGGGTGTAGATAACAGAGGCCTATAGTAGAGGAGCTGGTGTTGAAATGGTTATACTTGTAGTAAATTAGCATAGCGACCCATGCTCAAATATTGGACAAAGCTGTTTGCAATTAACATAGCCTGAATACACTTGACAAAGGTTTGTAGTCAACTATTCTCCCTCCAGCTATGGGTAAGTAGTAGGGTAAACTTGACTCTTTAACATTGGTATGGCAACCAGACTTGGAGAATAAAAACTCAGAATGCCAACCTGTCAAACTCTGTGTAAAAATTGACCTTACGTTGTATGCTGCTCATGTGGAGGTGTTAATATTTACATATAATACACTTTCATTCTGTGTTCCCAAATGAAATAACTTTTCACTTAACCATTGGACGCCCCCTTCAAATGTCATAGGCCTATCTATAAACTATTGGAGGTTTCTGTGGACCCCCGCATATGGCCAATCAAAAGCAGGATGACCAGCTCGAACATTCATACAGCAGCTATGTAATGATACGGGATGTAACCCCGAAGACCTGCCGAAGGTGATGAATGATAGGGAGACATGGAGAGAGAGGGTCAGGGATATCCGTGCTAGCTGCACGTCATGATGATGATGATGATAGTATAGCCCCTACATCCTATGTTTTAATCCAGCACTGGTTCTAAGCTATGCTTGTATAACATTAGATTAAAACAAATTATTTCTATCCAATTAATTATGCAGATTTCTTGGCGGCTGATCAAGGAAAGCTAGAAATGAAGAGTAACATGAGAATAATAAGGTTTCTTTGTTTCATGGCATATCATTCTTGTGTGTTATTTATTGCTAAAGCTATCTTTGTAGAAGAGAGTAGAGGCACTATATAACCTATGGCAGGGGGTACCATAGGGTTCATGCCTTTCCAAAGAATATAAGTCTGAAAGCAAACATGATAGGACAACTGAAATTTGAACTTAGTTACTATGATGTCATAGTCCTGCACATTAGCCGCTTAACCAAGGAAACTTCTTCCAGAAGAAGTGAGAAGTTAAATGTAAAAAATAAATCAATGCAACAAAATTGAAGATGGGTGACATAAAAGCAAATTGAATGAAACAGAAATTTATCCAAGTTAAGAGTAATCTTTAATAAAATTTATAATTCTGATAGTTTCCCTTATAAACTCACCCATGTTATTCCCTTTTTACAAGGTAATATTTTCTTCTTTCAGTGAATCATTCAAACAAGCCAACTGCTCACTATAAAATTTTTCAGGTTCTGGCAATTGACATTTATTTTCAATTCTGATAAACACAATGAATATTTCCAGGAGTAAATTCTATTTAGTAGTATTTTTTCAGATTGTGTTCTTTTTTTCAAGCATTTTTAACGAAAAAAAAAACACGAACAAAAGAATAACCCTCACACTTATATTGATTTTATGACTGACTCCCAGTAAATTCTGTTTAGTCCAAGACATTGAAGACAGTCTAGAGTTTTCTGATAGTCTTCTTCAATTCTTTTTGGAATAAAACCAGTTATCCCCAGTGGCTAGTTTGTCCAAAAATACTTATTTTTTCTGCGTTGACCAAGAAAAGAATGAAAAAATGCTTTTGCTTGGTTTCTTTGTATAATGACCTATCAACTTTTGGGGGTTATTTAATTCTGAATCCATCCTTGTAGAAGAATGGTTGTAGTATATTTAACCCATAGCTGGAGGGTGGTGTTCAGATCTTTTCCAAGGAAATTAGGGGGGGTGTCCTCATGGTGTAAGGGTTAAAGCGATGGACTGCGGGATCGTAGTAAGCGAGTCCGTACTCCAGTAGTGCTATTACTTTCATTTTCGGCCAAATACCCTTGGGAAAGGTATGAACCCCTTAGAATAATAGTTTAAACCCACTTACAACAATGTGGTGGTCCAGCATGTTGACCGTTATGTCATAAGAATTTCCCTGAGAAAGAAAAGCGCTTAATGCTGATTGATATTTGTTTCTCTAAGTTCAGAAATATATCTATGATATACTAATACAGAACACAACAGAAAGTAAGACAAGATAAGAAAAATGCATTTGGACATACAAGAATATTTAACCTTTAATATACATAATATACGTATCAATAGTATTAAGAAGAAAGAATACTCCAATGTTTCCAAACAGCTAGAAATATGCACCTATTCGATGAACGAGTGAGTTGAAGAGGAACAAAAATAGAAAAAAAAAATGGTTGATGAAGCAAAGTAAAATAGCCACTTGGCTTTACCTTTCTTCTGGCAGGGTCTGAGACATGTTTCTTCAAAGAGATCAAGAATAGGTTTCTGGTTTGGTTTGGTTTGTTTCATTGGGTTTTATGGCATATCAACCTTTGTAGGTTATTTAATGCCAAATCCATTTTTATTTAAATAATCTGTTCCATTTAAAACAATTCAGTTTAGCATGAATACACAGTTTAAGTGTCAAAAACAGTTCAATTCCAAATAATTTAGTTCAGCATAAGCACGCAGTTTAAATGTAAGTACGGTTTAATAGTCAAAAACATTTCTATTTCAAGCTGTTCAGTTTAATCAAACAATTCAGTTAAGCATAAGTATGCCGTTAGTTCTATTTAACACATAGATAGGGCCCTATCAGGTGCTACCACTCTGGGCCAGAGTAGACCTGGGAGCAATGGCAATGAAGGGGTACTCTGTATTCCATGAAGCGCCAGCATTGCTGGAACCTCACCATCAGACTGTTTAGTGTAATATCCAGGATACTCGTTGGGGGTGGGGTCTTACTCCTCTGCAGAGGTGCTGTTGATGTATTCTACAGCCCCAGCCGACTTGACAAAATAGGTTTCTGGGATTTATGTATTACCAAACAAGGTATCCAACGGACACACCCATTTCCTAAGGGAGATAATTTATTTTCTCCCAGTAGATTACATAAGCAGTAAACCACCAAGTAAACATTTATGATACTTTAAGATTTCTTTAACATAGTGGAAGAGATGTTGGATAATTTTTAAGCCAGTTAATACTGTACGTGTGTTAGAGCATGGCAAAGCACCTAGTGCTTTCCTTTTTAAAAATCTTTTTAATACAAAAACACAAGAGGTTTTTGCACTCTGACTATATTGATTTTACAGCTGACCATTGGCTACCTGCCTCGCAGAGATGGTTTCTATTATGAAAGATATAAAGAATGCTATGAACCATAAAGTAGGTAATATCTTTCTTGTATTCAGAAACATGTATATTTTGACAATTTCTTTGAATTCTTCCTCTTATTGAGAAAGTACTCAGAACTTATAATGCTTCTCTATTGACTTGATTGTCAGTCCTTTTTTTACCAAGGTTCAAATTGTGTGAATTATAAATCTGTTATTTCCTCTGTACCCAACAACCTAAGTAGATTATCATACCTAAAAAAATAAAAACTTTGTAAGGAATATGAGGCATATTCCAAAATTATCAATATGAGGTGCCCGTGGTATAATGGTTATCGTCATTGGAAATGAACAAAGTGAAACGAGTTCAATTCCTGGATGAGGCTCATTGCATTTCACATTGCACTAATACCCTTGGGAAAGGTATGAATCCAACTATTCTCCCACCAGCTATGGGTAAATAGTAGGGCAGACTGGATTTTTAAACTTTGGTTTGGCAACCAGTCTTGGAGAAGGAAAACTGAATTAAACCTTTTAAACTCCACTTAGAAATTCACCTTGAGTCATATCTGGCCCGTGCAAAGTAGTTGGGTAAATACATTAAAAAATTATTGAAACTGAAACTGTATTTATGAAAACTGAAATGACTAACTTTTTTCAAAATAGTTCCCTTAGTATTCATCACACTTATTCCTATGAGTTTTTCATTGGTTGAAGCACCTCTGAGTATCCTTCACACAGTCAAATCTTACTGCTGAGATTAATCTTCTGGTTAGGAAATAAAAAAAATTCAAATTGATATTTTTTTGGTGAATAATGAGGGTGCTGTACTTATCCAATTTTGTGTTTGATCATAAACTATTAAGAACTGGTACTGACTCATCTAGACAGTTAATCTAGACTTCTAGAAATTCTTTTATTGTGCGAGCTACTCAACTGTGAACACATCTTCAGTTGCATTTTGGTTGATATAGTGACAAAAAATTTACAAATCTTTACATTTAAAAATATTTTGAGTTTTGAAATTCCTCTCAAATATAAACATTCCTGTTAATAGTGGCACTAACTTAGCATAAACCCATGTTAACAAAACTAGTTGCTCAGCTGCGGTACTTCATAAGAAAAACTTCTAAATCATTAATATTTACAAGGTTTAGCTTAACAATGGCAAACAAACAAAGAGAAGAGAATTTGTTGAAAAAGACGGTATTCAACCCCCCCCCCAAAAAAAACAAAAAAAAAACTTGGGTTTGGAAATAAGCTTTCCAATTGACAGCTTTGCCCAGAGATTGATCATTTCTGAAAACATTTCTGATACAGTGTGAAACAGAAGTATTTTATTTTCTTTAATGTTCTTCATATCCTAAAATCTTTCTGTTAAGACAAAATTTCAGTTTAGGAAAGAAGAAAAAGTTACAGGGAGCTAGGTTGAAGAGGAAAAAGTCACAGGGAGCTAAATTGAAGATAAAAATGTCACAGGGAGCTAGGTCAAAAATAAAAAAGTCACTCTGAATAAAATATGTCAGCCCTGTTAGCTAGAGGGGTAAGACACCCTACCAACCATAAATTAGTGTCCTGAAAATGACACTTAACTGCATCTGATGTTAAGGCTCCAGTCCTGTCGTTTTGAGGAATGTGATGTTCCCCTTTAATGCAATTACTACCAGGTCCACTCTGACCCATTGTGGTAATACCTGTTAAAATCTCATCTTTGGGTCAAAAGAACTATTCAATCTTTTACTATAATTGAAGCCACTTAACTGTGTACAAACACATCAACTTGTTTAAAAATGAAGTTACCTATAAACTACCCACTTACAAAACATATATATATGTCCGTGGTGTAATCGTCATCTTTGTAGGAAATGGATCCATAGACGTGAGTTTAAATCCTGGATGAGGTTCATTGCATTTCACATAGCACTAATACTCTTGGGAAGGTATGCATTCGGTTATTCTCCCCCCAGCTATGGACTAATAGTATGGCAGGCTGGATTCTTTAGCATTGGTTGGGCAACCAGCCTAGGAGAAGGAAAACTGAATTAAACCTTTTAAATTCTGCTTAAAAATTTGATCTTGTGTCTCATCCTGCCCGTGCGGAGGGGTTGGTAAATACCTATATATATATATATATATATATATATATATATATATATATAGGTACGATTGGGCATTTGATAACAATTAAGGTTTTTTATGCCATTAAATCAAATAACCTGCCCCAAATGAGAAGGGGAAGCTGACAGACCTTGATGGTGCAATGAGGTCAGAAAAATCATCGTTAATGTGACAGTCGTAGAGTACATAATCTCACTCACATAAGTCTTACTGAGTAATTCCACAGAAGTAGTAGATGTACTGTAAGGTCCCTTCTGATTGATCGCTCAGTTATATTAACACTACTCAACTGAGAGTGACTCCTCTTGAAAAAGTCACTTCATTTTATAAATTGCTCTGCGGTGCACAGATCTTAATTTAAATTCTAAATAAAAAAGATATATGTAAAGCTTCATTCTTGATACTTTTTGATCATACCCAACGTAACATGACAACTCCATTTGAAAAAGAAAAAACAAAAACTTAGGAGAAAATATTGATAATCAAAATGAAATTAAAAACCTAACCATGGTACAGAGAATAATTGACATAGTTTTGGTGATAGTAGCAGGTGTTACCTCAGCAGATGGTGAACAAGAAATCTTTAAAAAAAGAATCAAAACTATTTAGAATTTGATTGCTGTGGAAATGTTAAGTTATTCTTATTTATGAAATGATTATAAATAATGACGATCATAAGTAGTAATCAGATGATCTAAAATAGTTTACGTTTGTTATCTGATAAATCTTTTAGAACTAAGTTAATAAAAATAAAAATAAAAAAATAAAATACATTAAAAAGGTAGCAGTTCCCAGAAGCCCCTGACAGGAAGTAGAAATGGCACATGCTTAAAGAAAGGACCTTATGAGCTCAAAAGAGAAATTCTACCTCACTTCAGTGGTACCACTCAGACTGATCCCACCTCTTCCTCTTAGATACTGGCAGGCAGTGCATGTATCTTCGACTTGGCAGAGGACAAAGTCTCCTGCTAGCAGCAGTCTCTCTCGCAAATCACCTACCAGACATTACCACAAACCTCAACCCTCATAAAAACCAGTGAAAATAATTCTTAATATATTTTAACACCTTGTCTGGGAGCCACAACTATTCACATTGGTTTCAGGAAGAAATTTCCACGCCCACAGAATGGTCGTTGAACCCAGAAATAATGTTTTAAGTGTATCCTTGTCTCTTTCCTTCCTTCCTTAAATTCTCTTGCCTCCTTTTTCCAACAAAGACGCCAACAAGTTAAATGGGGTAAGAAGAAGAAGAAACAATGGAGTCAAACACTACAACAACCGATGGCCACCAACGGCAACAAGCCACAACCTACAAAACTACAAGTAATAACCAACAAATCTCCTTTCTCCATACATATATTGCATGTAAGGAATGAATTCGCTTGAGAGACCAGTGGATCTCTGCCTTGAGTCCCAAAATTACTGACTTTATATTGTCTTTTCAAGTCCCATGCAGAAATACGAACATCCTCTTCGCCTCACGTATTTTTCTGTTTATGGCTGGTTTCGTTTTTTTCCGGTAATTTGTTGATCTTATCAGCGAACGGAAATATCTGTCACTCTATCCATTGGCAATAAATTATATTCTTCGCCATTCTCCTTTATTTTCTCTTTCCTGTGAAAGCACTTTGTTGATGTTATCTTGCGATAGCATTGAATCTGCTAAGTTCGTCCATGTCACCAGTTAAGTCTGTAAATTACAGTGTTTCACAAAAAATTCATTCACTAATTTTGTTTGAGACTCTTTTCCAATATGTTTTCTTCCAACCCTTCCACCACAAACAGAATGCGACACAAGATCAATTTTTAAGCGGTGTATTACTGGTTTGAATTCAGACTTTTTCCTTCTCCTTGGCTGGTTGCCATCGAAAGGTTTGTAATGGTTCATATTATATTTTTACTAAGGAAGAATTCGGAAAACAAAGGAAAGAATCGTATTCTAAAAATAGAACAAACCAGACTGACTGACACCATCTCCGAATTCAAAAAATAACCTTCAGAGTAACGAACGATTTCAGAAACAGGAAGTAAAGAGAGATAATTAGAGAAGGAAAAGACAAAAGAGTTATCTAAATTTCTGAGACGAAGCTTGGTGATTTAAATCATTAAGGTTTTTCGGACTATTATCTTCATCTTTATTGTTATTTCCAGCTGGACACATCGCGTAACGGTTATAGGCGTGAGTTCTCTAAGCTTCTAAGGAGACAATCATCTGGAGGTTGCAGGTTCAATCCTGACTGCAGACGAGTAAAAATACAGGAATACTTAACACTTGTACCCGGTTATGGCTAACAGAATCAGAACAGGTGACCCCCGTGAATTCAATAAAGGTCGTAGTTCAAAGTTCCGTGTTGGTTCCCGAGTTCGACAAGCACCTGAAGAAGGCCGGAGAACATATCGGCCGAAACGTTGTGGAAATAACAATAAAGATGAAGACAATAGTCCAAAATCCCTTAATGATAAGAAAAAAGAGTTAAAGAGAATAGGGAATGGGGTTTTTAGAAAAAGATCCCGCGTACAAGAAGTGGTTTGTAACAGAGACGACAGCGTTAGTGGCATAAGGTATCATTCCAAGAGGCTTATCATCGAAGAACCTTAGGACTGAGAGACAAGTAAATTTTCAGTATACTATCAAGACTTTACATTGAAAAATTCATAATCATACCACATCTTTTGTAACCTGTTGCTCATTGCCTCATTGCATGCTAAAAATTATATATATATATAAAAGACAATTTTGTTGCAACCCAAACTTCTTTGTCGGTTACTTTTTCAGCTTGCTTCTTTTATTGACGCTTTGTTTCACTTGAAAATTTCCGTCGCTAACTTCTAATATGAACTCTACCCACAAACAACCTCCACGCCACCCAACAACAGGTTTTAAGCCCACTCTGTTCTACTATCTATTTTATAGCTGGAAAGACAACAGTTGGACTCAAAACTTTCCTAATCTATTATTAGTGCAATGTAAAATGCAAACAGATTCATTCAGGATTTGAACTCTGATCTCCTATCTCATTTTCTACAATGACGACCATCATGTCACAAGCACTCCAACTCTAATTCAATGTAAATGACAGCGTCTATATTAGTGATATGACTTATGGGTAACAAAAGTTAAGCACTTACTAACTAGTTTATGACTTAACTGAGTGACTAATTAAGGACAGTGGATACTGCTGTAGAGAGACAATAAATATATCATTTAGTTAATGGCGGCGTATCCATTGGTTATCTCGTGGTCATGAGACAATCGTAGAAGCTACAATGGTTGCATGAGGAAAAAAGTTACGATATTTCATCATACTAAAATAGTCTTTCAGGTGACACCAAAAACTACGATATTTCATCATACTAAAAATATTCTTTCAGTTGGCACCAAAAATCAGTCGACAACAGTAGGGAAATATTTCCCCTTTTCTCCTGACAGAAAATGAATAAGGAGTAAGAGACCAGTTGTAAAACCGAATATTGACCAGAACGGACCTGATAATTTTCGTTTCTTGAAATTCAGATTTTGACTAATTCGAATGCTTTTCTCCACACAATGAAGAAAATAATACGCATATATATGTATATTTATGTAACCTTTTCAAATACATATTTCTTTATTCATTTCAATACGTGTCTTCTATATTTTACTGTTGCATGTTTGCGATTAACTTTATTACAAAAAACTAAAAAATAAAAAAAAGAGAAAAACGGGGGGCCCTCCATAACAAAACCATTTTGGTCTTTTTCATTCTGTGTTCTTTGAACAGAAGGGACTTAAATCTCCTGCTTGGCCATGATACAGAAATAAATTATTGTACTCTTTTATCATCAACAAAGATTTTTAACATTTTTTTGTGTACCTCTCCACACATATCTTGTTCATAGATCAATAAGTGCACATTTTATTCGTTGGGACATGCTTGTTTATTCTTATCAATACTTCTTGTATGTATATTTTGAAAACAATTTAAAGCCGAAAAGCTGCAGGCTTCGATGAAGTAACTCCCGAAATACGGAAGACCAGAACATTTGATGACAGACTTCTTCGATTATGCAACACAATATATGAAAAATATCAAAGAGAAATGGATGAAAGCTGCATCCAGTCCCTCCCAAAGAAAAGCGTCCCTAGTATCACCAAGAAAGATAAAGACTTCACTTTTACTACTATAGCTGCTAAGGTTTGTACAGTCTTGTTTCTCAGTCTCATCCAACCTGAAGTTGAGGAAATTCTTAGAGAAAAATCAGAATGATTTTTGAAAAAAATCGATCTAAAACTTCTCAGATTCTAACCATTCGTCAAATCATTGAAGGAGTACGTGCAAAAAAATCTCGAGGCAACACTTAATTTTGAATATGTTTTCTTCAAAGAAGCTGTTACCGCTATAATGATGCTCTAGAAAAATACTAAAGCAATCGTTAGCTCAACTGATCATCATCATGTCGTGCCACTAGCACGGATATCCCTGACCCTCTCTCGCCACTCCTCCCTATCGTTCATCGCCTCTGGCGGGTCTTCAGGGCTACACCCTGTATCCTCACATAGCTGCTGAATGTATTTCGAGCTGGTCGTCCTACTTTTGCCCGGCCATATGAGGGGGTCCATAGGAGTACATCCCTTATGAGCTCGTCCCTGCTTCTCCAGCAGTGTCCTGCATGTCTGGTTCGTCTAACTTGTATAGTTTTCATGATGGGAGGCAGGTGGCCGTATAGTTGGTGCCTTGTGGGGTGTTGCCGCCAAGACTTGTTCAATATTGCTCTAAGCATTCTTGTGTAATTGCCGTCTAGCTTCTTCTCCAGCCGTTTTGTGAGGATCCAAGTAGTGCATCCATACAGCAGTATCGATACGACCGCTGCCTGGAAGATAAATTGGCACCATTTCTGTTAATAATCTGCCTCGATTTTGCACAGTGAACGTCAATAGATACAATGAAAGAAGATGGTTTCAATATAAAAAAAAAGGTAAGAAGTTTACGATATCCAGCATAAGTAATTTACAAAGCTCTTTGCTTCGATATGGCACAAGGCCGAATGGATGGGACACCCAATGAGATTCGAACTCACTCGTGTAGGTTTGCTAGTCTAGCTTGCTAACCGTTACACCACCAGAGGTACCATACGATATCCAGCATAAACTCTCTCGGATCCAAACGATGCAAATACACTTGTGGAAGCCAAAATGTCTGTTGTACAGCCTAGAACCGAAAGCAAAAGGCATTAGCAGCTACATAAACTCAGATAAAACTTTGTTTGTGTCTTTTATACAAGATGATACTATCTCCATCCTGAATTGCAAGCTTCTGAAATTAGGCGATTTTGATACCTCAGTAGCAATATCTTATCTACTGAAAGCGATGTCAACACATTCATAGCCATTGTCAAATAAATAAATAGCATCTTCTTCGGCAGGACCAAGTTTATTATTTGGTGCTTGAAGCGCCCCAGTAGGAGAATGCCGACGGGGCCAAGAAATTTTGCGCCTTCAGCGAATTCCAGCTTCGGTTCGTGTTCGGTTCCCCTCATTAAAACGGCCTTGTGCAATGTATCAACATGGAAGGGTGTTGATTATATACCTTGTCAACATATGTATAGGAAAAGTATCGACTGTTATCGACTAGATGGGAATCTAATCTGTCTGATAAATAAATCAGAAATGTTTTTCCAAGCTGTAGCTGTGTCGATACGATTGTATGGCGGCACCAACTGGACTTTAACTAAGCGCTTAGAGATAAAGTTATATGGGAATTACACAAAGATGCTATGTCCTATTTTGAACAACTGGAAGAAGCGTCTCACAAAAGAGCACCTGTGCAGTCACTACTCGTTTACCATCACACAAACCATTCAAGTTAGATAAACTAAATATGCTGGGTATTTCTAGAGAAGCAGGGACCAAATTATAAGCAAAGTTCTTACGCCTAGACACACAAGTGTTAACCGACTAGCGTTTACATATATTTAGCAGCTTTGGATGCCGTCTATAGGTCCTGCTTTGTTCAATGGACGATAGGGACGGAGGACGAGTGGTAATCAGAGGAAGATGTGTAAATGAGTTCGTCTCTCCTTTTGTTTATTTATTGTTAGTGTATCTTTGGATACATTAATGCAAAAAATTGAACCTTGGTGCGTAGGGACTCGATTTAGCATCCTCCCGAGAACCAACCAAAGACTATACTCTAATTGTTTTATTAGTTAAGTCCCCTAGACAAATCCTTACACTTTAAACTTATCCGCCCCTGATTTGTCTGACTTCCGGTAATGGCTATATTGGAATAAACACCCTTTTTTGAACAGCTCCTTTGTACGACTCCTTAATCCAAACCATCCTGGTGAACTAACTAATGTAATATAACACTAATCGGCCTGAGTGCCTGACTAAGCAAAGTATTGGATATTGAACCATCTATAAGTGTATTTGTAGGGAATAAATAAATTAAAAAATATATATATATATAAATTGAATTAAAATAATTATCAAAATATGCAGAAACTTCCAGCGGCCTCTGATTAGGGCGACGCATGCGCAAAGAAAAGGGACCGTCCCGACAAAAGGAGAAATCTCATTCTCTTTCAGCAGTGACCAGCGGAGTGACAACACTTTGTTAACTGGTGGAGGACGCCATGCGTTCGTCTTTAGACGACGCATTGGCTAACCTTTCCACTGGTAGTAGTCGTCTCTTTCACTACCAACCCATGACTAAAACACCGGATTTAGACGAACTCCAAAAAGTGACTAACACATCGCAAAAGCTTTATATACCTAACACGTTGTTAAAGCTTTAAATACCGAAGAAGGACACATATGCACCCAAGAAACGACGAACGCATTTTTAACACCTTGACTTGAAGATTCAACTATTTCCTTTGTATTCAGGGAGAATTTCCGCACCCACTGAATGGTTTTTGAACCCAGAAATAAAGGAAAAATATAAAAAATGTCTTCGTCTCCTATCTATAACTATCTTCTTTCATATAATTCTTTTACGGCCTTCTTATCCAAGAAGTTAAGCCAACAAAACAAAAGTGGGATAAGAATAGAATAATCCGAAATGGAGTCAGATAGCAAACGGCGACACAGCTTGTCTTGAGATCCCATATATTAATCGTTAATTGCTTGACGGACATACAGATTATATGTACGTTATATAATATATGCATTCTTGAATTTACATGGTCACCAGTCTAATGCTCTACCAATAAGCAAGAACTCCAACTATTGAACAGTATATATTACCTTTTCTGATTTAATGGTCTACCCGAGAGCTACACATGAATATATTAAAAAGCACAAAAATACGGGATTAAAAAATGCAAAGAGTTTTTTTTAAAAAATGAGGCAAAAATAAAAGAAAACTGATCAGTTATATTGAAAAAAAGATGCTACAGTCCAAGAGAAAAAAGGAAGGGGGTGCAAAACATTGCACAACTGTAAAATGAAATATCTCATAGCTTTGAGCCATGTGTGTTTGTTCTTTACAGTAATATATTTTAATGACAAATGGATAATGTGCAGTTATTCCCTTCTGTGTGTGTGTGTGTGTGTGTGTACTGCCATGGATACCAAAGAGAAAATGATGAAAGATAAAAGAGAAAAAAATGACAGAGAGAGAGAGAGAGAGAGAGAGAGAGAGAGAGAGAGAGAGAGAGAGAGAGAGCAAAGAAAGGAAGTGAGAGTATGTTGAAAGAGAAAGAAAGGTTTAAATCAGAGAGAAGTTTAAAGCTCAAGTAAAATTGATATCAAGACAGGAAGTTATCCTGAGAAGTAAGGAAGATAGAAGATAAAAGGAAAATGAAAAACTTTGAGCGTGAAATAAAGAAAGAGCAAGGCTTGCAGACAAGGGAAAGGCGAGAAAGGTGGCATGAGAGAGAGAGAGATATGCAAAGACAAAGAAAGGGGCAAACGAGCGCGATGGACAAAGGGAGAGTGAGTGAGGCAGACAGCCAAGAGTAAAGCAACAAGCTAGAATAGAAAGAGAGAGAGAGGGGGAGGAAGAAAGTGTGACAGTGAGACGAGAAAGAGAGTATGAGAAAGGGACAGAGAGACGACGACGAGAGAGAGAGAGAGAGAGAGAGGAGGAAGAGAGGAAAGAGAGAAACGAAACAAAGAGAGAGAGAGAGAGAGAGAGAGAGAGAATAGGAGAAGGAGAGACGAGCAGGAGAGATGAGGGAGAGATTTGGGAGGAGAGATGAGAAAGAGTAGGAGAGAGAGAGAGAGAGGTGAGGGACAAAGTATCAGAGTGAAAAGAAAAAGAGTGTGAGGAAGAGAGTGTGTAAGAGAGGGAGAGAGAAAGAGTAAAAAGCAAAAAAGGAAAAAAAAAAAAAAGAAAGAAAAAAGAGCACCAAAAGAAAATCCTACAAAACAATCAGAAGACAATGAGAGTTATGAAGAAAAAGAAAATAAGCTATAGAATTAAATATGAAGAAAGAAATATAGACAAAGAGTAAAAGAAAAAAAATGGAGATGTTTGTGTGAGGGGGGTGGGGTTGTACACCATGTGATTATAGGTTGAATCAGCAACTGACAACATTGCCAATGTTTATTACATATGCCAACCATTCATAATGTAAGTGATATGATGCGAGGCTTGGAACAAGTTTCGATGAAGATGAAGAATGTCTGCCAGTGTTTGCTGTCTACGTTGACTTGAGTGCAACTTTGGTTACTGAAATATTGTGCAGGCTGAAACCTTAGCCCACGTCTGTTTTGTCAGCCTCGTTTTGAAATATCTGGATCTTGTTGGGAAGAAATGATTTCATGCTTGCAATAGTATATGGATATGGATCCCGTGTGCTTTCAATAAATTAGAACCTAAATGACAGATCTTCTCCTGAAAGACTTTCTTTATACTTTCTCCTCTTGTAAATAAATTGGCTTAGTGCAAAATCTACAGATAATAAAACGGAGGGTTTTTTTTCATGTCTTCCCGGGATAGGACACTGAGAAAATCTCTGTGGTTATATATATATTCGTGTAATTAACGACATTTTGAGACTAATTTTTCGTCTCACAAAGTGTCTTCCATTACAAGAGATAGGTTTTTAACACATCGAAGCTTACCATTTTTATTCCACACGAACTATGATAAAAACACCTTTTAGAGGCTGAGTAGTTCGTTAATCGAATAGATTCGGTAATATTTACTCTCATCATCCAAATAAGTCTGATTTTAACGGCACGTCAACCTATTTATGATTACTTTATGCCTAATGGTTAGGAAATCGTGTTCATTGTATGATAATATTTACATTTGTGCTGTTTTTCTTCATTCTTTTTGCACATGATTCTATCGAGTACTTAAAATTTTCAAACAGATCTATTTGACCCATAAAGGGTACCCTAACAGGTACTGCCTCTCTGACTTAGAGTGGACTTGGGAGTAATGGTACTCAAGAGTTAATCCACACTCCTCAGTTTTGGAATTTGTAAATTCAGCAGTTAATAACTGCTCGATTGGCTTATTTTAAAGTTGGGCCGTTACTGTCTCTTTGTGGTTATAAAAGCGAGTCATCTGGGACAGTCAGCCTCTTTACCTCTTTTCATCTCTTCCTTTCAGTTAGTCTGGTTTAATCCGTAAGTAGTCTCGAACGCACCTAGTTGCCAGTTTGCTAGCCAACGCTTGGACGTTGAGCCGGGAGGAAAATTTTGATATGCTATCCCAAAGAAACGGAGTTAAAAGCTGTAGAGAAACCAAAAGTGGGCATTCTCTCAGGAGAAAACAAAAACGGTTGTGTACCATCGCTTACTCAGATGGAGTTGGTTTCAGTCGACATTTTGGAGCAGGAGGGGTATGGAAGAAATTCACACTTGAATTCCAACGAGGACCAGCCTTCAGAGTTGTCAAGACAAGGCACAGAGAAAAAGAAATATTCAACACAAGATACAGAGTGTTTATTTCCAGTTGTAGGCGGACTATCTGTAGACTGAAACGAACCTGTAAAAATAAAAAGAGTAAAGAACTTTGAATTCGAATACTAAGCGTGGGTATTTCGTTGATAAACTGTTTCTTCTTAATTCGTTGCGGTCCAACAGCGAGTAAGTTTTTTTCTTGTTCTAATTCTACCCTTCATTTCCTTCATTTACGATATTTTGCTCCATTATATTTTTTATTTTATGTTTATTTCTTATTCACATCGCGAAATATATGTGATTGCAGTCATAGAATTGTTTTTTGAAATTTACTTCTTTGGGAAAAAAAAATTGGTCTGTTTCTTAAATGTAGTCGCTGTCTCTTTTTTTTGCCGGTTACTAATACAGTAACTACTCCCCTTCCCTTGTTTCTATACGCTTTTTTTTCAACCTTTCTTTCTTTCCAAAACTTCGGCTCACTTGTAGAAATTTTGGTAAGGAACTGGTGATCCTGTTTCACCGAACAGCAGCAGCCCCTTGGGGTCACGTGGCGTCCATTATAAAAAGGAGCTTCACTGGAGTTTCTCCCTCTTTTGGTTCCACTCCCACAACTGTTAGCAACAGGCCCTTTTCGTAGCAGTCCCTTGACGGCATACGTATTTGGTACTTTCCACCACAGCCAGGTACCCAAGAGCGACGAACGCATGTGCTGAGTTAAATGGAACAGGACACACAAAGTTAAGTTCCAGCAGGCATTTTATCTGCAAACTCACTTTACCAAACCTTCACAAACCTTACCTTACCTACCAAACCTACTTTACCTTCAACCTTACAACCTTCAGAACAAATCTAACCATATTTTGCATCTTGAACTCTTCCTTGAACTCTTTTGTGAACTGTTACTTACACATTCGTTGTTTATTCCATTTGGTGTAAAACCCTGTTTGTTGTTGTTGTTGTATATAAATTTTGTGGCACGTATAAGTCGTTCGTCCCTTTCTTCAAAAGCTGTCACCCCAAATCTCTACTGTTGTTGAATTACGGTTTATTCCTTTACAAAACGTAGGAATAAACTGGGCTTTTCGGGGCTTTATAAAAATCCCCACACACTGCTATCTAGCTTTACTACTATAGTCGAGGCTAAATAAACTTTCACCACTTACTTTTAGTGCAAACACAAAGTAATTCGGTAGATTTTGCATATGATATTAATTTTGCATATGTTCAATTTTTAAATCAGAGCTCCAAAACTGGAGCCTCGCTATGAGAGACAATTTAGTTTCACACCCAGGATAGCTACTTTGGAGGGTCTTATCCTGTGATACAGTTTACGTATTTAAATTCCTCTCCCAGCAAAATAGGACACAGCAAGCATTAGTAGTTTGCTTCTTTTTATTTATGGATAGTTACACACTCCAAAATTATATCTATGAGTTTGTAGACAGCCATTTTCGTTTTTTAAGGTACTTTCTTTCTTTTTTTTTTTTTTTTTTTATCTCCTTAACTCCACACAAGGTCTTGCAGAGATTTTATCATGGTAAAGGGAACTGTCTTTTACGTTGAAAATGATTCCCCTTGCAATTGGAGAGTGAATGGAAAACATCAATTTTCTAGACACGGTTTGGGTAGGAAAAAATGCGTGAAAGTAAAACAAAAGCAAAAGAAAATGGCCAACTTGTAGATCTTTCTTTTTTTTCGTTTTTTCATGGTACATAAACATTCATAAATAAATGAAGACAATGACTGAAATTTACTCATACCTGAAAGGTGAATGTAACTATTATAATATTGTATAAGTTTTTGTGTACGTTTCCACAGACATTTCAAGAAAGTTCAATCCTTGTAAAGCATTTGAGCATCTTCTCAAGGGATAAAACTTTCAAATTAGACTTAAAAAAAATAACAAGTGTTCTTAGTTGAATTCTCTACCATTATTAAGAGCCATGTTTAAATGTATAAAACTGACCCATTGGCTGAATGGGCAGAGTGTTCACCAATGGCCTGGGAGATCAGGGTTCAATCCCAGGTTGAGTCATACCAAAGACTCAAAAATGGTACTTGATATATCCTTGCTTAACACTCAGCATTATAAGGTATGTATCAAGGGTAAACTGGAGCTATCCAAGGAAAGTACTACCGTTGCTAGTGATGAAACAGACCTCATCGTCTTCTACAACAAGCTATCCTCCCTTGTCTATAACATCTCCAAATAAAACATTCTAATCATCAATGGAGATATGAATGCACAAATAGGTAAAGACAAAAACAACTCGTCAAATAGAAATGTGGAACATCTAACAGAATTATTCCATAAGCACCTATAAAACAGCTGTAATCAGTATGAAATAAAACAACAAGTACAGAGCAAATATTGTAATATAAAAAGATCAAGCCATCATGAGAATTATATAATTTGATGATCTGTGTCATGAAACTTAGCGGATAGAATATTTCCAGCAGATTTTTCAGTTAGAGTACTTAATATCTAAGCGTTAGTTTTGAATTTACTTTTTTACCGGACTATATAAAAGGGACCAATGTATTTACCCAACCCCTTCATACAAGGCAGGATGTGACACAAGGTCAATTTTTAAGCAGAGTTACAATTGGTTTGAATAAAGAGTTTTCCTTCTAAACTGGTTGCCAAACTGAGGCTAAAGAAATCGGTATGCCCTACTATGCAAACAAGCTCATCCAAGATTTAAATTCAGGTTGCTGATTCCATACTGACTTTCTGGTAAAGAAAATGTTAGTGGCACAGCAGTCATAAAAAAGGTCATGCAGTCTTCTTGAACATCAAATGATTCATCACTATTGATTTACTTGAAAATGTCGCAACTCTAAACTGTGCTTCTGATTGCCAACTTCTTAGGCAATATTTCAGCTTATATATATATACATATATGTGTATATTTTTTTTTGTTGGTTCAATCAAAGAAAAAAAGTAAATACTTCTATAGTGTGTGTGTGTGTGTGTGTGTGTGTTTATATATATAAGAAGTGATTAATGATACTATCACTGTGACTAAGAGTTATATGTGACAAAAGGAAATTTTGCTATAATCATCAGACACAATAGAAATAATTTCATGAAAAGATCAACCATTAAATTAACTTATTCTAAATATGGTTGATCTTATCAACAAATATGTAAATATTTTGATTTTTACAGAATAGCTAGTGTTATTGTAACATGGAATATTTGCTGTTCTATTCTTAAGCTTTTCAAATGTTGCATATTTACAATGTTCATTCACTTCCTGCATTGCATTTTTCAGATGGAAACAACTGTTTCAATAAACAATGCTTTAACCCTTTCACTACTATCTATTTTTAAAAATGTTTTGGTAATGCAAAATTATGCTTTGCATAGAATATTTTAAGGCTTCAAATGAAATTCACCTAGGGACACCAGTGTTTTAGTGGAAGTGTAATTGTTAAAACCTTTATGTTTCTATTAAAGGTTAAAAAATGATCTAAATATTATGAACTTGTTTTCAGAGCAATCAAAAAGAAACAAAATGCTGTATTCTTTTTATGTCTTATGTGAATGTGATTGATTGTTGCAGTACACTAGCAATTTGAATATGATTGCTTGTTGCAATACACTAGCAATTTGAATATGATAGCATGTTGCAATACACTAGCAATTTGAATATGATTGCTTGTTGCATGACACTAGCAATTTGAATGTGATTGATTGTTGCAGTACACTAGCAATTTGAATATGATTGCTTGTTGCAATACACTAGCAATTTGAATATGATTGTATGTTGCAATACACTAGCAATTTGACTGTGATTATACAAGATATGGTTGTAGAAACTCAATCATATGGCAAGCTACTAAGAATTTAACTCTTGTTGGAGATGACCAGTGACTAGGAATTCAGCAAGTTGCAGACAGCATGGTACTAGGAATTTATAGCCTCCATTGCAGTAAAATTGTTAATCAAATCAAAAAATTAAAATATTTGTCATGAATTAACTTTCTGTAAATAAAAGAAGGAAAAATTATTGTGTTCACATTGAAAGTTGCAGGATCATAAAGATTCATTTAAACCCATTAATTCTGATAACCAGCTTTTTAACTAAAAGTCTCACTTGGTAAGATTATAAGTAAAAACCAATACAAATCCTTCAAAGAAGTGAAAATGATGATTACAACAGTTTGAAGTCAAGATGAAAAGACCTAAAACAAAAATGGGAATTATATAAGCAAAGAAAGAAGAAAAAAAAAAGAAAGGGAATACATAAGACAGAGGAAAAAGAGAAACTAAGAACAACTGAATAAAATAGAATGAGGAAAAATATTTTTTTTCAAATGAAGAAAATGTGAATGAATCATAAGAAGAAATAAACAGAAAACAACAAAAAAGAGATAAAGGGATACAATACATGTGAAAAAATATCAGAAGAAGAAGAGATGGGTTTAATTCAGGAGAGAGAATTTTGAATGGACCATAAAGATAATATAGAGAGACAGAAAAAAAATTAATTTCTTTGGCACTTTTTTTTTCAGATGTTTTTATTTTTAAACTCTAAAAGGAGAAAACAAATCGGAAAATATTAGCTGAAAAAGATGCCATCAAAGATCAGAGGGAATCTTCTTGAGAACATCATAATCATTTACTTATTTTATATTTTAGTATATAAAAAAGGACTCATTTTTTTCTTACAAAGCCTTACACCAAAGCTTATTTCACATACACATCTAAAACTATCTACTAACATTATATTATTATAGTTATTATCAGTACTATACAAATCTACATTTCGTTCCATCTAATGACAGATGAAAGTATTTAAATTCTGGTGATATATATTTTATGTTCTGGTTTATGACAGTGTTTCATTAGCCAAATGATAAAATTTCATTTATTCATATCATAAAACACAATATAGATATTAATAGCCCAATCACATACTGAGCAGACCAAGTCTGATGACCATATAGGTGAGAAACTTACTCACCAAGAGCCATTGACTGTATCAACACTATCTTATATATGTGCATTTTAAAAGTAGAAAATTTTTTGCTTTGATTGTAGTCATGCATATCCAGCTTACATTGTTCTTTCAAAGAAAGAGATTCCCAAACTTTGTGTCAAGTCACTCTTAAGACTCAGGTCCCAACTAAATCACTGAAGTAGTTTTGTTTGGAAGGGTTTTCTGGCATATCAACCATTGTAGGTTATTTAAAGCCAAATCCTCTTTAAACATATATTAAACATATATATGATTTGGGAATTAATTTTTTTTATTTATAGCGGACTTTTTGTCCTCATCTTGGTAGTTTTTTTTGTTGTTTCTTCTCACTACGTTTCGGCCAAATTTCACCTCTGGCCTTCTTCAGGTGATTAACTGTGACCTTGGATAGGAATGCTAGGTCGTGTAACCGTATCCCCAGTAATTACTGCCTTCCATAGTTGTTGTCTATCGCACCATGTTTTTGACCAAGTAAACCTCTGGCCGTCTTGGGAAGGAATTAACACTGCTATCTTCTGACAATGCTCACCTGGAACCGTAGAGACTCAATGCCTCTATCCACTGTGCCACGAACCCCAGAGGTGAAATTTGTCCGAAAAGTTGTGAGAAGAAACAACAAAAAAAACTACCAAGATGAGGACAAAAAGTCCGCAATAAATAAAAAATTAATTCCTAATAAAGACAATTATATATGATTTGTAAGCACATTTTGTAGATAACATTCTTAAAAGAGCATGAGCTCTTTTTTGCACAGTTAAATGGTTTCAAGTATTGCTAAATAACAGTCACAATATAACATCAGTCATTTGTTTGCACAGTTTGTTCTATTTGACCCACAGATAGGACCCTATCAGGTGCTACCACTCTGGTTTAGAGTGGACTTGGGAGTGATAGTAATGAAGGATTACTCTCTACCACATCCACAAATCTTCAAGGCTGGAGTCTAACCACCAGTTTGTTTAATGCTATATCTAGGACATTCATTGTGTTGGTGGAGGTCTTACCCCTCTGCAGAGATGTATTTGGTGTATTTACAGCCCCTGACAACTGCGTTGCACTGAAGTAGTCATCAGCCTAATTAGTACTTGAATGAGTGACCACTTTGCAACAGCAGTTATTGTATGCAATGAGTGGCTTATTTTCTATATTAAGGAAAGATTGCTTTTTAAGATGACTAATTCCTGATAAAAGCCCTGGTTGGCATCAATGAGTTTACTCAGTATTTGAATGAGTGATCACTTTGCAAGAGCAAGTATTGTAATCAGTTATTTAATCAACCCTCTATAGTGTTGGGATGTGAGATAAGGTTGGTTTGATAGAGGTGCCCCATAGGTTTGGTCTATTTTTATGGCATATCAAACATTGTAGATTATTTAATGCCAAATCCAGTTTATACATATATTAGAAGTATATGGTTTTTAAACAAAAGTCAAAGTTAAATAGTTCCAAGTATTTCTATGTATCACTAACAACTCAATTAAACATCAGTTATTTCTTTACACACAGTTAAATGATCAAACAATTCTATTAAGCATAAGTTATTTGTTTAGACATCTGTTTGAACCATAGATAGAATCCTTTCAGGTGCTACCACTTTGGCCCAGAGTGGACCTGGGAGCAAAGGCAATGAAGAGGTACTCCACATTCCCCAAAGCTCACCATTAGATTAATATCCTATCCAGGACACTCATTTGGGGTCTTTCCTCTCTGTAGAGATGTAATTGGTGTATAGGAAGCCAGTCTACTGGGAGGCAGGGAGTGCATAATAGTTCTATTCTTTCAGCAGTCCCCTACAAGACACCTCAAGTGAGGTGTTATCAACCTAGCTCTAAATCCCTTTTAACTGAGGGAACAGCTGTTACCAGGAGAGGGAGAGCAAATCCTCCTGGAACATGAACTATTAACTTTATCAAAGAAACTGTTCAGCTTACACTGTAATAGAAATGGAGTAGAGCAAAATTTTCAGTTAATTTAAACCTCAATGCATAACCACAATGTTTTTGAGACAAATTAATTGAATTCTTGTTATTAATTTTTCATATATAGGGAGAACATGACCAATCTTTTGATAGTTTAGACTTTTGTACTAGTGCCCCAAAGTGATGCGATTTCATTTCATTTAGAAAAGAAAATACTTAAAATTATTAAAAAGAAAAGAAATGACTATGAATAGAAAATTCTAAAATCTCCTGATTGAAAGATGTTGTTAGGATGCCATGTTGGACTTGGTTATCAGAGTCAGACATCTTGTCCTCTATGGCATTACAGCAAATGAGTTGAATTACTTGGACACTGCCAAATAACACGCATACTCAGTAATATGATACGAGTTGCAGGACAGGATTTCAGCAGACTGACTGACACCATGGTGTCAGTGATAAGAACATGGTCAAAAGGAAAGCTGGATTCATGCCTTTCTTCTGGGCACAAGTCCAAAAAAAGATATAAACACAGACCTGATTAGAATTCAAACTTGCTTCAGTGGTTCCTTTTTTGTACAAGGTTATCTCGCATCTTATTTTAATTTCTTTTATAAATATACCGTTGAAATAAATTTGAAAAAGCCCAGACTTGAGAAAAAAAAAAAATTTGCTTTTTATTGCAGATATAATTATTATGAGTAGTGTCGTATGAATTTTGAAGATGTGCATTTGATTTTAGGAAATGTATATTATCTTATGAGAAATCTAAAAGACTTGTTTCTTCTTTCATCATTAATAATATCTTTCTGACTGTTGTCAAAACAATACTTTTGAAGCAGAGATTATTTTCATTCCTCATCAATAAAGTCAGACAGAATTTATTTTCTTTCTCTCTCTCACCCACAAAGTTATGCATTATATGCTCAAAACCATGTGTCACTTTTGTTCTAGTTCTCTTGCAATGGTCATTGAGAAACTCCCTAATGTCATTTTGGGTAAATCCTTATGTATGCAATAACTCGTGCCTACTCATAAGTGATAGTAAAATTAAGAACATGTACATGAATCACATTACAAATGGTCATTTACATAAAAGACACACGATTAAGCAGGTTCTTTTTGTTTCAGGTAAGTGGAAGTTGTAGCATTATGCATAAAAATCTATTTATTAACTTACAGTAGCATTTGCTAGGTTAAACGAATAAAAACATTTAGGATAAAATTTTAAACACAAAAAAATATCTTGGATAAAATTCTAAACATAAAAAATATCTTTGATAAAATTCTAAACACAAAAAAATATCTTGGATAAAATATTGAACACAAAAAAATATCTTGGATAAAATTCTAAACACAAAAAAATATCTTGGATAAAATTCAAAACACAAAAAATATCTTTGATAAGATTCTAAACACAAAAAAATATCTTGGATAAAATTCTAAATACAAAAAATATCTTGGATAAAATTCTAAACACAAAAAAGTATCTTGGATAAAATTCTAAACACAAAAAAATATCTTGGATAAAATTCTAAACACAAAAAATATCTTGGATAAAATTCTAAACACAAAAAAATATCTTGGTTAAAATTCTAAACACAAAAAAGTATCTTGGATAAAATTCTAAACAGAAAAATATATCTTGGATAAAATTCTAAACACAAAAAATATCTTGGATAAAATTCTAAACACAAAAAAATATCTTGGTTAAAATTCTAAACACAAAAATGTATCTTGGATAAAATTCTAAACACAAAAATATATCTTGGATAAAATTCTAAACACAAAAAAATATCTTGTATAAAATTCAAAACACAAAAATAAATCTTGTATAAAATTCTAAACACAAAAAAATATCTTGGATAAAATTCTAAACACAAAAAAATATCTTGGTTAAAATTCTAAACACAAAAAAGTATCTTGGATAAAATTCTAAACACAAAAATATATCTTGGATAAAATTCTAAACAGAAAAATATATCTTGGATAAAATTCTAAACACAAAAAAATATCTTGGATAAAATTCAAAACACAAAAAATATCTTTGATAAGATTCTAAACACAAAAAATATCTTGATAAAATTTTGAATACAAAAAATATCTTGCATAAAATTTTGAATGCAAAAAAATATCTTGGTTAAAATTCTAAACTCAAAAAATATCTTGGATAAAATTCAAAACACAAAAAATATCTTAGATGAAATTCTAAACACAAAAGATATCTTGGATGAAATTCAAAACACAAAAAATACCTTGGATAAAATTCTAAACACAAAAAAATATCTTGGATAAAATTCTAAACACAAAAAATATCTTGGATAAAATTCTAAACACAAAAAAGTATCTTGGATAAAATTCTAAACACAAAAAAATATCTTGGATAAAATTCTAAATACAAAAAAATATCTTGGATAAAATTCTAAACACAAAAAAATATCTTGGTTAAAATTCTAAACACAAAAAAGTATCTTGTATAAAATTCTAAACACAAAAAAATATCTTGGATAAAATTCTAAACACAAAAAAATATCTTGGATAAAATTCTAAACACAAAAATATATCTTGGATAAAATTCTAAACACAAAAAAGTATCTTGGATAAAATTGTAAAACACTGAAGGAATTCTTCATATACTAGATAGACATAAGAAATAACAACATATTAAAAAAAAATTTTTTTAAGACATGTGCTCACTTAAAATATACAATGATAATCATTTTAAAGTCTTTTTTTGCCTAACAATATTCAGTTTTGCTGTAAATGTAAAGTTTTGTTTCTTACTTTTGAAAGCCATTGTGTCATCTACGTTTATTGATAAAACTTGCATATCAGTTCATCCATAACCTCAGATATATTACATCTAAGCATGATGATTTTATTGACCTATTATTGAACTATGAACATTTATTGGCATACTGATATATTGATATGCTGGAAATCTATAGCAAGTATATTGAGAAAGAAAATTCTTTTAAATTGTTCTTTTAGAAAAAAAACAAACAAATAAAAAAAGTATTTAAAAAAAGTGTCTAACTGAATTGCATAGTTCCACCAATTTTTTATTTAATGAAGAAATGTGTGTTCCAAAGTGATTCAGCCTCTTCCCCTCAAAGATATCAATGACAGTCATTTACAAAACTTCATTTCTTTTTTGGTTCAAGGCCAGAATTATAAGGAACCCAATTAGAATCAAACTCACATCAAATGGACTGTTAGTCTAACTTGCAAACCATTGCACAACATGAGGCACACTTCTTTCTGAGCCAGAAATATGGAGCACCCAAAGAGACAACTCACTCACAATAGATCACTAGCTGAACTTGCCAACCATTGCACCAAGGTACAAGGCTATGAGTACTGATTCATCTTAATGGCATGACAACCAGTCAAGGATTATTTTAGGTCATCTTTTGTGTAGTTGGCTTTCTTAAAAGGTTTTTTTTTGCTGTTATTCCAATTCAAGTAATTTTTGAACAGATCTATTGGACCCATAGATTGGAACCTGAAAATATTACTATTCAGAGTTATAGTGGACCTGGGAGTAATGGCAAGAATGACTGACCCAACACTGGGATCTCACCATCAGATGCAGTTTATTGTCATACCAAGAATATACAAACGCTAAACACCTATTGAACTTGCTACTCAATAAGAATTGATTTGTTTGACTCGCTTGCTAACCCTTACATCATGTCAAGATACCCAGAATACCAATAACGCCAAAATTTATTTGAAAAGCGCCATGAATAATATGAGGCATACTTTTGATTTTTATGGGGTTTTGGGGACTTACATTAAAGCCGACACATTTATCAAATCTTGACACAGTTTCATAGATCCCTTAGGGGTTATAGAGTTTACTTAAGTTTTTAAATTGTTATTAAAAATCAGTGCATCAAAGTCTATAAAACTTGTTTTGTAAAGAAAATCAATGGTGGGCTAGTTCTGCTTTCTTTGCTTGATAAAAATCATTCATAACAATGTCCTTGTAACGTGAGACTTATCAGTAAATCTTTGTTTAAATAACGAAGAGGGAAAAGCTTGAATATGAAGAAAGATCTATATGTGCAGACTGAATTTTTGGCAAAATAATGTTGTGTAAGAAATAGGGGTAATCTGATTGTGTGTGTGTGTGTGTGTGTGTGTGTGTGTGTGTGTGTGATAGCAAGACTGAATATGTGTATGTTGGTGTGTGTGCGACAGAAAGAGAGTAACCTGAATGTATGTGTGTGTGTGTGTGACAGGAAGAGAGAGATATATCTGAATATGTGTGTGTGTGTGTGTGTGATATAGAGAGAAAGAGTAGGTCTAAATATGTGTGTGTAAGTGAGAGAGAGAGAGAGAGAGAGAGAGAGATAAGGGGGATTTTGAATATCTGTGTGTGCATCTGATTGAATAAGAGAGTGAGTCCGAATGTCTATGTGTATGACAGAAAGCGGGTAAGCCTAAATATGTGTGAGAGAGATAGGGGCAAGCTGTATCTGAATATGTTTGTGTGTGAGACAGAAGAGAGAGAGAGAGAAAGAGTAGGTGTGAATATGAGTGCATAAAACAGAGAGAGAGAGAGAGAGGGTAGGAGGATTCAATGTCTGTGTGTGCATGTGAAGGAGAAAAAGGGTGAGCGTATGGCTGAGTGTCTGTGTGTGAGACAATCTGAATATGTTTCTGTGTATGATACAGAAAGAGCAGTCTGAATGTCTGTATAGGACAGAGATAAAGAATCTGGATGTTGTAAGAGTGAGAGAGTGAATGTACACAAGAGAGGGAGCAAGTTTGAATAACTGTGAGAGGGAGTTAGTATATTATTGTGAAAGAGTATAAAAGCATGTGTATGAGCAAAAATGTAGGTGCGTGTTTGTGTGTCTGTGTTTTATGTGTATATACATTATAATATGTCATTGTTGTGTGAAAATATGTGTGTTTCTATATACAAGGTCTATTTAGAAATGATTTAGTCATATAATATCAATGAAAAATGACCTCCCTTGGACAATGGGACTGTAACCTTCTTTAAAGTATCTAACCAACTTTTTTTTATTTCAAGTGTGTCCATAAAGGCCTCTTTTAGGATTGTCATTAATAATTTTGTTGCCTTCTCCTTAATTTCATCCAGTCTGAAATCTCACCAAGTTTCAGTTACTTCCTTAATTTTTTTTAACTCATCATTTACATTAAAAAATTATGTCCTCAACTGGTTACAAATTAATCATCCATCATATTTCCTCTATCCAACCACTAAAAGGATATAAATTTACATCCAATTGGCAATATATAATTCACAGGACTTAAATATAACTGTTTCATAAAAAAATTCTCAGAAAGGATTGAAATTTACTATTGAATGTAAGTATTTTATTGCGATATAATTTTTGTACATTATTGCAGAAATGATAAAAATTTACTTCATTGTTCTATTCTGGACAGACACCTGATTTTTTATTGAATAGCAAACAGATAGTGTCATTTAAAAATCAAACAAAATATTCAAAAACTAATAACAAAATATCTTAAATTAACAACTGAATTCATGTCATTTCTTTTGACTGACCAAATCCCCATCCTAAAAAAAAAAGAAAACAACACAGTCAAAATATTTTATTTGACTCAAAACTGGTGTCTCTAGCCCTTTTTTATTTAATAGCTCTTCAGGGGAAAGAATCAGTTCCATAAGTATTTGGGAGAAAGGTTTCTGATAAGTTGACAAAAAGTTTTTATTTGTTTCTTTTTATATTCTAACCAGGTGGTTGTGTGGAACCTACTAGAAAAGTGATGTGTTTTATTCATTATGTCATAAGCCATCATCATCATCATCATGTGTGGCTAGCACGGATATCCCTGACCCTCTCTCTCCACGTCTCCCTATCATTCATCGCCTTCGGCAGGTCTTCGGGGTTACATCCCATATCATCACATAGCTGCTGTATGAATGTTCGAGCTGGTCGTCCTGCTTTTGATTGGCCATATGCGGGGGTCCACAGGAGCACATCACTTACGATCTCGTCTTTGCTTCTCCAGCAGTGTCCGGCATGTCTGGTTCGTCTAGCTTGTATAGTTTTCATGATAGGTGGTAGGTGGCCGTACAGTTGGCACCGTGTGGGGTGTTGCTGCCAGGACCTGTTCAATATTGCTCGCAATATTCTTGTATAATTGTCGTCGAGCTTCTTCTCCAACCATTTAGTCTGCGTCCAAGTAGTGCATCCATACAGCAGTATCGACATGATCGCCGCCTGGAAGAAACTGTGTTTCATTTTATCGGTCAGGTTTGATTTCCATATGATGGAAAGCCTATCGATAGTTTAGACAATATTCCCAAAATGTTACCTTTTTTCAACTAAAATGTATGTCTGTTTTATTTGTTTGTTTTGATGGTGAGTGGGTATGAAATGCATTTGTTAATCAAATGAGATTTCAGCTAAAGTTGTATAACAATGTATTTAACATTTTTGGGTGCTCTCCTTGCTGAAGGCCTTTATGGATCTGTGGGGATCAAAAAGAAATAAAAAATAAAATAAAATGAATAAATGCAAAAAGTAACAGTTTTCTTGGAGGCCTCTGACAGAAATAAAAATCAGTACCTGCCTGAAAGGAGGCGCTTCTTGGTGCCAAAGAAAAATTCTTCCTCATTAATCAACTATCACTTCGACTGAAAGACCTGTTTCTCTCGGCTGCTAGTAGGTAGCACATGCTTGCTAAGTCCCAGGGCTCAGCAGCAGATTGCATCTTCTACTAATTGCAGGCTCTGCTGGACACACCCAAGGAACATGGTACAAACCCTTCAAACTTGTAATTGCCAAAAATGACTATAATATACTTCATACGTCTTGTCTGTGAATATTTCCACAGGTTCATGTAAAAGTCCCACACAACAGAATAGTTGTAAATCCCAAAAATAAGGTTTGAGTCAAAGGGTATCTTTGTCTTTTTTCTTTCTGTCCTTGACAGCTTTGACAAATCAAGGAATTGAATGGGGTAGAATAAAAAGGAGTCAGATATGAACCTTTAAATTTTCCAACAAAACCAACAATTAACCATGACCACAAATAAACTCTTTTTATACCCATAAATCCCTTTCACCATTTTTCTGCCAAGTTTCAATTTTGCACATTGAATACTTATAGAAAGCTTTAATATTCAAGATTTTCTCACAGAATATGAAATCACTCTGCTCTGTTGGCAAGGTAGTGAATACATTGAGAGTATCCCCTTGCAGATGGGGTAAAACCACCCTAACAAGTGTTCTATGTATAACACCCAATTGTATCTAGTTGTGAGGCTCCAGCTCTGAGAAGTGTGGTGTATCTCTTTATTGTCATGACTCCCAGGTCCACTCTAACCCAAAGTGATAGTACCTGTTTGGCTCTCTTTTATGGGTCTAATAGACCTGTCTGAAAATTATTAGTATTGGATAAGATTAAATGAAATTATTAATGTTAGGAAGACCTGAAACAGAAAGATTATTATTTATGGTCACTTGAAACCATATAATTGCTTGTAAATAAATTGGTGTTAGATCGGAATCTTTGAAATCATATAATTGTGTTAAGATTATTTCTATGAGGCTGGTTGGTTGCTTTGTTTTATGGCCTATCAACCCTTTTAGGGTCATTTAACACCAAATTAAATTTCAAACAATTCAGTTTAGTGTAAATGTGGTTTTTGTTTACAAACAGTTAAATCTCAAAATAGTTATATTCCAAACAATTCAGTTTAAGTACACAGTTTCAATGTTAAAAACAGTTCTATTTTAAACAATTCTGTTTAGCATAAGTATACAGTTTAGTTCTATTTGAACCATCCTGTGCTACCACTTCAGACCAAAATGGACCTGGGAGTGATGGCAATGAGGGTGTACTCCACATTCCCCAAAGCTCCATCATTACTGGAGCCTCATCATCCTTTAATGTCCTATCCAAGATACTCCTTGGACGAGGGTGGGGTGGGGTTACCCGTCTGCATAGAAGGTGTTGGTGTATTCTACAACACCAGGACAATTTTTGATTAGGAATACTATATGTCATATAACTTTCTCTTAAGAAACAACAACCCAAAAAATGTCAATTTAAATATATGAAGAACTTGATTCCCAAACTGCAAGGCATAGAATAACCCTAGAGAAATTGACATACCATTAAAATCAATCACTCAAATAAGTTTACTATCACCACTGATGGAAAGTACTTCACTCGAAACTGATCTTATATACTTAGGACCTGAAATTACATTCAAGCTGAATTACTGGTTCTGGATACAGACATAAGGTCTGTCTAAAAATTATCTCATGGTATCCATCTTGCGTTTCTTTGTTTGCAGGTGTTTGCTAAACCTGGACCATTTAGTTTCAAGGTTGGCAACCAAACTTTGAGAAAGAAAATCCAATTCAAACCATTTGTACTCCCCTTAAAAATTGACATGTGTCACATCCTGCCTGTTGTGATAGCATTTGATAAACACATAAAAACAATTGGCTAACTTTATTTGAGAAGGTTTAATTAGGATCCTGAAATTACATCAAGGCTGCACAACTGGTTCTTCAGATATACAAAATAACTGGATACATTTCAGATAGATCTCATGTATATCTTGAGGCAACTATCTTGATTGTGTGCATGTGTGTGTGTGTGTATTTGTTTGCAGGTGTAGGAGAATAGTGGTGTTTGTTCAACCAGGCTGATTTAGTTTCAAGGTTGGCAAAGATGTTTGTTTAGCCAAAATGCAATAGATTCTTTATTGGTCCCACCTGTTGCCTATGTCACTTGGCCACAATTGCCCAACCACTGAGCATGACCTGTCCCTGTTTGGACAACTTAATTTGCTGCCATGCAATTATGCTAGTTGTGTCTTGCCTAGTGACTAATGTCACTGTCAAATATCGATGTAAAGGGATGAGGACAATGCGTGTTTCTATTGGGTAACTTATCATGTTGCAAAGTTCAAGAACTGATTTATATCTGGACAATATATTGATTAACAGCAAATATGCATTTGTTACCATGACACCTAAGAGAGTTTCACAAGAAATAAAACTAAAAAAGAATAATAATCTTAATTTCTTTAATTCTCTACTGTCTATTTTCATTTCTTTTAGTTGCCTAGTTGGCTGGGGCTGTAGAATACACCGACTGCTTCTCTGCAGAGGGGTAAGATCCCCTTCCCCCAATGAGGATCCTGGATATGACACTAAACAATCTGATGTTGAGGTTCTAGTACTGCTAAAGCTTAGGGGAACACCGAGTACCCCTTCATTGCCATCGCTCCCAGGTCCACTCTCACCCGGAGTGGTAGCACTGGATAAGGGTCCTATCTATGGGTTAAATAGAACTAAACCGTGGTTACTTGACTTAACTGTTTTTTGCATTTAAACTGCGTATTTATGCTGAACTGAATTGTTTAAAATAGAACTGTTTTGACATCTAAACTGTGAGCTTATGCTAAACTGAATTATCTGAAATAAAACTGTTTTGTTTTCTTTGCAGAGGGGTACGACCCTTGCAATGAGTGTCCTGGGTTATGACACTAAACAATCTGATGGTGAGCTTCTTGGAATTCAAAGCACCCCTTCATTACCATTGCTCCCAGGTCCACTCTGGCTTGGAATGGTAGCACCTGATAGGGCCCTATCAATGGCTTAGATAGAACTAAGTCCATACTTATGCTAAACTGAATTGTTTGAATTAGAACTATTTGTCTAAACTGAATAGCTTGAAATAGAAATGTTTTTGACATTTAAACTGCGTGCTTATGCTAAATTGTATTGTTTGAAATAGAACTGTTTTTGACATTGAAACTGTACTTAGGCTAAACTGAATTGTTTAATATAGAACTGTTTTGACATTTAGCTGTGTGTAAATAAAGTCTAAACTTATACTAAACTGAATTAGAACTATTTGAATAAACTGAATAGCTTGAAAAAGAAATGTTTTTGACAATTAAACTGTGTACTAATGTTAAAATGAATTGTTTGAAATAGAACTGATTATTTGTCTAAAAATGGATTTAGCGTTAAATAACCTACAATGGTTGATATGCCATAAAACCCAAGTAACCAACCAAGCAATCATTTCTTTTAGATCTCTTTCTTGGTTGTCCATTCCTATCTGGAGGAGTCCATGTGGCTCAGTGTCTAATGTGCTGGATGGTCAAAATTTAGTGAGTCAACTCCAGTTGCGCTATTATATTAACTTTCACACTACTAACCTTGGAAACGTTATGAAATCCCCTGCCCACCGCCTTAGGGATTAAATAGCACAACTTCTGTCCTCAACAAGAATGGCTTTAGTACTGAATAACCCAGAAAGGTTGATATGCCATTTAACATAGAAGTCAATCATTTTTCATTTTTTTTCCTATATTCCTTGCCTTATTTCAAATTAAACAAATTTTTCCTTTTCTATTTGTTAATATTTTTCACTATATTCTTTCATGTTTATTACCCCCTTGTTTGGTGGGGCTAAGAATATACTGACTGTAACCTTATCAAATAGAGCAAGAAACCCCCAAAAGGGGAGTCTAGGGTATGACACTAAACTGCGTCAGATGGTGAGGCTCCATTTCAGGAGAGTTGGGTTCTATATGTGGGTCAAGTCGATCTTGAAAAATTATTTGTATTCAATTGGATCAGGTACAACAACCCACAAAAACTCTAAAAACTACTTAAAAAAATAAATACAAATATAGAAAGAACATGATTCCTTGACTTCCAAAAATGAGTGGATATATTATTAAAGATAAATCAATCATTTATATTAATTATCTTTTTTTCTTCACTAACTTAATGGAGGTGCCCGTGGTGTAATGGTTATCGTCGCAGGATATGGACATGGCGACACAAGTTCAAATCCTGGACCTGACTGAATGCATTTCACATAGCACTAATACCCTTGGGAAAGGTATGAATCCAATTATTCTCCCTCTAGCTATGGGTAAATAGTAGGGCAGACTAGGTTCTTCAGCCTTGGTGAGGCAACTAGTCTAGGAGAAGGAAAACTCTGAATTCAAACCTGTTAAACTCTGCTTAAAAATTGACCTTGTGTCATATCCTGCCCGAGCGGAGGGGTTGGTAAATATGATTTCTTCACTAACTTAATATGGAAATTGATGGGTACGTCTTGACTAAATTGAAACTTCATCACATGAGCATAATTCTGAAGGCAGTGTTTCACATAACCAAAACAGTTTCAGAGGTGCTTCAACCAATGAAAAACTCAATGGAATAAGTGCATTGAATTTCTAGGGGACTATTTTGATAAAAATTGATGTTATATTCATCGTTTATTTCTATCTGGTTAAATATCACCTCAGTCTTGGCTATCTTAATAGAGTTCAATGTTCATATGTGTATATTCATAAATCAGCAAAAATGGCACATCATAGTGAGATTCTTGTAAGAGCAATTCATTTAAAATGTTTCACAGAATAAAGAAATTTACCAACAAATTTACAACTGAATGATAATTTCTTGGGGTCCATATTTTCACTGATTTTCTAATCATTTCAGTTGTTGATATAACAAATAACTATGAAATGCACTTTTTCAAACTAAATAACATCCATTTTCTATTATCTTCATTGTTATTTCATGATTATTATTCTATTTTCTTCACACCAACTTATATATATATATATATATATGTATATTATTTTGACTATCCGTTGAATTCTTGAAGGTGTACGCTAAAAAAATCAACAGGCAACAATATTATTTGTCGACTTTATTAAGGCCTTTGACTCCATTCACAGAGGTAAGATGGAGCAAATTTTTCTTGCCTACGGCCTACCAAAAGAAACCGTCACAGCCATAATGATGCTATATAGAAACACCAAAGGAAAAGTGTGTTCTCCGGATGGAAACACAGACTACTTCGACATAGTAGCTGGAGTACTATGAGGAGACACATTAGCCTCATACCTCTTTATCATCTTTCTAGACTATGTACTCAGAACATCTGTCGATAAAATCAAAGAAAACAGTTTCAAGTTAACAAAAGAAAGAAGCAGAAGGTACACCGCAAAAACAATTACTGATGCTAACTACGCCGATGATATAGTGCTTCTGGCAAATGCACCCGCCCAAGCTGAAACCCTGCCACATAGTCTGGAACAAGCTGCTGTAGGCATCAGCCTCTATGTCAATGCACACAAGATGGAATATACGGACTTTAATCAAATAGGTGACATCTCCACACTAAACAGTAGCACTCTGAAACTAGTTGACAAGTTCACCTACCTAGGGAGCAGTGTCTCATCAACCGAGACAGACATCAACATGTGACTAGCAGAGGCATGGACAGCTATCGATAGACTTTTGGTTATATGGAAGTCAGACCTGACTGACAAAATGAAGCGCAGTTTCTTTCGAGCAGCAATCATGTCAATATTGCTACATGGACGCACCACATGGACACTAACAAAATGGATGGAGAAAAAGCTTGATGGCAATTACACAAGAATGATATGAGTAATCATCATCATCATATCGTGCTGGCAGCACGGATATCCCTGACCCTCTCTCGCCACTCCTCCCTATCGTTCATCGCCCTAGGTAGGTCTTCAGGACAACAACCTGTATCCTCACATAGCTGCTGAATGTATGTTCGTGCTGGTCGTCCTGCTTTTGCGCGGCCGTGTGTGGGGATCCATAAGAGTACATCTCTTATGAGTTCATCTCTGCTTCTCCAGCAATGTCCCGCATGTCTGGTTCGCCTAACTTGAATAGTTTTCGTGATAGGGGGCAGGTGGCCGTACAGTTGGTGTCTTGTGGGGTGTTGCTGCCAGGACTTGTTCAGGATTGCATGCAGCATTCTTGTGTAATTGCCATCTAGTTTCTTCTCCAGCCGTTTTGTTAGCGTCCATGTAGTGCATCCATATAGCAGTATCGATGTGACCGCTGCCTGGAAGAAACTGCGTTGGCCACCTACCACCCATCACGAAAACTATCAAAATTAGACAAACAAGATATGCAGGACGCTACTGGAGAAGTAGGGACAAGCTCATAAGTGATGTACTCCTGTGGACCCTTTCATATGGATGAGCAAACGCAAGATGTCCAGCTCGAACCTACATTCAGCAGCTCTGTGCCGATACAGGATGTAGCTCTGAGGATCTGCCGAAAGCAATGGACGATAGGGCGGTGTGGTGAGAGAGGGTCGGGAATATCCGTGCTGATAGCGTGACGTGTTGATGATGATGATATATATATTGATGGATTGATAGGTATGTGAGGGAGGGAGAGAGTGTTTAAGAAAATAATCTAATAACTTGACCAATTCTCATTCAAATGACTTCCAATTTTACCAGTGAGTAAAGAAACAACTTAAATTTCTTGGTTTAATGTTTAAATGCCTTTTCTTTTCCTGTGAATGGAATTTCTATATGTGGAAAAAAATTAAACATAGAATTTTGAGTTATTTCTAAACTGACAGTTAAAATCTGAGATCATTTGAAAAAGAAATGGTCAAGTTGGTTTTTTGAAACACCTTCACATCTTATATGATATGAAAGTTTTTAAAACATCTTTTGTGTATGTCGGTGTGTGGAAATTTTTGAAGAAGGAAATTCATTATTTGACATTTGTCAGAAAATATTTTTTACAGACATTTCTTTCTGGTAATAGCTGATAATTTTATTAATCTTTATTGAAATATAAAATGAAGTTTGATCTCATAAAAAAAAAGATAAAGATTTTGACATGTCTACTTTTATGTTGCTTTGTGCAGTCATCAACTAAGTTAAGGCGGCCATATTTATAATAAAATTATTTTCTGTCAATCTTCACTCTTTGCCACAGCAAAAAAAAATTTAAGAATAAAACAATGGTTATATATTCTTTTTAACTTCTTTTAGAGAATTTTCTACTTTTTCAGTGGTTTGTATGTCTTTAAAGTTCAAGGAATATTGACAAAAAATTATTGAATTAATTTTCTCATTTTTATAAAATTTTCTTAAAGAAAAATTAATTTTGTCAACATGAGGAATGCTTTGACAGGTCTACATTGATTATCTACACATTACTAAAATTCGTATTATATATATATATATACATATTTATACACAAGGTGTGATAAAAAATATAGAGACTCAATCTTTAATTTTTCAAAATTAAAGTGAAGATAAACCAAACTGAGCAACTTAAGAAATAATAACTCTAATTCAAAGAAATTTTGAAGCCAGTAAAATTTTTTTTTTTTTTTGTGAAAGAAGTTTATGAGAGTTTTTTTTTTCCTCAACTGGAAATTCATCACACAGGTAAAGACTTGAGGACATCAAAATAACTATCAAAGCAAGGCTTCACACTATCAAAATAGAAGTTTCAGAGGTGCTTCAACCAATGAAAAACTCACAGGAAAAAAATGTTGAATGCCAAGGGAACTATTTTGATGAAAATTAATGATAACTTTATTTAAGCAATTTACTGAAAATGTTCTCAGAGAATAAAGAAATCTTCAAACCAATTTTCAAATAAATTATAATTTTGTGTGCGGGGAGGTTGTTTACATTGATCATCAATTTTTGATCATCCAAAATTTTGCTATAAAGGAGATAATCATAAAATGCTTATAAAAACAATCTTCACTTCTTCCAAAATTGAAGAATGTATAACATTTTCCTTTGTTAGAATAGAAACCCAACAGAGAGTAAGAATTGACTAGTTATAACCAATTTTGACTCATATTTGACTCAGACCTAATTCTTGCTTTGCCTCCGAGAAATCTGTTCAAACACTCCGGCTTCTCTATCAATGGAGCTATAAAGAGCCAACCATTTTTCAGAGACTTTAATCAAACCTACAAACTCATCCCTTATCCTGATTCTAAATCTATTAACTTGCAGAGGCTCAAATCAAACCTACAAACTCATCCCTTATCCTGATTCTAAATCTATTAACTTGCAGAAGCTCAAATCAAACCTACAAACTCATCCCTTATCCTGATTCTAAATCTATTAACTTGCAGAAGCTCAAATCAAACCTACAAACTCATCCAAGATTCTGTTTTTTGATCTCTCATATTTGTTGCTATTCTTTCTTACATATGTAGTATCAATAACATCCATTTTTTAATAAAATATTATTGGTTATCAATTTTTATAAATATTTTTTTATTTTATTAGATTCTTATTTGTTTACAAAAAAAGAAGTTATTTTTTACTGGCTTTTCTGTAGATCTCAACAAAATATTTATCCCCATCTTTGTTGTTGTAAAATCTTTATTTTACTTTTCACAAGTGACATTATTTTAAAGTAATAAAACATTTGGTAAGTTCTTTAGAATGGTAAATGCATTTATACTCAGGTAAATTCTGTCATATTAAAAGAAACATTTTTAAACCAACTACTTAAAGCTTCTCCCCTCAAAGGTATTTAAACTTGCAAAAGTTTGTTTAAAATGGCTAATGGCTAGTTTTATCATTCACTGATGTATTATATAAAATCAAAACTTTGAAAGTACTAACAGATAAAAGACAAAACTGTTAGAAACTCCGTAACAACTGCAATTGGTCTTTGGAGAATTTTCAGATAGGTGATTCCCTTTTAATTCATTATCCAATTAAATTCCTCAAATAAACGTACTGCCTTGGGTCACTTTTAATTTCACATTGACAAGTTTCCATTATAATGATTGTTCCAGAAGATGTGATCAAATTTTATATAAATGATTAAAATTTTGCCTTTTGACAAAAGTTTTATGAAAGAGGTCAGTTTACGAATGTTAAAATGGAATGGATGTTTCATATAAAAAAAAGAAACAAAGAAAAACAATTGTGTTTAGTGATTTTGTAAATGGATGAGAAAAATCACTCTTTTCAGTTCATTTCCATTTTAGTTGCCGCCAAAATTAAAAATTCATCATTAAATGACTTAGAAGAAAAAAAAAAACAACAACAAAAACTGTCTGTCTCAATTTGTATCTTAATCTGCTTGTCTCTATTTAAATCAGAGTGCTTATATTTAGCCCAAGCAATGCTTTCTCACTCTATATATATATATATATATTTATATATTATTTACAAAAACAAAAATTTTTAAATCCCAGTGTATAAGGCTTGGGCTAGGATCAAAATGTTGTTCCTGAGCACACTCCTTAGGATTAGTGCATAGTAGCTGTGCACAAGGAAAAGTATTACACCCACATCTATATGTGGGTGAAGTATGATAAAAATGTTTGAAGACTGAATTGTATAATTTAAATGAAAATGTCTCCACAGGGGAGTGATGGGTGGAATGGTTAGCAAGTTAGATTTGCAGACCATTTTTAGAGAGTTTGATTCTTACTGGGTGCTCCATACTTCTGGTCTTGTGCCCTATCTAAGTTTAGCGAATAAATATATAATGAAGTAGTGATGCCTAAACGTGTTGAAATATGTCTAGATGTGTCACTGCCAATTCTTGATATTTTTATTCGAATTTTTTGGCAAAAAATAAAATTGTGCAGTGCTGTAGGCTTTGTGCATTTTTCTCTTGTTTCATAAAGTCAAAATTCATCTAAAGAGTAAGATTTGAGGCCATGGGGGGATATTAAAAGAAATATTATGATGCAGCTTCACACCCTATCAAAAGTTCTTTTAAGTATTTTGACTATTAGAAAACTCAATGGAATTTGTGTGTTAAACATAAAATGGACTATTATGAAAAAAAATCAACATCTTTAATTTGCTTATAACACACTTTCCTTAGCATTATATTATCTTCAATAGGCAAGATAACTTATCAACTAAATCATTGTTGTAAAAACAAAGATAATTAAGTTCTTATATTTGTTGATGAAAATGAAAAAATGATATCAATATATATCTGTACCATAATGTATATTAGAAGCATTGCAATAATTTAATTTTATGGTTTAATGGCATATCAACCCTTGATGGTTATTTAATATAAAAACATGTTGTATATATATATATATATATATAGCAACTAACAAAGCATGGAGAAAAACAGGGCCAGTGATAGGGATTGTATACTTTGCAATGAGGAGAAATTGGCTATAGCTTCTTATAATAATAAAGACTTGTTAAACCAAGGGTCGGAGATACTGAATGGCTGTAGACAGAAAAGAAATTGGCTCCTCAATAATTAGTTTTTTTGTCGTTTTTTTTTCACTTCTACTTTATTCCATGCTTTTTAATGTATATTTTTTTTTAAATATATTTTTTGATAATAAACTTAATTTTTTTTTATATGCTCGTTTTCTGTCTGGTGTGAGTTTTTTTTTTTAAAATAGGTTTTTCTCCATGCTTTGTTCGTCAGGATTAGGTACCCTTATGAGCCGCTTAGGCGAAACTGTTGTAGGTTAGTTCCTGACTCACGAAATAATTTTTGTCACTATTTTGGTCTACTTAGTATTGAGCACTTTTTTGCACTTGTAGCTTAGCAGCAATTACGGTGTTTTTTTCTTTTGATCAATCAATTGCATATCTGTTGATTTTTTTCAATTGCTATGACAAGGTTGGCCTTTTCTTTTTTTTTTTCCAATATATATACATTTTTCCCCTTAGACAGTGATTCGTTGTATATTTTATCTTCAAATTACTTGTGTTTTTTTTCCTTTACTGGAAGTGCTATTATTCAATAAGTTATTTAATTTTATATATATATATATATACACTCACACACATAAGATTTATAAGGGAATAGTCTGTAAGTAACTTTATTTCTCATCAAGTCAGAGATCATTTGTTTGCACACAGTTTAAATGGTTTCAAGTTTTGCCATTTCAGCACAATAAAAGAAAAGTGTTGTTGGTCATGGACTATTTACTGCCACCAGAATCCTTTCTGGAAACATTATAGGTGGCCACCCACTGCCTACCTCAACAGGAGGTGGGGTGGGGGTTACCCTTCTGCAGAGATGCAGTTGACATATTCTACAGCCCTAGCCAACAGGGTGCAGCATTATATAAATTTTTGTTTCTTAGTTGTTCTTGCAGTAGGGAAGAGAAAAAAAAAAGACTCCTTTTCTTGATGAAGGGTAGAGAATGGATTAGCTCAAATTTTGCAATAATAGCATCACTATTCTGAAGAATAAAATCATCTAATTCACAGAATGAGTCTAGGAACAATGTATGGAAGTATAATGGTCCTTTTAGATAAAAATGTGGACAGGAAATCAGACATACTGGTCATTTGACTATTTTTCTCTATCACAAGAAATCTATTTTCAATCTGTTTGTGTGTATGTTCTTTGGACAGTAACGACATTATTGTTCCCAGATCGGATCAGAGACAAAGCCACAAGGCTATCTTTTACCTACCCTTATCAAATAAGCCCTTTTGTTTTCTAACCCTTTGACATACTACTTGTTCATGGAACAAAATGTACATATTTCTAGCTGTTATGATATGTTTGGGTATTCTTTCTTTTTTTATACCACCAGTAATAATATGGTGAATATAGAATGTTAACTCTTCTTCAATGTACAATTGAACTTATTTTGTCTTTATTTCTGTTGTGTTCCGTGTGAGCCTTGTTGTATATTGACCCTTGACCAAGCTGTCAATTAGAGATGCATCAGTGTAAATAAGTGGAAGAAGAAGCGGAAGCAAGTGGATGTTATGAAAGAATATAGGCAGATGCCGGCGGCTGTTGAGTCACTTGGTGACAGGTAGGCCAGAGTGAGAACCAGCTTGCAGACTGAGGGCTGTTGCCCTCAGCGACCCCCGGTTCAGCAACCCCAGCCAAGATGCAGAAGAAGTGCTAAGTGGGTTCTTAAAGATAACATAACATGCTATGGTCAAGAGAAGAAGTTGGGTCAATATAGCAGTCTGTCCTTGTCTCCACCCATCTTTTACACACCACAGAAACATCAACCCTTTTGAGAATAAAGTGTAAGAGATATATTTTTATAAAGAAGTATGTTCGTTCGTTCATTGAAGTTCGTAAATTATGTTTGATTATGTTTCCACTTGTATATGTATTACGGCTATACAACAAGCCTATCATAGATATATTAATACTAGTATTGGTCGTTGGAGAGTGGGGAATCAACTAAAATCTTTTCTCTACCACCAAACAACTGAATTGTCACATTTTGTACACTATTTGTTTTTATTTTGAATTTTGGGAGTTCAGGTCAAGGGTATTTGAGGGCCTAGAAGCTAAAGTCTGATAAGTTGGTTTAATGTCTGTAGGATTGAAGGAGATAGATTCAGGTATTTGGTTTCCCAACTATCACAATAAGGGATTATAGAAACCAAGTCTTTCCTCTTCACTCACTGCATTAATTCATCTGTTCGTTCACTGTCTGTCTGTCATATTCTTCAAATGGTTCTTGTAGCAAACAATTTCCTAACCCTATTTTAACTTAAAGGTGCAAGAAGGCAGAAGCTGAAAGTCAATTGTGCTGAGATGGCAAACTTGAAACCATTTAAACTGTGTATGAACAAATGGTCTCTGACTTGATTAAAAATAAAGTTACTTATGAACTATTCACTTAGAAATTATGTGTGTGTGTGTGTGTGTGTGTGTGTGTATATAATAGGTTCTTATATTAAATAACCATCAAGGGTTGATATGCCATTAAACTAAATAATGTCATCTGTAACTGCCATTCTTCCTTTTATGCAAGTTCTAGCCTTCCAAAATTTGCATACATTATAAATCTCATCTCACCAGAAATGAGACAGGTGTCCTATGAATTGCACCTCCAAGAACAGTCATGTTTCTTACTGTTGACATCCTGCACACAAGACACTTTTGTGTTCACTTTGAATTCTGTGGTAAGTCATATCTCTTGCTACAGTTTCTTTGTTTTATGGCATATCACCTTTTGTGGGTGATATGCTTGATGAGGAACAGAAAGAGCACTATTTAACCCATTGCTGGGGGGATAAAAGGGTTGATGCCTTTTTCAAAAATATTTGCGTGAATTTTAATCCAATTGTCTGACAGGAGTGTGAACTCACAATGTTGCAGTTCAGCATGTTAGCCACCATACCACAGGAATTCCCAATTAATAAGAGGTGTGGTCAAAAAGCATCAAGACAGGACTATTCAATTTTTTAAAGTCAAAATTCAAATGAAAACTTGTTTCCAGCTGAGCAACTTACATAATGTACTTCACTTTTATGAGTGATTAATTCTAAAGGTATGTCAACTCATCTTGGGTTATGTATGTCTAGAAGTCAAGGAATCAAGTTCATTGCATGTTCTGATTTCAATATTCTATGCAATTATTTCAATAGAGAATTTCTTTTAGCGCACCATTTTATCAAATACAAATAATTTGCTAACAGATGTATTTGACTCTCAGACAGGACCAACAGTTACTATCATTTTGTTAAAGAGTGGAGGTGTCCGTGGTGTAATGGTTATCATCGTAGGAAATGGACACGGCGACATGAGTTCACATCCTGGACGAGACTGATTGCATTTCACATAGCACTAATACCCTTGGGAAAGGTATGAATCCAATTATTCTCCCACCAGCTATGGGTAAATAGTAGGGCAGACTGGGTTCTTCAGGCTTGGTGAGGCAACTAGTCTAGGAGAAGGAAAACTCTGAATTCAAACCTGCTAAACTCCGCTTAAAAAAAAAAGTTGACCTTGTGTCATATCCTGCCCAAGTGGAGGGGGTGGTAAATATGATTTTGTTAAGGAGTGAACCTGGGAGTAATGGCAATAAAGGGGTACTTAACACTCTCCAGGATTGGAGCCCTACCATCAGATACAATTTAGTATCATAAACAAGGCAATTTATTTATGTAACGTTCTTCAGTTTATATAATATTGTTACAGGGTGTATGTTTTGAATGTTTAAGAGAACAAGATATGAGAATTAGTAGAAATCAAATATAAACAAAAAATTTTCCAAAGTTAAAATATGTATTAGTTTTCATGAAAACTTCTGGAACAATTTATACATCATTTCTTCAAGAGCTGAAATATCAAGTAGCAATGAATGAGGTCATCTGATTATCAAGTTAAATCTACGTACAAACATATTGCAGGTGAATTGCCAACGAATTGTGGAAGTTAAATTATGATATATCCTATAATCTAATTCGAACATGAAGACTTTCCAGAGATCTTTAATTTTCAAGTCAATTGAAAGGGAACTGATACATTACTGAATAGCCATTGGTTATGTTCATTCAATTCTAGCAATTTAAATTCTGTTTCAAGTGACCAGGCTTTCGTAAACATGAAGAAATCTATTCATACATAAATCCTAAAGTTGCTTCATGAGGCAGACATAAGATATCCAAATACACAAATTAATTTACCCACCTGTAATTTTCTAGTGTACAGGGTTAATTGAAGAAATTGTCAGCTCTGACAGGGTCACCAGAATGGCACTCTGCCAGCTTGTCTATTTTTGGCGAACCATTCTCTTAACCTAATTTATTGGTACAAGCCTTAAGTTGCTGGCAAAGGTACGATTCATACACGATGCATCTTAATCTAAAATATGGTGGACTTGCTTTACTTGCTGAAATGTTATAAATGTTGGTGCCAAGGAAGATATTGTTTGTCACTATGGCACCTCCAAGACATGAGTGCAAATGGATTCTGGCCAGTGTCATAGCCACAATAAAATTTTCACTGAGTTTCACTTTTTTTGCTTAAATGACTTCAATATTACTGACCAGGTTTGTGGATTGCAGACATAAGTAATTGTTATGCATCAAGGTCATAAAAAATTATTTTCCATTATATATTTTTTGTAATACATTGAATCAAATATTTCCTCTTTACATTGTCTGAAATATATTTTTATCATAAAAACTGTTTAGAAATATAGAAATGTTATATGATAGATATATATATATATATGGTTTGAACAAGTCCTGGAGACAGCACCCCACAAAGCAGCAGCTGTATGGCCACCTTCCACCCATCACGAAAACTATCAAAATTAGACAAACAAGACATGTGGGACATGGCTGGAGAAGTAGGGACAAGCTCATAAGTGATGTACTCCTGTGGACCCCTTCTCATGGACAAGCAAAGGGAGGACGACCAGCTCGAACCTACATACAGCAGCTCTGTGCCGATATGGGATGTGGCCCTGAGAACCTGCCGGAAGCAATGGACGATAGGGAGGGGTAGTGGGAGAGGGTCAGGGATATCCGTGCTGATAGCGCAACATGATGATGATGATGATGAGATATACAGCTTAGATACATTTATTTCAACAAAGTTCTTTGATGAACATTAGACATATATCTTTTTATAGTATAACTATATTCTGCATTTCTAGCTTTTGTAAAGAAACATTTTTCTTGATGAAAGCTAAAATGCTGTCAAGTACTAATTTAGTAATTTTAATTATATTTGTTTTTTTTCAATATTAATTGCTCTTTACAACAATTCAAATAGTCATTTCATGACCCTAATAAAAAGTGGTTGGTTGGTTGGGTTTTATAGCATACCATCCTTCCAAGAAGCAGTCATGTCGATACTGCTATATTGATGGACTACATGGGTGCTAACTAAACAGATGGAGACAAAGTTTGATGGCAACTACACAAGAATGCTGTGAGCATTATTGAACAAGTCCTGGAGGCATCACCACACAAAGCAGTTGCTGTACGGCCACTAACCACACATCACAAAAACTATCAAAATTAGACAAACAAGACATGTGGGACACTGCTGGAGAAGTAGGGACAAACTCATAAGTAATGTACTCCTGTGGACCCCTTCACATGGTCAAGCAAAGGCAGGATGACCAGCTCGAACATACGTACAGCAGCTCTGTGTAGATATGGGATATAACCCTGAAGACCAGCTGGAAGCAATGGACGATAGGGAAGGGTGGCGGGAGAGGGTCAGGGATATCCATGCTGATAGCATGACGTGATGGTGATGATATCAAACAATTCAGTTTAGCATAAGTATACAGTTTAATTGTCAAAAACATTTCTATTTCAAGCTATTCAGTTTAGTCAAACAGTTCTAATTAAAACAATTCAGTTTAGTATTAGTATAGTTTTTGTCCACACACAGTTTACATGTCAAAACAGTTCTATTTCAAACAGTTCAGCTTAGCCTAAGTATGCAGTTTAAATATCAAAACATTTCTATTTCAAGTAATTCAGTTTAGCATAAGTATGCAGTTTAGTTCTATTTGTACCATAGATAGGATTCTATAAGGTGCTACCACTCCAGGCAAGAGTGAACTTGGGAGCAATGGCAATGAAGGGGTACTCCAAATTTCCCAAAGCTCTTGCATTACTGGAACCTCATCATCAGATTGTTTAGTGTCATATCCAGGGCACTTGTTAGGGTAGTCTTACTCCTCTACAGAGAAGCAGTCAGTGTATTCTTCAGCCCCAGCCGACTGGGCAAAATAAAGAGTGGAGTGAAAGGTACAGATTAACCTACTTAGACTTACATTTACACCCCAATGCCTTGGAAAACCTGATTAAGTACACCATTGCCCATAGATTATAGAATATATTATAAATTAATTCAATCCAGAAGACTTCACGGAGATCTTTAATTTTCAAGTCAATTAAAAGGAAACTAATACATTACTGAATAGCCATTGGTTATGTTCATCCAATTCCCGCCATTTAAATTCAGTTTCAAGTGACCAGGCTTTTGTAAAGTTGAATAAATCTATTTACACATAAATCCTCAAGTTGCTTTGTTTCAGTACACATAAGATATTAGAATTCACAAATATATCCAGAACTACTACTTTTTATTTATATTTTTATAAATTGGTTATTTTCTGAACTAAAGATACAAGGACTTTATTATCTTTTATGAAACATCATACCATCAAAAATATTAGTAGGAATTAATTGTTAGCCAACTTAACGGCACAGAAACCCTGAAACTAAAAATATGAATGTGTGCCAGTCAAAAACTAAGTACACATAGATACATTTTATTTTTAGAGGACAGAGTATACAAGAGTCATCCAAAAAGAGGCCAGAAGGAACAACAGACAATCAGAGCTTGCCAGGCAATATAACAGTCAAATCTTAACAACAGCAAAGATAAGGACACTTAGTACATTAGTGTAAAATAACTTGATTTAATCATATTAAAAATTGCCCAGTCGGCTGGGGCTGCAGAATACACTGACTGCACCTCTGCACAGGGGTAAGCCCCCACTCCGCAATGAGTGTCCTTGATATGACACTAAACAAATATTCCAGTAATGCTGGAGCTTTGGGGAATGCGGAGTACCCCTTTATTGCCATTGCTCCCAGGTCCACTCTGGCTTGGAATGGTAGCACCAGATAGGACTCGATCTATGGGTTAAATAGAACTAACTGCATGCTCATGCAAAACTGAATTGCTTGAAATAAAAATGTTTTTCACAATTAAACTGTACTTACTTTTAAATTGTGCACTTATCCTAAACTAAATTGTTTGAAATAGAATTATTTTCATAAACTGTACTTACATTTAAACTGCATGTTTATGTTAAAATGAATTGTTTGAAATGGAACTGTTTTTGACATTAAAACTATACTTACACTAAACTGAATTGTTTAATATAAAACTGTTTTGACATTTAACTGTGTAAACAAAATCTGTACTTATACTAAACTTAATTAGCTGAATTAGAACTGTTTGAATAAACTGAATAGCTTGAAATAGAAATGTTTTTGACAATTAAACTGTGTACCAATGCTAAACTGAATTGTTTGAAATAGAACTGACTATTTGCATAAAATAGATTTGGCATTGAATAACTTACAAAGGTTGATATGCCATAAAAACCAACCAACCAACCATTAAAAAAAACCTTATTGGCAACTTTCATGATGAAGATACTACAGATACTGTTACACAACATAGCAAACTCCTTTTTTATGAAGCATGAGTTTCATTAAAAACTCCTGTATTCTGAACACTCCCACCATGAAACTTGGGTGTATCTTAAACTTTCTGGTGATCATCTTGAAATGTTGACCCAAACTCTTTATTGTCTCTGATGGTCGATTTTTCTCATTCTGCTGTTTATACAACAAAATATAAATCAACAGTTCATAGTTTATAGTTAATCTGTACTTGCTATGTCATTTGCTACTTCTTCCACACAACTAAATTAAATAACTTTTGTACGACTGAAACTAAAACCTAATGTGCATATTAAGACATGTGCAGAAGGTTGTCTGTTTGAAGAAGAACTTGGGAAATATATGCAAACAAGAACTAACACTGTCATGTTGAATGAATGTCAGTTGCAACTTATTTGCCTCTTTGATTCAACTTGGACACTAAATTCAACTGATTTACAAACTTTTTTTTTATCACTTCACACGTGCAGGATAAAAAACCAACGACTGTTCTTTGTCAAAATTACAAGTGATAAAAACGTCAGAATTACAAATTCTGCCATATAGCTGATTATGATAGGGGGAAAAATTCTAGTGCCTAAAGTTATTGAAATCTATCTGAAATGATGAATGAGTAAAAAAGAAAAAAAAATTGAGGGATCTAAATCATAAAAGAAGATATAACTAATCAAGGGGAAATCAAGCATGATTTTCCAACCAAAAATTAAAAAAAAAAACCCTAAGGAAATCTGAATCCAAAAATACTAATTTCGGTTATAAAACACAGAATTCGGAACTTTATTAGTCACTATCGGAATACCAACATGACAATGTCACTAAAAATGATACACCATTTTTTTTCCTCCTACAAAGATATGTCATGCTTGACTATTCTCTTCTTTGATGAACTTTAAGCATATATCTACTAAGTTGATAAAAATGTTTTTTCTATTTCACATCCCCACTCAAAACAAAAAAAAACACTTGCCAATATTTTGGCCAGTATATTCTCCAGCCTACTTTAAATGTCTTAAGATGATTTGTAGTCTTCAGGAAATTTCTGACCAAAACCTTCGCAGGGAGACAATAAATGTCTCCACAGTATAAAGGGTGTATCTAATCAATGGTCATTTGTCACTTCCCTAGTTCTTTTTCATCCCAATTCTTTGAACAACTAAGACGTGCCTTTTTACCTCTGTTCATTCAACAGACTGTCTTGCTGCCTGGGAAATAATGTTTCTTGTCTTGTCATTAAACAGTAAAGTCCATGTGGTAATGAATACAAATAAACTCAAGATTTAACTATTTTTGTACCCCTTTCATATACTGCTTGTTCATCAAACAATATTTTTACATTATATCTGTGGGAGCAGGTTTGAACATTCTTATTCATACTTCATAAACATTTATTTTTATGTATTAGATGTTCGTATATGTGTATGAACTTATCTTTCCTTCCATATTTTCTGTGTTAGTGTATCATTGGATATAAGAAAAGTTGATGACCGTAGTCGAAGGCTATTCAAAGACTTCCTTTTCTTCAGCTACTATACCACAGTGTGAGAGATGGTGCTACTCCTTTCCCTGGATTGCTCAACTTTGTCCTTGATCCCTACCTTATAATGCTAAGTGTTAGGCAAGGAAGAGTTGAGTACCATTTTGGGGAGTCTTTGGTATGACTCGACCTGGGATTGAACCCCGGTCCCTCAAACCATTGGCTAACACTATCCACTAGGCCAATGAGACTGGTAAAATATATCATTGAATATACTAATGCTAGTATTAGACTTTGGTGAGTGGGATTCTATGAAATCCTTAGCACAACAACCCAATAATGTGAAGAGTGTACCTTGGTGAGTGGGGAACTGACTTGACTATATAGTTCTTATGTATAATACATATCCCTAACTTTTTGGCTGAAAAATCTGGAAAAGCAGTATGCCTTACACACAAATAATGATGATTACTGATTTGAATGCTCTATTTTATCATAATAAGAAAATTAGAAAGTTAGACAAGAAAATACAGAGTAGGAAAGAAGTGATATGATATTAATGTTAATAGCTGTGTTATTACCTCGACTTCATCTGCTAATAAAACTATTAAAAGTGTTGCATTAACATCACAATGTAGGAAATGTTCTTCATTTTCTAGAAAATAATTCATTTATTTTACACTTTCTTGATTGAATTTATTTCTAAATTTTCCCAATTTTAAGCTAAGTCAAAGTCAAATTCAATTAAACTTTGTAATGGGTAAAAGTAACATTCATCCTTTTCTTTTAACATCTAAATCATAATTTAAGGTAGCTTAGAATATTGGTTGGTTGGTTGTGTTTTATGGAATATCAACCCTTGTGGGTTATTTGATGTCAAATCCTGCACATATATCAAATTTATGATTTGTAAATTAATAGCTTGTACATAACATTTTTTTAACTCTGTGGAGCCCATTTATTAAATGTTTCAAGTATTGCTATCAAATACTAATAATTCTATTTAGTATTAATCATTTGTTTGTTGATAGTTAAATGGTTTTGAGTATTACTAGCTAACCTTATTAGTCTTTTGGTTTCAAGTATTGCCATTTACTACAAATAATTTTAGTCAACATTATTTATTCACTTGCACACAGTTGAATGGTGTCAAGTACTGTTAAGTAATACTAATTTGTTTGCACACAGTAAAATATTTCTATTTGATCTATTGATGGAGCTGAAAATAGGACAACCATTACAGGTCAGTGTGGACCTGGGAGTTATTGTTATGAAGGGGTACTCCATATTTCCTAAAGATCCATGACTCCAGCCTCACCATCAGATGTGTTAGTGTCAAATCCAGAATACTCATTCTTGTGGGGGGGGTCTTACGCTCCTGCAAAGGGACAGTCAGTGTATTCTGCTTGAGCAGTTAAGATATTCAGTTAAGTATCAAAATCTCATAGTGTCTTAAGTATACATGGAAACATTTTCCTATAAAATATTAACTGACTTTGAAATTAAGCAAGTATTAAGAAAAATAAAAACAAAAACTGGACTGCATTTATTTGTGAGGCTCCATTCTGATACTCTGAGAAATCTTCAATGTTATTACTCCCTGGATGCCTAACATATGTGGTTCTTAATTTTAGAGGGTTTAACTTGTGAAGATTGTTCACAAAGATTTCTTTATTCTTGATCTATGCAGATAGTTAATCACCTTTAAATGATAATCGGTAAGTTGTAATAAAAACCTCTCATATGTGTCTACTTCATTTCGTCTTACAATAATGGCTACTTTATCAATTAGGCTACATTGCATACAAACGAATTTAGAATAACAATCTGGGAACTTCAATGAAAAAACTAATTGTTATACTATGTTGTACAAATAGCCCTTTTGTTAAACATTTATGGCATTAAATAAAATTTCAAGAATTCTAGCAGCAGATTTTAATATCGAGGCTTCAGTCTTAGAGCTTGGAGTATGCTGAGTAGGCTTTCATTACCATTATTCTGCAGTCCATTCTGACCCAGCGTGTGAGTACCTGTTAGGGTCCCATCTATGGGTCAAATAGAGCTGTTCAATTATTTAAAGATGATTATTAGATATTTGGAAACAATTGTTGCTTCAAGTACCTATTCTTAATACAAATAATTTGCGTCAAGTATCAAGTATTCCTATCTAATACCATTCATACACGATTTCATAGTTTCACATAATAATTTATATTTGATAATAATCATTTGTATGTGTACAATTATTCTGTTTATTGTAATATCATCTAATACAAATAATTTCCGAATAGATTTTTTGACTTAAAGTTGAGACCCTAACAGATACTACCACTGCAGGTTAAAATTGCCTAACCTAATGTCAATAAAGATGTGACTCTCTACAAACCTCAGAACTGGAACCTCACCACCTGGTGGAATTAATGTATACCCTGAGGAGGCACCTAAAAATGTTGAGTTAGAAATTTCTCTCTTAGCTTTAACTCTGTTTCTGAATAATATTACATCTTGCTACATTGTATTCATCTTATAAAGTCAAGTCAGAAAAAAATCAATATGATAAAAATTTCAGTTTACAAGCCAAAAAAGAAAAAAAGAACTAAATTTTTTAATGCAAGTTTTAAGAAAAATTGATTTAGCTGTCATTTTTATATGATGTATTTAAGCTTTTGTAGATAGGTCTGAATGGTACACAAGGAAGAAATAGTACCCATGGTCAAGGTTTGAAAAAAGTCAATTTATTTTGTAATGCAATTATCTTGTAAAGTTGATCAATACAAAGTTTTTAATGTCAGTAAACCATATATTAGTGAGAACCTGTTCATTAAAACTTTATGTAACATGTGTAAACTTAAATAAAATTTTAAAAAAAGTCCTCTATATTTTTAATATATATTTGAAGAACAAGAATTAGCCAGTGAACAACCACACACACACACAGAGGTGTTTCAAGAAATTTGATATCATTTGAAATGTACAGGGTGTTTCAGAAAAATTAACTTCATTATCTAATAACTTGACCAATTCTTATTTGTATTATCTCAAATTTTAACTGCATGTGAGGAAACAAGTCAAAATTCTACGTTAAAATGTCTCTTCTTTACCTATGAAAAGCATTTCTTCATTTGAAAAGCAACAAAACATCAAACAGAGAAGTTTGATATTTTTTTTTACATGTACTGTTAAAATTTGAGATCATTTTAATAACTAGAAAGTTATTACATCATGAAAGGATGTTGGTTTTTCTGAAAAAAAAACACCTAACCAATAAAATGAAACGCAGTTTCTTCCAGGCAGCGGTCGCATCGATACTGCTACATGGATGCACTACATGGACTCTAACAAAACAGCTGGAGAAGAAGCTAGATGGCAATTATACAAGAATGCTGCGAGCAATCTTGAACAAGTCCTGTCGGCAACACCCCACAAGACACCAACTGTACGGCCACCTGCCTCCTATCACGAAAGCTATTCAAGTTAGACGAACCAGACATGCAGGACACTGCTGGAGTAGCAGGGACGAACTCATAAGTGATGTATTCTTGTGGACTCCCACACATGGCCGTGCAAAAGCAGGACAACCAGCACGAAGATACATTCAGCGACTATGTGAGGATACGGAATGTTGTCCAGAAGACCTGCCTGAGGCGATGAATGATAGGGAAAAGTGAGAGAGGGTCAGGGATATCCGTGCTACCAGCACGACATGATGATGATGATGATATATATTATGAGAGTGTTGGTCGTCAGTAAATCACTATGTGGTTATGTATCGAACCAAGTGCAATATAATATGGAGAGTGCTCAATATCTATGATAGAGCTATGATAGTAATAATGATAATGAATGAATATATATTATATATGGAAAATATTGTTCTGCAACCTAAGGTTTCATGAAGTTTATAAAATATCATTGCTGCAATTTGGGGGGAATGAGTGAGAATTTGATTTGTAAACGCGTATGGTGAGCAAGAATTCTTTTTTATTTTGTCCCAAATCCACTGTCAACCAAAGAATATATTGCAACAAATGTATACACATACGTAACTCATTCCGCTATAACCAATGCTTTACATTCCTGGCCTGACTTAACTTAAAAACACTCATCCACATGTACACACATACACCCACATCCATATACACTCATGCACAAACAACTACACACAAACGAAATCTTAACGACTTTTTGTCTGCATTTTGTCGCATTTTCGATTTTTGTCTGTATTTTGTCGCCTTTTTTCATTTTCAATTTCATTCCATCTTCTTAACTGCCTGATGAATGTTGTTAAAAACTTCATGAAACCTTAGGTTGCTGAACAATATTTTCCATGGATTAAATATATATATAATATTTATTTATTATCACTATTACTATATATATATATATATATATATATATATACTAAGCCCTCTGCACAAACGGAATACAGCACAAGATCAATTTTTAAGTGGAGCTTAACAAGCTTAAATTCAGAGTTTTCCTTCTCCTTGACTGGTTGCCATGCCAAGATTAAAGAGCCCAGCCTTCCCTATTTACCTATGGCTGGAGGAAGAATAGTTGAATTCATACATTTCCTGAGTGAATTAGCATAATGTGAAATGCAAACAGCCTCATCCAGGTTGTGAACTTGGGTCACTGTCTCCATTTCTTATGATGGTAACCATTACACTACAAACTCCACCAAATATATATGTACATTGTGATGAATTGACCGCAACAAGAATTACGATGCAATTGCAGCTTTATTAAACATTACAGTGCTAGTATTATTATTACTACTGGAGCATGCAAGGCAGCCATGTTTGAGCTATCAGAGGTCCTTTAAAGAGTTCCACTGAAAGGGGGATAATTCAAGAAGTTTATCATAATATACATTATTATTCAAGGGAATATAAACCAGAAAATAACTTAGAAACTATCAATTGTACATATTTATGCTCACACTTTATTGAAATACATTTATGATAATGCTCTCAAAGGAGTTTTCATTTTATAACACTCAAGTCTAGAAGGAATTTCTGGTTAGAATATAGTTCTCACAGATCCAAAGAAACATGATATGAGTAGCTTTTATTCAGTCATATTTATACATATACAGGGTGAAACGATAAAATTGTTGTCCTAAAGAAAACAACACTACAGCTTTATTTTAAAACTTTTATTGAAAAAATCAATTCAGGTAACTTGACGATGTAGTAGAGCTGACATCTATTCAATGTAGCTGCCTTCAGTCTCAATCACTGCCTCAATACAGATTGGGAACTGGGAGCATGCCTTTTTCACTTGTACCAGCAGGAGCTCTGCGAATACCCGGTGGATGGCGGCGATCAGGCTAGCTTTGGTGTTGTGGGAGGTCATGTTGGTGATGTTCTCGACGTATGACAAAACGAAGTAGTCCAGTGGGTTTAGGTCGGGGGAGGAGGGAGGCCAGTGAGAGAAGGGTACAAAGTCGTTGCACTCCTTCTGAAACCAAGCCTGGGTCTCTTTGGACTTGTGAGCCGGCACAGAGTCCTGCTTCCACACCCAGGGTCTACCACCGGCCACCCGATTGCACCAGGGCATCACCACACTCTTTAGCACATCCAGGTACACTTTGGTGTTGACTTTCAAGCCGACTTTGAAGATGTGAGATGGCATGATGTAGCCCTCACTTGAAACCACACTAAAGACCATAACCATAGCCGGAAACTTTGTTTTTACCACCCTGGGCACGTTCCTGTTATTTGTGGCAATCCAGATTTGCATTTTGAGGGTGCTGGCAATGGTCCTGTTGACATAACTTGGATCGGTAGAGAGCATGAGTTGTACAGCAGTGCATCTCCGATCTCGCGTGTTGAACATTGTGTCACTTTCAGACATGATAGAAGGCTCCAATCGCTCTTGGGATTTGTACTGGCCAACTAGAAATGGAATCATGTCATCTTTTCTAGGGCGACAATTTTATCGTTCCACCCTGTATATGCATATAAATCTTTAAATTGGCTCCGTTAGCTGGGACTGCAGAATACACTGACTGTATCTCTGCAGTGGAGTAAGACTCCTACGAAAAGTGTCCTGGAAATGACACTAAAGAATCTGATTGTAAGGCTTAAGTAATGCTGGAACTTTAGGGAATGTGGAGTACTCCTTTATTGCCACTGCTCCCAGTTCCACTCTCACCTGGAGTTGTAGCAACTGATAGGGTCCTATCTATGGGTCAACTAGAACTAAAATGTGAACTTATGCTAAACTGAATTGTTTGAAATAGAACCGTTTTGATATGTAACTGTGCGTAAACAATACATAGCAATACTTGGAACCATTTAACTTTGTTGACATGTTAAAGCAAATTGTATGAAATAGAACTGTTTTTGCATTTAACAGTGTGTAAACAAAAAACGGTACTTCGCTTTACTGAATTCTTTGAAATTATGAAGATCTTGAAATATAAACTTTTATCAAAATTTCTTAATTTCAGCATTAAATAACCTGAAAAGGTTTGATATACTACAAAACAAACAACCAACGTCTTAAAATACGCTCATTTAAACACAGAAATATAAATTAAGAAATAAAACTTGAAATTCTCTAGTTAAGGTTGAAATTCTTTTATTTCTGGTCTAACGTTTCACTCTTCATCATATAAGCATTTTTAAACACGACTGAAAAGATTTTGAAATACTGAAAAAATATAAAGATTCTGTTCTATTTCTCATATGTAAATGTATAGTGATATAAATAGTTTTAAATAGATTTTTTATTGAAATTTCTTTAAACATTTTTTTCAGCATTTCAAAAATTTTCCTGGTACGTATAAAAATGCTTATATAATGAAGAAATAAATGCTACACAGAAAATAAAACAACTTTAACACCAACTTCAGATTTTCAAGTCCTGATTCTTACAAGTTTATTATTCAATACACTTATATATCAAGCAAAGTAAATAAGTTGGCTGACCATTGCTGAGGGTGAGCTAATGGCTCCCTTTTTAATAGCTACTACACCAAGGTGTAGGGGAGGGAGCAACTCTTTTCCCTGGATTGTTCTACTTACCCTTGATCTGTATCTTATTATGCTGAGTGTTAAGCAAAGAGGCATCAATTCTTAACTCAGCTCATGTTAGCTTCCTTACTAAAAGTTTTATGCATTTGACTAAATAAAACTTTCAGATGACATATGTGAGTAAAATTATAATCAATTATTCATTTTTCTTATGATGATTGCATTTTGTTAAACACATGAAACTTTAACCAATGTAGCATTGATAAGGCAGAAGATATATATATATATATATATGTATATATATACCCACATACACACACAAATATATATATATATATATATACACACACACACTCACACACATACATACAAGCAGACATACATACATTATATATAAAATTAACTTAAATCGCTAGTCGAAAATCTTCTACTAAAGTTTCACCTTAACGGATCGTCAGGAAGTTTCGCCTACGTAGGCGAAACTTCCTGACGATCCGTTAAGGTGAAACTTTAGTAGAAGATTTTCGACTAGCGATTTAAGTTAATTCTATATTTGGCTCCATTGTTTAATGTTGAGCACTTTAGTAATCGTAGCATTGCAGTATTCGCGGAGGGTTTTTTGGTTTTCTTTTGGCCACTGACTTAGTACCCCTTGATTTTTTTCAAGGAGTAGAACGAGGTTGGTCTTTTCTTTCTTTTTTACCCAAAAAACTTTTTTCTTTTTCCTCTGGACCGTGACTCGAGACATTTTTTCTCTTGTCCCTGGGCAGGGGTTTTTTGGTTTTTTTCTGATACCGTGATTACTGGTAGATATTTGATTAGTTACATTATATATATATATATATATATAATTTTTTGTTGTAGGTCCAAAGAGAGAATAAAAATATTTAAAAATAGATAGGTCCACGAAGAGATTTGTATTTTTTAGAATTTATCTATTTATTTTGTTCTTACATACGTGTATATTTCCAGCCAGTTGCTTTTGTCAGAGAACATAAACACGAGTGAGTTTAAGTCTTATTGAGTACCCCATTAACAAGGCCTTGTGCCATATATGTTCTCTGACAAAAACAACAAGCTGGAAACATACACGTATGTAAGAAGAAAATAAATAAATAAATTCCAACAAATACAAATCTCTTCATGGACCTACATATATATATATATATATATATATATATAGAGAGAGAGAGAGAGAGAGAGAGACAATATATATCATGTAAATTGTTTTTAAATAGAGTACAAAATATTTTCAATTTATTTCATATACTTATTTTTTTCTTATTGTGTGCATTTATTTCCTATATTGGTCAATATATAAGAAATTTAGGATCAATACAAATTTTGGTTTGGTTGTGTTTTATGGCATATCAACACTTATGGGTTACTTCATACCAGATCTGGCTTATACATATATAATTTGTAAAGTGGAGGTACCCGTGGTGTTATGGTTATCATCGCAGGAAATGGACACGGCGACATGAGTTCAAATCCTGGACGAGACTGCGTTTCACATAGCACTTAGGAAAGGTATGAATCCAATTAGTCTCCCTCCAGCTATGGGTAAATAGTAGGGTAGACTAGGTTCTTTAGCCTTGATGAGGCAACTAGTCTAGGAGAAGGAAAACTCTGAATTCAAATCTGTTAAACTCCGCTTAAAAAATTGGCCTTGTGTCATATCCTGCCCGAGCGGAGGGGTTTGGTAAATATGACATATAATTTGTAAGCAAATAGTTTGTAGGTAACATTTTTAAATGAGCCAGAACTCTTCAGTTTTACACAGGTAAATGGTTTCTGGTATGGCTATTTATTGTTAGAACACAGTTGAATAGTTTTTCTATTCAACACTAATTGTTTTATTTGCACACAGTTAAATGGTTTCCACTGATGCTATCTTACACTAATACTTCTATTCAACATTAATCATTTGTTTGCACATAGTTAAATGGTTTCAAGTCTAAGAAATGATTGAATATTTCTTTTTGAGCCATAGATGGGACCTTAATGAGTCAGAGCAAACCTTGGAGTTATGGCAGAGGTACTCTACAGTCCCCAAAGCTGCAGGATTGGAACCTCACTATCTGATATTTCATTGTCATATCTAGAACATTCATTGGGTGGGGGAAGGTCTTACTTCTTTGCAGAGATTCAGTTGATGTATTGTACAGCCCCTGCTGACTTGGCTCATTAAATATAAATATATATATATTGTATAATAATTATCTTATTAAAAAAAGTTTATTTTTATTTTATTCATTTTTTTTATATATCAATTGTATATTTTTCCTAGTTAGCTTGTAAAGTTTTATTTTCAGTTTAATTTAATTCAATTATTAGGTTGTCATAATTCAATTTGATTTGATATTTTTAATCAAGTGATCAAATTAATCAATAATTAGAATCTTGATTAAAATTCTTTTTTTTTTCATATTTCTTTATATCAATCATAGTCAAATGTCATCATCTAAATTCATTAGTCCTGCAAAAAGAAGTTCTAATTGATTATTTTTGCTAATTATTTTAAAGAAAACATTTAATTATTCATTAAGTTAATCCAATAAGTGTGTATCATTTTTAATAATATTATTCGATATTTTTCGATATTCTCTGGATCAATAATGGTTTGATGATCATTTTTTTTTTGGTGAGGGGTATTATTACTCTGATCCTTTGTTCTTGGATCTTATTCCATTTGATTGGCAGGTTCTTTAACTTCTTATAGCACAGGTTGTGCTTATAAGGACTGTGGGTTTGTATATTCTGATTTGGGATGGAGGTACACTTGGACAGGGTCACTGAAACGCTAATATGTTCAGAGCATGGTTTTAAATACAACTTGACTACCCATGAATGGCAGTCCATCATGATATTTATGCTTCTATTTAGGAACGAGTGAAGCATTTTAATGTTATCTCCTTTATATTGAGAATTTGTGAGGTGAAAAAAATCGAAGTCCTGCAACATTATCATTCACTTGAATATTGACCTACTTTCTTTAGCTTAGAATGCTTGCTAAGGTACTTACAAAAATCTTTCTATCATGTGTTGTTTTTGTTCATCATATAAAGATGATGAAAATATCTATTTTGTGTGCTGGCTAAAAACCATATTCTGCATCTTTTACATGCTAGAACATTAGAAAAAAACATGATACTTCAGATTATGAATGACTTAGTGGTAGTTTCATTAAAGATAGGTACTGTAGACATCTTAGTCACCAGTTTTTCACCAGTGTATAATGGGAGTAGACTCTGTATTGGGTAGGTAAGAATCAATTTTTAGATCCAAGATGTTTTTAAAGACAAAGTTTTCTTTTTGGCATTATCTAATAAACAATTGGCATCTTTGAAATTTAATGTTTCTAAAATCTTTAACTGTTAATTAGAAATTAACTTGGTCACATTCAAAATAGTTCTCTTGGAAAACCACCTAACAAAAGATGATGCCACAATCTGGAAGTCTTCCACTGACACTGCCTTCAGGTAGGTTTGTCATACCTTGTTGCATGTTTTCAATAGTTTCCAAATGGCCATCAGAGATCTGGGTTTTGATTCTGGGCATAGATCCAGAGATCTACAAATGAGCATTGGCTCACGCATTAAACTATTCTTGTATCAAATATTTCAATTAAGATTATCAACATAGAAGAAATAATTAACTTCCAAAGATAATTTTCATGTCAATTATAGCTTCATTGGGTGTCACATGACCTTTCAAAAACCTCTTCTAAAACTCTTGCTTTTGTTCTTGGTAAAATAGAGACATTGTTTCTGACTCTGCCAGGGAAGAGAAAAGTCACATCACCATATTATCAACACTCATCGAGTAAGCCTTTTTCCATTTTGTACCCTTTCCATATATTATTTGTTCATTAAACAATATGAGTATAATCCTAATATAGGACTGGTTTACTTATTCTTTCTTTTAATACTATTTGAATGTATATTATGAACATACAAGTTTAGCTCTTTCTCTATATGTAAATGTGTTTGTCTTTTCTTCCATTTTGTGCTATGTTAGTATATCATGGATATACTAATGCTAATATTGATCCTTGGTGTGTAGGAACACGACTAGATATTTTCCCTACCTGCAAGTATTACAATACATGTATATAGTTAAATACCCATCTTTTCTTCTTTATATATTCTAAATATGGAATTATCACCCACAAATTCTCACTTATAAAAAATTCAGCAATCAAACATGGATTTCAAATGCACATTGCACAATATAAAAGAAAGTCTATGTTTTTACTGGCTAACTGATGAATATTAAAGAAGAAATGAAGAGAAATGCTTTTTTGATATCTCTCTGGCAGCCCTTTTGGTCAATGAATTTGAACACTAAGTAGAAAAAATTCTTGGCATTTAATCATATCTACACAAAAACAGGGAAATCAGAAATATGAATTAAATAGTAAATATATTTATAAAATAAAATTGTTGACTTTAGTCGAGGGTTACCCGAAGGCTTCTTTTTTAATAGCTATCATATTGAGGTGTAGGGGAGGGCACTACTCCATCCCTGGATGACTCCACTTTACCCTTGATCCCTACCTTATAATGATGAGTGTTAAGCAAGGCAGCATCAAGTACCATTTTTTGAGTCTTTGGATTGAACCCTGGTCTCAATTGCTTTTTGATTCCCATGGAGTCAGGGTTGGTTGGTTGGGTTTTATGGCATATCAACATTTGTAGGTCATTTAATGCCAAACCCATTTTTATGCGAATAATCAGTTCTATTACAAACAATCAAGTGAAGCATGAGTACATAGTTTAATTGTCAAAAACATTTCTATTTCAAGCTATTCAGTTTAGTCAAACAGTTCTAATTCAACCAATTCAGTTTTGTATAAGTACAGATTTTGTTTACACACTGTTCATTATAAAAAACAGTTCCATTTCAAAAAATTTAGTTTAGTGTAAGTACAGTTTCAATGTGAAAAACAGTTCCATTTCAAAAAATTCAGTTTAGCATTACTATACAGTTTACATGTTAAAACAGTTCTATTTCAAGTAATTCAGTTTAGCATGATTATGCATTTTAGTGCTATTTGACCTATTGATAGCGCTCTATGTTGAAAGGGTTTATGAAGGATATTTTATTTACGTAAATTTACTCTCCAAATTAAAAAAAAACTTTTCATGAGATTACATCCTCCTATAATCTAAATGATTGTTAGGTATTAGCTGAAATAAAAAACAACAACCATGCATTGACTAGTAAGAATCCTTCGCCTTCTCTTCCTAAAAGTTCATTTTACTAAGGTGAATCAAAAGTTTTGCAGTATTTTGGTGTATGCTAGTTTGCAGCACACAGACCACATGACCAAAGCAGTTCAAGTCATGAAAGGTGCTCTTGGTGGTTGGTAGTATTGTGGTAGTTGGTGCACTGACATACTGTGCATTGCTTTATAGAGTGATTTGAAAGCCACACAGATGCATATGTTTTAAGAGTTCAGGCTGTGCTATAAATGCCATGTAAACAACCAAAATAATTTGTTATGTGAAAGTTGAAGGGGCAGTTGATTACAGGACAGTGACAAAATGGTTAAAAATGTTTTTCCCAAATTTCAATGGCCCAGTCATCTTGGGCTGCAGAATACACTGACTTCATCTCAGCAAGAGGAGTAAGACTCCCCCAACGAGTGTCCTGTGGCCCAGTCGGCTGGGGCAGTAGAATACACTGACTGGATCTTTGCATTGGGTTTCGACTTCTTCAAAGTGTCCTGCAGAATACACTGATTACATATCTGCAGTGAGGTCCTATTTACCCAACCCCTCCGCTCGGGCAGGATATGACACAAGGTCAATTTTTTAAGCGGAGTTTAGCAGGTTTGAATTCAGAGTTTTCCTTCTCCTAGACTAGTTGCCTCACCAAGGCTGAAGAACCTAGTCTGCCCTGCTATTTACCCATAGCTGGAGGGAGAATAATTGGATTCATACCTTTCCCAAGGGTATTAGTGCTATGTGAAATGCAATCAGTCTTGTCCAGGAATTGAACTCGTATCGCCGTGTCCATATCCTGTGACGATAACCATTACACCACAGGCACCTCCAACATATCTGCAGTGAGGTAAGATTCCCCAAATGAGTGTCCTCAATAAGACACTAACAATCTGATGGTGAGGCTCCAGTAATGCCAGAGCTTTGAGGAATGTGGAATACCCCTTTATTGCCATTGCTCCCAGGTCCACTCAGACCTGGAGTGGTAGCACCTGTTAGGGTCCTATCTATGGCTCAAATAGAACCCAACAATTACACTAAACTGAATTCTTTTGAATTAACTGTTTTTACATTTAAAAACTATACTTATACTAAATTGAATTGTTTGAAACTTATCAAAATGACTTAATTCAGCATTAAATGACCTGAGGTGGGTTAATATGCCATAAAACAAAACAACCAACCAATCAAGTTCTAAGAACCTTGACAATCAAGCAAGGTCAGGTAAACCTAAAACTGAATTCTTATGCCAGGCTTGAAACCATCAATGCAAACTCGATAAGTCTCAAGCAAGCTTGACACCTCACAGTCCAGTGGTATTTGTTACCTTGATTGCCTCAACAAAAGCATTCAGAGTTGTTAAATTGTGTCTCACATTACCAAAATAATGCAAAACTTTTGACTCATCCTGGTAGAAGAAAAAGTACCTATTTTGGCTTGTCTATATTTGAAGTTATATTTTCTCATGGGCAATGCTTGGTATCATTGCCTGTATTATTATCAAGGTCAGTGCAAAACAACAGACCTCATACTATTATTGACTCATACACTGAACTCAGACTTGCTTATTCTCTTAGAACTTTGTACAAACAAAAATCTTGATGTGGTCATTTTTTTGTTTTATTGTGATTACATGCATAGAAAAACTGTATCATTATAATATATTTGGCTAAGATTTTTTTTTTAGTCAAATTTCAGAACTGATTCACTTTTATAGAAACAAGATGTACAGCATTATAGAATTGTTTTCCTATTTATGACTGACATTTGATGAAGTCGCTTTATTTTTGATATCAGATCTTTCCATTCAAGAATGTCCTGCAAACCCTTTCAATGGTTCTTAATGCAACTGGGCCGACTTCCATTGTAGCATTCATGTCGCAATGCACTGAAAACATGTTTACTTATTCCTTGTTTTTATTCTCGACTAAAATTGATGTTCTGAACAACCTTACTTCTTTAACATTTATCTTGTTTTTTTATGAAAAACTAAAAGCAATGAGATGTAAGAAAAATTGGTAAAAGAAGAAGAATAAATATGGAGGCAGTATGGGAAGATAAAAGACGGTAATTCAATAACAATTGTCTAATTGAAGAGTTACAAATGAAATCATAGTGGCAAGGAGAAATGTACTGAAATATGACAAAGATGCAAAGAGAGAATGAGAAGAAAATGATAAAGAGTGTGTGTGTGTGTGAGAGAGAGAGAGAGAGAGAGAGAGAGCAATAAAAGGAAAGTAGGTATATGAGAAAGAGAGTCTACAAAATGGGAAATATCAAATCAATTGTGTGACAAACTGAATGAGAAGTCAAATCAAAAGACAGAAGAGAAAAAAAATAACAAAAAAACAATGCTTATAAGGAAGATAATGAAAATTCTTTTATCCATATGTTGAGCAAATGAAAAAAAAAAAAAAAAATTAGAAAGAGAAAATTAGTCAGAGAGAGAGAGAGAGAGAGTACAATTGCACAATGAAAAAATTAAAGAGTAAAAAATAGTATAAAACTTACAAGAGACATGTTTGTAAAACTTCCTAATGAGAGTGTATTTGTACAACTTATCCGGGTGAGTGTTTGTAAAACTTGAGAAATTGAGACAGTAAAACTGACCAAGGAAAGTCTAATCTTTTTCATAAAGAATAAAATTAACACTAATGATATTTTATTTGATATTCTAAAGTCAAATTTAAAATTTCAAAGACTTGTTCACAATTTGATGACGTCGTCTGAACAGGATGTATGCTACAAGCCAGCTAGAACAGACATCAAGCACTATAGGTACCGGTGATAATTTATAGTCATCTTTGTAATACCCAAGTCTCTAGGTAAGTATAACCATGGATTTAGAATTAGCTTAGTTGTTTTAAATTTGCAATTAACTTAACACCAAAAAATAGCAGTCATTTTTTGAGTGGTAGGAGCAGGTTTGAAACATTTGGTTCTTGTGCCCTGGAGGCAGTAGTATCACAAAATTTGGAAATCATGTTAAATAGCAGGAATTTTGAACACTATAATTTTTGACGAGACTTAAACTCATCTCCTATTTTACAGAATCTTGCTCTGTCATATTGCAAATACTAGTAACATCCAAGGTACCCATGGTGTAATGGTTATCATCATAGGAAATGGACACGGTGATACGAGTTCAAATCCTGGACGAAACTGATTGCATTTCACATAGCACTAATACTCTTGGGAAAGGTATGAATCCAATTATTCTCCCTCCAGCTATGGGTAAATAGTAGGGCAGACTGGGTTCTTCAACCTTGGTCAGGCAAGTAGTCTAGGAGAAGGAAAACTCTGAATTCAAACCTATTAAACTCTGCTTAAAAATTGACCTTGTATCATATCCTGCCCGAGCAGAGGGGTTAGGTAATTATGGTAACATCCAAGCCACCAAAGCTGCTGATATGCAGGTTTTTTTCATGTTTAATTCTCAAGTTCTAATATGTCACTTTACTTGGACGAGTGTCCTTATCTCTTCTATTATGAGTATCACAACATGCCAGCTCTTGGATTTTCGAGTCTTCAGTTGTCTGTTGTAGTTGGAACCTAGAAAATTTTTCACTGTACCCTTTATTCCATCTATGGATGTAGATCCTTCTCATTGTGTTGTCCATGCTGAGAGGATACCTTGCAGAAGTTAATTCTTCCACCTTAAATTATCCTTGCAATAACATTTAGATCTCTTTTCCTGAACCTGAACATATCACTGATGTACTACCCAGACCATAGTTTAATCCCTGGATCGGGCAATGAGTAAATCATCATATATGGAATGAGATCAATCAACTGTGGATTGAGTAATACATTCAAAGAAAAATTTTCATGTTAGTATATAAGATACCAGAAAAAATTCAAAAGGTATCACACAACCAAACTGTGACTGTAATACCAACCAAAATGAGGACACATTTATCTCTAATTCCTCATTTCAGAAATACAGACAAATCTCAAGTTATTTGTTTTGGTCAATTTTGTCATTTAACATAATGGAGTCGCTTTGTATTTTAGTGTCAAAACAAAGAATCATTTATGGTATAAATTTTTTTTCTAATATCATGAATACAAAAAAAAAGAGAATTAATTGGATTTTGGTTGGGTTGGTGCATTATGACATTATAAGTTCTTGTTTTTTAATGCCCAAGTAAGTTTAACAATTATGGTTTTCCATTATATATAGTAAAAACATCTATCTTCACAAGCATTTTAAATAGGTAAACAGTTAGTTACCATATAAATGTTTTAAGAGCCAATATTTGTCGCTGCCTTCCACCAGACACGACTTGACACAAGGTCAAAAGCCCGAAGGTCGATTAAAGTGGGGATAAATGGGGAGGGGAGGTCGGGAACGAATCGAGACTCAAACCTGAACATTACATTTACACCATTACATTGGAGTTAAAAAAAAAGTGAATTTAGATAGGGTGGAAGAATTACAAGAGAAAAAACAACTTATCTAAAAGAGAGAGAAAATATTTACCATATACAGTGAGAGAGAGAGAAAGACTTATCATAGAGAGAGAGAGAGAGAGAGACTGAGAGAAATCTTACCCAAAGAGAGAAAACTGAGAGAGAGAGAAAGAAAGCTTACCAAGAGAGAAAGAGAAAAAAACATGCCCAAGGGAGAGAAAGAAAAAACATAACAAAGTAAGAGAGAGAGAAACTTACTTCGGGGAGTGAGAGAATGAGAAAATCTTAACAAAGAGAGAGAGATAGGTTTGGTTTGGTATATGGCATATCAATCATTGTAGGTTATTTAATGCCAAATCCTGTTTATACACCTATATTAAATATATGATTTATTGATAACATTTTTAAATGAGCACGATTTCAATTTTTTTGTACACAGTTAAATGGTTTCAAGTTTTGCTATATAACAGTCATAATTAAACATCATTCGTTTTCACACAGTTTGTACTTAATTTTGTTTTTAAATGAATTTGAGTTAATCAGGTGTCATACTAGTATTGCAATTGTTTCTACACAGTTAAATGATTTTAATTATTGCTATCTAACATGACTAACTCTATTCACTATTAATCGTTTGTTTGTAGACAGGGAAGTGGTTACAAATATTGCTATTTATCACTAATAATTCTATTGGACAGTATTCATTCATTTGCACATTGTGAAATGTTTCCAAGTATTGTTATTGTTGTGGACCAATAAAAGGTCCGGAAGAAAGACACAAACTCAGGATTACGTGAAACAAGTTGATTGAACGAAAGTATAAATACAGCATAGATAAAAGAGTATTGAACGTCAGTCTGACAGCCAAAGTGTTAGGCTGGAGTTAACTCAATACCGAGATTAATATTCTCCCAGTATTCATACGGTTTCAGTTTCTTTGTTTTAAAGGCATATCAACCTTTCTAGGTTATTTAATGCCATAGCCATTGTCCAAGAAGAACAGTAGTGGTACTATTTAACCCATAGTTGTGAGGATAAGGGGGTTTAATACCTTTCCCAAGGGTATTTGCCGAAAAGTAAACGTAATAGCGTGACTGGAATACGAACTCGCTTGCTATGATTCCGCAGTCCATCGCTTTAACCATTTCACCACAAGGACACCCCCTCCGCGCCAGTATTCATAGTAATAGGAAGAGTTCATTATAGTCCATAAGGTAGGTACCTAAACAGTTATGTAATGTAAATAATTTAATTTAGGCTCACAGTTAAAGAGTTTCAAGTATTGTTATTTAACATTATTCATTCATTTGCATGCAGCTAAATGGTTCCAAGTATTGTCGTGTATCATTAACAATTCAATTAAAAAAATTAGTAATTTGTTTCATCATCATCATCATCATGTCGTGCCGCCAGCACGGATATCCCTGACGCTCTCTCGCCACTTCTCCCTATTATTCATCGCTTCTGGCAGGTCTTCAGGGTTACATCCTGTGTCCTCACATAGCTGCTGTATGTATGTTCGAGCTGGTCGTCCTGCTTTTGCTTGGCCATATGTGGGGGTCCATAGGAGTACATCACTTATGAGCTCGTCCTTGCTTCTCCAGAAGTGTCCTGCGTGTCTGGTTCATCTAACTTGTATAGTTTTCGTGATGGGAGGCAAAGCTATCGATAGGCTCTCCATCATATGGAAATCTGACCTGACTGATAAAATGAAACGCAGTTTCTTCCAGGCAGCGGTTGTATCAATACTGTTATATGGATGCACTACATGGACGCTAACTAAACGGCTGGAGAAGAAACTAGCTGGCAATTACACAAGAATGTTGAGAGCAATATTGAACAAGTCCTGGCGACCACACCCCACAAGGCACCAACTATACGGCCACTTGCCTCCCATCAGTAATTTGTTTACACACATTTAATCAAAGAGTTATATTTCAAATAATTCAATTTAGCATAAGTCATTTGTTTGGACCCAGTTTAAATGTCTATCAGTTTCATTTGACCCATAGATAGGACCCTATCAAGTGCTGCCACTCTCGGTCAGAGTGGACCTGTGAGTGATGGCAATGAAGGGATACTCCACATTCCCCAAAGCTCCAGCATTACTGGACCTTCACCATCAGATGGTTTGAGAGAGAGAAAAAAATTCAGTTGCACCATTATTAAAACATTAGCTCTTGAAATATTTAAGTACACAATTATTTCAAATTTTATCTCTGGCAGATCTCTTTGTCCGACAGATGGGACCCTAATAAGTTTTAATCTGAGTCAGAGTAGACCTGGCAATGATAGCAAGGAGAGGGTGACTTTACATGTTTCACAGCTCCACAACTGGTGCTTCAACCACTGGATATAGTTAAGTGTCATACCCTCAATATTAATAAGATGATCAAATGAAAAATGATATATCTTTTTAGACACAAGGTATGTGTGTTTAATGGTTGATACAGTTCCTGTGAGTATATACATTCAATTCACTGAGCCAAGAATAATGATTTTACCTGTTTTCAGAACTGAAATCAATTTTAAATAACAAACAAAAAGAAGCAAGGTAGAATGAGAGTAAAGTAAAATTAAGAGGGAGAGACAATCATGAAAAGGAGAATAGAATAAAATTTAAGAGAAAACAAGTAGGAGGAGGAAGGAGAAGAAAAAAGTGAAAATAATGGTTGAAGGAAAAAGAAAGGAAAGAAAAGCTAGAGAGAAAGAGGGATAAAAAGAAAGGGAGAAGGACTGAGTATTTTTATTGGAAAAAGACTGAGTGGAGAAAGGGAGTTAAAAGAAATTCAGATTTGGGGAAAGAATTAAAAAGAGGAAAAACAACTTATCTAGAAGAGAGAAAAAATTTACCATAGAGAGAGAGAGAGAGAGAGAACAAAGCTTGCTAGAGAGAGAGAGAGAGAAAGAGAAAACATATTGAAGGGAGAGTGAGAGAGAAAAAGAAACTTATCTAGGAGTGAATGAGAGAGAAAAAACTTACTGGGGAGGGGGAGAGAGACACTTATTAGAGAGAGAGAGAAAAGTGGATTTCCACTGGAGAGAGAGAGAGAGTGAAAGTTACCAAACAGAGAGAAAGAAAAAAGACAGGAGAAAGAAACTTACTTAGGAGAGAGAGAGAGAGAGAAAATAATAAAATTTACCCAGGAGAGAAAGATAGAGAGAATAAAATTTACTGAGGAGAGAGAGAGAGAGAGAGAGAGAGAATAAGATTTTCCAAACTGAGGGATAAAATTAAACTTGTTGAATATATAAGTGAAAATGTGAGAAAGAATGAATAAATCCAAAACAGAATGAAAGTAAAAAAAGTATGTAAAAAAGAAAACTGAAGATTGAACTTAAAAAATTACTACAAAAATAGAGATTATTTCTTAGATTTTTCAAGAGAAATGTAAATTGTGACAGATAATTGAATAAATGGCCCACCGACACACAAAAAAGATTTTCTTATGGAACTAATAACTCAGATACACACGTCCACTGAGGCGTGCATTTAATCTAACACTCACAAATCAAAGATATATCAAGCCTCTGCCACTTCCTTTTTTTTTTTCTTGGTATATGCACAGAATGCATTACTGCAGATGAACACATTCTGAATATGAAATATGGTTGTATGAAAGATACTTCTCGATCTGTGTATTCACAAAGCACACCTCTCCTAACTTAGATCATTCCCACATACAAAAATTTACATTCATAAATATTATCACGAGAAAAAATATTCAAAATGTACCTACATACAAATCTTCATTCATAAATTATGCATGCATCAATAAATTGTTGAGAGAAGCAGCTTTCTGCACCATATTTACTAAAAATGAATCTCTGCAAAAAGCAGATAATGTCCAAAACAATTTGAATTTCAACTCATCTTTTCTGACAAATAATATAATTGAATGCAAGTAGCCAATCAGTGAACATTTGAATTAGAAACCATTCTAATCCCTTTTCTCTGAATATCTCATTTTTTCACCAAAAATTACAGTTATCAGAAAAAACTCAAGCTGTGTAGAAAGAGTTATCTCATTCACCTGGTTTGGCTGTGTGGCCAGTACTCATTTGGCAGAGCCCCTTTGAATTCAGAGTTTTCCTTCCCCTAGATTGGTTGCATTAGCAAGGTTTAGGAATCCAGTCTTCCTTAATATTTATGCAGAGCTGGAGAGAGAATAATTGTATTCATCCTTTAGTTTGATTAGGTTTCTTGATTTAATGGCATATTAATCTTTGTGGGTTATTCAAAGACAGAATTAACTCTATCTCTTGATATTGAACACTACACTTTGTTTTGCAAGTCAACTTTTTCTTGTAAACAAATGAAATTTGGCATATATATATATATACAAACACACACACACACTCAGATTCACATATATTATACACACACACACACACACACACACACACACACATATATATATATATATACACAAACACACAACTTAGATTACCTCATCAATTTTTCAATATTGTCAGATTACACTCCATTATTTACTTTCACAAATACATATATATATATATACACACATATATACACACACACACACTAGTTGCCTAACCTAGGCTAAAGAACCCACCTTGCCCAACGTTTACCATTGCTGGAAGGAGAATGATTGAATTCATACTTTTTCCAAGAGTATTAGGACTTTGTGAAGTATGTAATCAGCCTCATCCAGGATTTGAACTCGTGTTGCTGTTTCTTATAACCATTGCACCACAAGAAACTCCATATATGAGAGAGAGTCGGAAACTTATAAAAGCAGCTATCAAACCACTCAATGTTGATTACAACAAGGGAGACTCTGTGTGAGCGTGTGTCTATATATATATATATATATATATATATATACAAACATATGTGTGTACTTGTATTCTAGTGTTTCTTGAATCAACAGTGAGAAATTAAAAAGGGTATTTGAAAAAGAAAGAAAATATCAGAGAATACTGGAGAGACAATTACTGCCAAGATAATCAAATTAATTACATATGTGGAATACAACGCAATTTCTAAAATGTGAACAAAATACTCAACAGTTTTCAATAACAAAACTAGCAACAACGGCTTCAAATGCAAATATAGCTCTCTCTTACTCATGTAATCTTATGTAATATATATGTTTGTGTGCATACACTTAAATGAATCAACCCTATAATTATGATATATAGATATAGAGCTAATTGCATATGGAAAAAAAACAACAAAATAATACTTAAATTGTATGAGAAACATCTATTTCATATAAAAGAGACAAGTAAATTGACAACGTTTGAATATTTTTCATATTTAATAAAGATTTATTCAGTTGCAATTGCTGAATTTATTGTAAAATCACATGATTTAATTGCACAATCACTTGACGATATATTGTACATTAAGAGCATGGGGACTGAAATGAAAAAGGAACCACTGTGTTTCAGTAAACTTAATCCGAAATGGAAAACAATCTTCATTGCCAGATAGTAGACATAATATTGCCTGATCAGATTAGTTCAAGAAGTCATTTAGAAAGCTTAGTTTTGGCTAGAAGTATGGAGCATAGAGTGAGAATTGATCATATTTGTAATAGGTTTGCTCGTCTAGCTCACTAAACTTTACACAAGCTAAGGTGACCACAAAAACATAAATGCTTTGATTTGAGAAGCTTGAAATGTCACCTTGTGAAGCCTGAACTTCCTTTTCAGTTTTAACTAATCTGCATGACTAGTGTTGTATGAGGGTGGGTGACGATGACAAATCAAGAATAAAAACATCTCTTATATAAGTAGTAAGAGGTTTCCTCTATTGTTGGAGATGGCTCCGACAAAATGATAATGTCTGATTGAAATAGAAGCTGAAAGAGAAGTGTCACATACTTTCAGACGATTGTTTCGGAGAAGAAAAAAAATAAAAAACAAGAACTATCCATAATTTTTCCTTCTTTTTGTTCATCCAATTTTTTAGGGTTGGTGAAAGGATTCTATCTTACAACTATTTATTGACAATGTTGGTTGGGTTTTATGGCATATCAACCCAGGTAGATAATTCAATGCTGAAGCTAGTTTCTTTATATATAAAGTAAAGTTGGTGACCTTAATCGAGGGAGATCAGAAGGCTTTCTTTTCAATAACTACTACACTGAAGTATAGGGGAGGGTACTACTCCATTCCCTGGATTGCTCCATTTTATCCTTGATCCATACCTTATAATGCTGAGTGTTAAGCAAGGTGGCATCAAGTACTATTTATTGAGTCTTTGTAGGTAACATTTTAAAAAAAGCCAGAGCTCATTTGTATGCACACATGTGGTTTCATGTATCACCAACAACATAACAGTCATTTGATTAGGTTATTTAGTTTAATGGCATATCAACCCTTCATGGATATTTTATGTTCTAATCTTGTTTATACCTTTTAATTTTTAAGTGAATAATTCGCTGGTAATTCTATTTTTAAATGACTAAGAGCAAATTTGTTTGCGTACAAATGGTTTGAAGTAGTTTCAACCTCACTTACCTCTCGGCAGACCCTCCTGGTATTTGTGTTGGGTGGGTAATTAAAGATTATATCACCTTGTCTTAGGGGCCTTCCCTCTTAGCTATACCTGCTTTGCAAGGGTTGAGTTTATCTCTTGGCACCGAAAGGTGCCCCTATAGGAGAATGCCAATGAGACCAAGCATTTTTTGGATCATCTGTGCATGAGTCTTGATTTGTGTTTGATTACCCAATATAAAAACCTTGTGTCATATATCAACAAGGTGAGAAGTCTGTTAAGTACATTCAAGTATTGCAATTGCTTGCACACAGTTAAACAAATTCAAGTACTGCTATTTAACACTTATAATTCTATTAAACAGTTTTTATTCATTTGCTCACAGTTAAATGGTTCAAAGTATTGCTATGTAATACCAATAAATCAATTCTTCATCAGTCATTTATTTACACTGTTAATCCTTTTCTGTACTTAAAACCAATTAATTATTTCTGTTTGCCCTACAGATGAGACCATAGCAGGTACAATCACTTTAAGTCAGTGGATCCAAGAGTAGTGGCAATGAAGGAGTACTCCACAATCACCAAAACTGCAGGACCAGAGCCTCACCATCAGATGGTTTAGTATAATATCCAGGACACTTGGTGGTGGTGGTGATGGTGGAGATTCTTACTCCTCAGCAGAGATGTAGTCGGCGTATTTTACTGACTCTGTCAAATCGGCTGTAATATAGTTGTCTGCTGTTTGCTTAGTCTATGAAAAGTAGCGTTTCAAAAAGATGCTTCTACCAATGGAATAACTGGACACTATTTGAAAGAAAATTACTGTCTCATTCTTCATGCATTCTATCTTGGTAAAAAAACAGCTTCAATCTTGATACTTTTTGAACACTCCTCTTTGAGGTGTTATGCAAATATTTGGTTTGGTTTGATTTAGTTTAGTTTTATGGCATATAAACTATTGTAGATAATTCAATGATAAATCCTTCTTTGTACATTTAAATAGTTCTTTCAAAAAATTCTGTTTAGCACTAGTACACAGTTTAAATGTCAAAAGTTCAATTTCAAACAATTCAGTTTAGCATAAGTATGCAGCAAAAATATCAAAACAGTTCTATTCTAAATAATTCAGTTTAGCATAAGCACACAGTTTAGTTCTATTTCCCCCATTGATTAGACTCTATCAGGTGCTACCACTTCAGGCCAGAGTGGACATTGGAGTGATGGCAATGAAGAGGTACTGCATGTTCCCCAAAGCTCCAGCATTACAGGAGCCTCACCATCAGATTGTTTAGTGTCATAATCAGGACATGGGGAGGGGGCTTACCTCTCTGCAGAAAAGCAATCAGTGTATTCTACAGCCCCAACCGACTGAGCAGGCAAATATTTGGGGTCTTTTAGCATAAAAGTTTAGTATAGCCCATGATTTCTATTTATATAAAGGTAAGTAAAGTTGGCGACCAGAAGGCTCCTTTTTCAATAGCTACGACGCCGAGGTGTAGGGGAGGGCGCTACTCCTTTCCCTGGATTGCTCCACTTTACCCTTGATATGTACCTTATATTGCTGAGTGTTAAGCATGGAGGTATCAAGTACCATTTTTAAAAGTCTTTGGTACAATATGACCTGGGATTGAACCCTTGTCTCCTGGACCATTGGCAAACACGGCTCATAGATAAAGGTAATTGTATTTAACTTTGTGCTAATGTCTGTGGGAAAAGAATTAATCTCTCTCTTTTCTCTCACTAGTTATGGAAGAATAGGACGGACTAGGTTCTTTAGTCTTAGTAAGGCATCCAGTTTAAGCAAAGAAAAACTCAATTCAAAACAGCTTTATTCTGCTGAAAAACTGGCCTTGTCTCACATCCTGCCGAAGATGGAGGGGATGTGTAAAGATTAACCTATGGTTTATACGATCTGTTCAGATGCAAAACTTACTAAAATTCTTTAGTTATACCTTCTTGCTGTGTCGGTGTTTTTCTGTGTGCTCATAATATTTTCATAACCTGGTAAACACAGTTGTTTATATATATATATATATATATATATATATATATATATGAGGATCATTAAATAAGTTTCCAGACTTTTTTCATATGGGCACTTTTATTGATAGTACACACATGAAACTCAGTCCCCTTCAAAGTAGTCTCCTCTGGCCGCAATGCACTTGTTGTACCATTCCAACAACTTCTGGAAGGCCCCATGGAAGTCCTCTTGTGTGAGCGTGTCAATGACCTTCGTCAAAGCCTCTTTCATCTCCTCAGTTGTCTTATAACAACAGCCTGTGAGCTTAGGGAATAAGCAAAAGTCACAGGGAGCAAGGTCTGGACTATAGTGAGGATGAGGAACTGTCTTTGTTATATATTGACCCTCAACCGAGCCGTCAATCAAGTGATGCACCTGTGTAAGTAAAAGGAAGAACAGCGGAAGTAGGTGGGTGTTAAACAATAATATAACTAGGGCACAGATGGTTCGAGTCAGTTGGAGATAGGATGCTAGCATGAGAATCAGCTTGCAGACTAAGGGCTTTGGGCCCTCAGCGACCCACAGTTGAGCAACCCAGCCAAGATGAGAAAGAAGTGCTGCTATGGTCACAAGAAGAACTTTGGGTCAAAATAACAGTCTGTCCCCGTCTCCAACTCACCTCTCACACACAACCAACATCATCCTTTCAAGAATAAAGTGTGAGAGATATATTTTTATAAAGAAGTGTGTTCGTTCATTCATTGAAGTTCTTTGGAAAAAGCTTGACGGAAATTACAAAAAAATGCTGCGAGCAATATTAAACAAGTCCTGGAGGCAGCACCTTACAAAGCAGCAACTGTATGGCCACATACCACCCATCATGAAAACTATCCAAGTTAAATGAACCAGACATGTGGGACACTGCTGGAATAGTAGGGATGAACTCATAAGTGACATTCTCTTTGGACCCCTTCACATGGATGAGCAAAGGCAGGACAACCAGCTAAAACCTACATTCAACAGCTCTGTGCTGATACAGGATGTAACCTTCAAGACCTAATGGGAGCGATGGATCATAGAGAAGGGTGGTGGGAGAGGGTCTGGGAGATCCGCATTGGTGTCGCGACATGATGGTGGTGATGATGTCTACGTATATATTTTTGTGTTTGGGCACGAAATATTTTTCTACCCTCATGTATATGTATATATTGCATCCGAAAAAGCTAATTTTTATAAATTAATATAAAATCATCTCTTGATACACACCATGTATATTTACAGACAAGCACAACGATACTTGACAATCTTGACATATTGTTATCAAAACGATTCTGAATTCCTTTCTGCTAACAAGATGGTAATTTTAATGTTTAATGAGTGAATTATGAAACACAAGAGCCATGTCTTTTGTATGTGAAAAGTTTCTCAGGGAAAAGTATATAAATCCATTAACTGGCGCCAAACTGCTATGAAATACTCTAAATAGAATTTTCTTCAATATATATTGATTTCTCAAAAGCAAAACAGGAAAAAGAAAAAAAAAGTCTTTCTTCAGGAATTTTAGGAAGCTCTTTAGATACATTTATAATCTCATCTTAAATTATTTTTCTCACTCATTAAATGATGTGTTTTCTTAAATAAGAGCCTCTTTAAAATTTAATATATATGCAGTGTACATATCTCTTCAATTAAGTCTGGCACAAGGTCTAAAAAGTAACAATTTGCTATCAGTTAATTAACTATTTTACAGCTATGTATAGTAATTTGAGTGAAAACTAGAATTAGAAAGCTGGTATACAGTTTTGACAGCAGCTGTTTGTATTCATTTTTGGGAAAGGCATGAATCCACCACTTCCCTCAACCAACAATTGGGAGAACAGTATGACAGCATTAACAGGAAATAGAATAACTGAGTTCAAAAAGAATTCTTGCTGATATGATTGATTTTAAAAACATGTCAACCATCTAGGATTATTTTATGCCTGGAGGTTTAAGAATCACATTTATTTTCATCTTTATTTACCTTTTTTGTACAGTTGTGTCAGAAGGGTTTTTGCACTGTTATATGATATCAGTTATTCCTACCCAATACAAATCATTTGCACACTGTTTTTGGATTTCAAGCATTCCTAATATATCATTCCTAATCATATGGTTTTAAGTAATCATTTCTATTTAATAACAGTCATTTGTTTGTGCAGGTTTTTCAAGTAACTATTAATAATTTTTAGTAAACAATTATAGCTTCAAATAACAATTTTTGATATAAATAAGTTACAGTTACATAGCATTAAGTATTTCTATTGAATACAAATCATTCTTAGACAGATGTTTGACCGATAGATTGGACCCTAACAGGTATTACTATTCAAGTATAGAGTGGATCTGAGAGTAATAGCAGTGAAAGAGTACTCCACACTCTCTTGATCTCTAGAACTAGAGCCTCACCATTTAGTTTAGTGTCATACTCAGAGCAGCCCTTTTGGATGGAGGATATCACTCCCTCTGCAGGAGATACAGTCAGTATATTCTAAGCCAACAGGAAAGAGGAATCCTTTAAGCAGCTTAATATCATTTTCAATAATAATTCCCAAGATTTCATTGGTTCCAAGCTGCACTGATCCTTCCCCTTCTTTTGGAGAACTACTGCTTGAGAAACTGCTGGTCTTTTATACAAATTTGCCCAAGACTATACTTATATCTCAGTACAGATCTAGATGAGCAACAAGTGTTGCTTGATAAAAGTAAAAAGTTGATGACTTTTGTACCCTTCATCCTTACCTTATAATGCTGTGTTAGCATCAAGTACCATTTTTTGAGTCTTTGGTATGACTCGGCCTGAGATTGAACCCCGGCCTCCCAGACAACTGGCAAACACTCTACTCATTAGGCCAATGGTCAAGCAAATGTAGATATTTGGATCAAAGTGGAGCTGGGAATAATGATAAAGTTCTAAAATTGGAGCCTCATCATCCGATGCAATTTATTGTTATACTAAGGATTTGCATACAATAAGTGTTGCATGAAATGGCAAAGCCTTGTGTGTGTGTATATATATATATATATATATATACACACACACATACACAGTTAGTCAGCCATAGTTGAAGACAACACAAAGGCTCCCTTTTTCAATAGCTACTGTAGGGAAGGACACTAGTCCTTTCTCAGGATTACTCTACTAATGATTGACCCACACCTTTTAATGCAAGGAGACATCAAGTACCATTTTTTGAGTCTTTGGTATGACTCGACCTTGAATTGAATCCTGGTCTCCCAGACAATCAGCAAACATGCTAACCATTAGGCCAATTGAGAGAGTAGTATTTATTAACTCTGCTCAGAATCAAAGAGTTGCTCGTCAAGAGTGTAGTATCTACCCTTTTGAGAATGCTATAGCTATTTGAAAAACCTGAAGATATAAAATATGCTGCTGAAAATTTTTATTTCCAAGCAACCCAGAGGGAAGAAAATGGATTTTTAACTTCAATGTTTGGTTTGGTTTGGTTTGGTTTGGTTTGGTTTCTTTGTTTAATGGCATATCAACCTTCATGTATTATCTAATACCAAAGCCATTTGTGTAGAAGGACAGTAGTGGTACAATTTAACCCATAACTGGGAGAATGAAGGGATTCGTACTTTTCCCTAGGCTATATGTCCAAAAGTCAATGCAATTGCTCGTCTGGAGTTCGAAATTCTTACTATAGTTCTGCAGCTGAACACTTTAACCATTACATCATGAGGACATTCCCTAAACTTCAAGAATATTAATGAAAACTGAAATGCAACTAGCCTTCTCAAGGATTGAACTTGGCTTGACAAATCCATTTTCAATTACAGTAACTGTTACACCATCATTGCATCAGATTGATACATGTACGTATGTGTAAGGCTACAATCATTCCTTCATTGTGTTTCCAAAGCAGAACTTTTGTATATAATGTTACAAATTAAACATGCAAAAAAAGAAAAAGAAAAAGAAAAGAAAAAAAAAGAAAAGGACAAACATTTTCAGTCTTCTATTTTTGCTGTGCAGTTTATAGTCTTTAAAATAATTTTTTGTTCTCTGAAATATTCCTTAATTTAACAGTTCTCCTTGAGAACAATGATTAACTTTTTGAATGACAAAGAAAGAATGGAGACTGAGAAGAAGGAAAGAAAAAATTCAAATAAAAACAAAACATTATTTTGATTGACTATTGTTCGGAGCCAGTGACAAAAATATATAAAACATGCTTTAACTTGGTATAGAAAACACGAATAAAGAGATTAAAAAAAATGATAAGGCCAATAGAAATTTGTCATTAATTTCCTTAGATATTTTTCACGATATTCACTGTACCAAATTTTCACTGGCTTGATACTGTCATCAAAATATTTCTTACAGCTCTGAGAATTAGTTTAGCAAAAAATAAATCACTTTTGGTTTTTCTTTTACAATAAATATCATGCAGGGATCTAGCATTGTCTGATTGTAGGGTTTGGAATTGTTTCCTACAGTATTGGTGATTAATACAAGCGTATCAGTCGCTAACTAACTCATGAAACAGAGATCAAAAATGGACATAGTTATGTGAAGGAAAAAAAACAAAACTTTCAGCTGTAAAACAATTTTGCATTTAATATTAGATTATTTTTTTGGTCGTGTATGCTGATCATTGTGTAAGAGTAAATAACATACAGAGAATTGTAAATTAAAGAAAAATAGTGAAAAACATTTGTGACTACATTCATATGGCTGTAGCAAGATGTTAACTTTGGTTCCCATTTAACTACAGAAATGACTAAACCAATGAAGAAACTTGCATGAGCAAAAACATTTTTTTGCAGTCCAACTTTTAGAATAAAAAGAATAGATGAGCTATGAATCCTTTCTTTGTGTTCTCATTGTATTTGAGGTCCATAATTATATTTATGCTTCTATCTAGGAAGTAGTGATGCATTTTAATTAGGCTTTGCTTTTTCTATTAAAGATTTTATTGATTTGAAGATTATGTTTAGCATAAACACAGATCATTCAAAGTTATCATTCAGTTGCAAATTGGGATGGAAATTGTGTTGTATACTTCTCATAGACCCAACCAAGTACATAATCAATGATAACAAACGAACGAAACACACTTCTTTATAAAAATATATCTCTTATTTTATTCTCAAAAGGGGCACACAATTTGTTCTAAGTTTGAGAGATGGATGGAGAGACATATACTTAGAAAAAGAATTTCTTGCCTCATATCTTCTTCCTGGAGCCAGAGGGTGCCAACGCTTGCACCCCTTTGCAAGCCGTATCATCAGAGACAACCTAATGCCTCTGATAGGCTGCATATCCCAGGCTCGACTCTCAATTCTGACTGGACTGACTGTCTAAATCTGACCGCATGGTTCTCATATCACATGGTCTCTTTCTGGCTTCACACCTGCTCGACTGGTCTACCCCAATGCACTGCCATCCCCCTGTTTACTAATCACAACGTGACAGCTTGTCAAAGCACACGGGGTCACCAGGAACGAACCCAAAATCCATGTCAACAGTCATTATATAACAATTGCTTTGATCTCTAACTTAAGTATTTTAAATGTTTTGCTCTCCAAGATTTGGCTTGTTTAATGGCACATCAAACTTCAAGGGTTATTTAGTGACAAAGCTGTCCTTGTCCAAGTGCAGCAGTGATGCTATTCAACCTATAGCTGGGGGAATATAAAGGGTTTCATACCTTTCTCGAGGGCATTAGTCCAAGTGTGAATGTAATAGTTTGAATAGAGCTCGAAATCATACACTTTGAGGCTGCCGTTCAGCACTAAAGTCCTTACGCCATGGGTATTCCCTTGCTCTTAAAAAATAACTAAACACTTAGCTATGATGTTATGTATTAGTCTCAAAATGAATCTAATAGCCCAACTGGTGTTTGAATTTATTTACAACAATGTCACAGTTCAGCATGTTACCTACTTTGTCATATGGGCTCACCCTGATAAGAAAGGCTAAGTTCCTATTCCCCAGAACTGGAGCCTTACCACCAGATGAAATTTAGTGTCCTACCCTGGATACTATAGACTTAAGACCTATATGTAAAACAGTTCAATATATGTAAGCATCTAACTCACCGACAATACTAAATTCTACAACACTAAAAATGAGAATCTTATCCTGCATTAAAAAGCTCTGAGCAGACCCCAAATTAAACTTTTTGTACAAGCCAACGCTCCTGATGTACATTCAGTTGGTTTTGTCTTGATATGAGGAAAAGAAAAAGTGATACTCACTTGGTAGAAAAAAAAGGGAAACCATTTGAGATATACCTTTACGTTTAAGTGATCCTGACATAATTATTGCATATAAAATAAAATGACATTTAATTTATCAGTACAAATTGGAAAATCTTTTTCATTTACAAACATTATAACTCACTTTTGAGATATAGTTATTGCCCTAGAGTGATTTCTGTTTAAGGCTTGAAAAATGCTGAAGGCTGAATTTCAATTCCATTTTCAGTAATGGTACTTATGGCGAAAAATGTATAAGAAAGAACACTCATAATAAAAATCAATATACGTACAAGTGAGGTGATAGTAAAATATTCAAACAGGCATTATAATACTGATACAGCAAGAAGGGCTGAAATTACCTAAATTTAAAATGGCTGCCTGTGTGCTGCTAGTGAACTTAGGTAAGTGGTAATTGTAGCTCCATCAAACAAATTCCTTACTATTTTTTTTCACATCTGATCAGTTGTCTAGTTTACACAGTGTGTACTATAGCCACAATTAATGCCATATGCGAACTAGACATATAATGTTCATAACGATAGAACATATAAAGAACATAGGAATCTCGAAATTCGAAAATACGTAACGACTTCTTGTTCAGGTACGAAACCTTTTTATTAACTTTGAGTTAAAGGTTTCGACATAAGGAGGAGAGACACAATCTTCTATGCTGTCTTATTCATTTGGCCACCATCTCGAGCGGCCCCCATTGGGTGCAAGTTTGCCTCATGTCTGCGAGCTCCAAAAGTCGATCCTCCTCATTTGGCGTCTAGTATTCAACTCTCTAATTTTCTTTCAATTCTCCACAAACCTCTGCGCGCTTCCGGTGCGTGACGTCACTTGCACTCCGCCACCCGTTTCGTCTCGGACTATTGTGACATCTGAGTGACACCTCCATCCGCTCGCGCATGCCTGCGTTAACACCTGCCTCAATGTTGCACCTAACTAACCCATGTGCTGAGCCAAAAGGTTCTCAACCTAACTAAACTCAAAGGCATGAACCGAAATCCCTTGGCCATTACGTTACAAGTACATTGGCAGTTGAAACATCTTTTAAAACTGGTGAATCTGTATTTGTCAGGCAGAGAGCATTTTGTGATCATTTCCTGTTATATAGAAATGATGACATTCCAGATAGAAAATTGCTGCTGCAACTAATATTCTACTTGACACAACAGCATTTTGACATAACATGAAATGAGCATGAAAAAAATGCTGTAGTTAAAGTAATTATGGTGTAATGGTTATCATCATAGGAAATGGACACGGCGATACGAGTTCAAATCCTGGACGAGACTGATTGCATTTCACATAGCACTAATACCCTTGGGAAAGGTATGAATCCAATTATTCTCCCCCCAGATATGGTTAAATAGTAGGACAGACTAGGTTCTTCAGCCTTAGTGAGGCAACAAGTCTAGGAGAAGGAATACTCTGAATTCAAACCTGTTAAACTCCACTTAAAAATTGTGTCATATCTTGCTCGAGTGGAGGGGTTGGTAAATATGGTAATTACAAATTCACCAATCATAAAGAATGTTTCAGCGGCAAATGCATGGTGCCCACATGTCAAAGCTATGATTGTAACTGATTGTATCTGAAAATAAAACATTAAGACAATAGCTAAATGAAGCTACGAGTGCCATTTTCCCAAGTTCACTTGCACCACACAGGTGACGATTTAAAATATGGAAACTATTTCTGTAACATTCAGTTTACCAAAAGCCTGGGAGACTGGGGTTCAATCCCAGGTCGAGTCACACCAAAGACTCAAAAAATGGTACTTGATGCTGCCTTACTTAACACTCAGCATTATAAGGTATGGATCAAGGGCAAAGTGGAGCAATCCAGAGAAAGGAGTAGCGCCCTCCCCTCTACCTAAGTGTAGTTGCTAATGAGAAGGGATCCTTCAGGTCACCCTCAACTACAGTCGCCAACTTTACTAACCTATTATTAGTATATTTCATTTTCATTTCAACTGCTTTTTATCACAGTACTCAAATTCAGAAATTCTTTGTAATATGAATTAGAAATAAAGCACCTTGTAAGAATAAAATCTTCATCCCTTTTCTTTAGAATCCCTCAATAGAAAAACTGCTTCGTTAATTAATTGACAAAGATTACTGGCTGCAGTCATTCAAATGAAATTGTATTTTTTCCCAAATTCCTGATACATAATTCTGTTTACATATACGAAACATTTTATAAGTTTTCTTCCAACTTTTTTGATAAAACATTGTCAGTTATTAATTACTGACTAGTTTTTAATCTTTTCTATACCTCATGTTTGTAAAGATTGTTCAAAAGATAAAAATACCATGAACATATGAAAGAGCTTTAAATGAACAGTAGCATGAATAATACTTTATTTATAACCTTTAAAAAAACGTCAATTGTTTTCCAAAATAAGCCTGTTGATAACAGATATTTCCTTCATAAACCAAAGAAAGTTTTGCATATCTATGAGTCTGTTAGTATTTGTTCTTAAAAAAAGCAAATCATCAGATGATTTTTTTAAAAAATTGGGTTATTACCCTGTATTTCCCTCAGCTGGACTCGGAAAAAGATTTTACTCATAATTTATCTAAGAGAATCTAGTTTGTTTCAAGAATATTTTATTAAGCCAGAATATTCAGTTATCAAAGGAAAAATCTTTTGCATCTTATCTGTTATTAGTTCATTTACTGCCAAATAAAAACACCTGAAGTAAACATCTAAGTGAGCTAATTCTGTTGTTTTTGTTGGGGCAGTGTTTAATAAATCAGAAGAGAGAAGAGACACTTACTGTTTTGTTTATTTTTCACTGACTTTAACATGAAATACAAACAGCCTGGTTCATGATTTGAATTCAGCTTAAAATGTACACCTAAAATAAATCATCATCATCATAATGATCTTGCTGTGCTGCCAGCACGGATATCCCTGACCCTCTCTCGTCACCCCTGCCTATCATTCATCGCTTCTGGCAGGTCCTCAGGGCTACATCCTGTGTCCTCACAGAGCTTCTGTTTGTAGGTTCGAGCTGGTCACCCTGCTTTTCCTCAGCCATATGAGGGGTCCATAGGAGAACATCACTTATGAGCTTGTCCCTGCTTCTCCAGTAGTGTCCTGCATGTCTAGTTCATCAAACTTTGATAGTTTTCATGATGAGAAGTAAGTGGCCATATAGCTGCTACTTTGTGGGGTGCTGCCTCCAGGACTTATTCAATATTGCTAGCAGGATTCTTGTGTAGTTGCCATCAAGCGTTTTCTCCATCTGTTTAGTCCGTGTCCATGTAGTGTATCCATATAGCTGTATCGACATGACCGCTGCTTGGAAGAAACTGCGTTTCATTTTATCGGTCAGGTCTGACTTCCATATGACCAATAGCCTATTGATAGCTGTCCATGCCTTTGCTAGTTGCGTGTCAATGTTTTTTTCGGTTGATGAGACACTGCTTCCTACTGATTGAATTATATAAGCCTCATTTCTGGTATATTTTTAAGATTTATTGAAATGGTGATAGATATTCAGATTATCTGCCCTTCAGCATATTTTTTCCCACTTAGAGTATTGATGTAGAATTTTTTCTATAGAAACCAAGTAAGCAGTAGTTTTCATAAAAATTAAAAAGAACTCCAAATTCCTTCTCCCTTTCTTCAAATGATAAGCAAAGATGTAGATGCTGAATTGATTGCCTGTCAAATGAAAGACCAGTGGACAAACCCTTCTGAAGTTAAAAAACCTTTGGTGATGAAAGATTTACTTAAGGTTAGATGACTCTAACAAAATTATAATAAAGAAGATATGCTATTAAGGAGAAATTTCTTAGGCTCTTCTTTACCTTCTTAGTGGATTTTCATGGGTCCGAAACATTTTCACAAACACTTCACTTGATTAAGCTTTGTTGCCAAACATTCTATAAGAGTTAATTCTTGAGTATATTTGTTCAGCGAAAAGCAAGAACAACAATACAAACTGCTGTTAGGCAAAGTATATATTTTCTAACAGAGTAGATGTGATAAAATATATCAAATTTCTGAGTCACTGATGCAAGCACATAATTCTTTACATTTTCTTTTTGCTTAAATAAAATCAAGAACTATACAAAGATATATTTTAATACATATCTATACAATTATTCTACTGGAAAGCTTTTGTTCTGGGACTTGCATAATATATATATCATTATTTTTGTTTTTTTATTTCTGAGGCTTTTGTATAAAATCACTCGAAGAAACAAACATTTTAAACTAGATCACATGCAATGGAATAGGAGAACAATCACTCATATTAGATCCTGAGATTTATTATTGAATAATGCTGAAAGCATTGGTTCCTACCAGATCACTAAAGTTGAGCACTGGTGAGCCTAGTCACTACTTAGATGGGTGACCATATACTGTACGTAATCGAAGCCCTATATATGCCAGACTAAGTGAAGCTTTGTAAATTCCAAATGTGCTTTCAGTCCAATGTTGAGAGCACTGCTTTACAGTCAGATCACTGAAGTGAAGCAGTGATGAGTCTTCTCAGTATTTAGATGGGTGACCTTTTTGTAAGAGTATTGACTGGCTCATTGGCCTAGTGGGTAGAGTGTTCGTCAATGGTCTGGGAGACTGGGGTTCAATCCCAGGTCACGTACATACCAAAAGACTTTTAAAATGGTACTTGATACCTCCTTGCTTAACACTCAGCAATATAAGGCACGTATCAAGGATAAAGTGGAGCAATCCAGGGAAAGGAGTAGCACCCTTCCTTACACCTCAGTGTAGTAGCAATTGAAAAGGGAGCCTTCTGGTTGCCCTTGACTACGGTCACCAACTTTTCTTACTTTATGTACTATAAGCAAGCAAAGACCTATCTATGTGCCAGAGTAAGTAATGCTTAGTAAATTTTACATGTAAACCACCTTGAAAGCACTGGTTTACTGCCAGATGATCAAACTGAAGCAGTGATGAGTTGACACAGTACATAATAAGTTATGATTAATAAAGGCTCTGCACCATTTAAGGCTAAAGTGCCAGATACAAGCAAAACTTAGTAAATAATGTGTTAATTTCAGAGGTATTTATATGATCAAAATTTTGGTGGAACAAGATTGGTGGAACTAAATGACTCCTGCACCCAGTTACCTGAGCCTGTAGAATACACTGACTGCATCTCTCCAGAGAGGTAAGGCTCCCCCAAAGAGTGTCCTGGATTATGACACTAAACAATATGATGGTGAAGTTCCAATAATGCTGGAGCTTTGGGGAATGCGGAGTAACCCTTCATTGCCATCATTCCTAGGTCCACTCTGGCCCAGAGTAGTGGCACCTGATAAGGCCCTATCTATGGGTCAAATTGAACTAAACTGTGTACTTATGCTAAACTGTTTAAAATAAAATTGTTTTGACATTTAAACTGCATAATTATGCTAAACTGAATTTTTTAAAATAGAACTGTTTTGACATTTAACTGAGTGTGAACAAAAAACTATACTTATAATAAACTGAATTGTTTGAAATATAATTGTTTATATGTATAAAAATGGATTTGGCTTTAAATAACCAGCCATGGTTGATATGCGATAAAAACAAACCAAACCAAATACTGTACCCAGTAGATTCCTTTTGTCGTGATCCCTGATGATAATTATGCTTCTATTAAGGGAGTGAAAAATTCTAACTCATTTAATAATCATCTTTGTTACCAAAGGAATTTGGATAATAAAAATGATTTTCAGAATAAATGCAAACCCCACAGAATTAGCGCTCAGTTGTAAATAGGACTGGAATTGTTTTGTTTCTTTTTTTTGGTTTTGTTTTGTCTCTTCTGTCTTTGATTTTCATCTTTATTTACATTTCTATCTTTTTCTATTTTATCTCTTCAGCTTTGTTTTCTTTCTTTTTTTTTTCCTTAATTTCTGCAATTCTTTAGTTTTTCATAATCATCTTTAACATCCGTATCGATATCTGATTTTTTCCTTTCCTTTCTAATATTCTATCACTTTAAAAAAAATTCTTTTTCCTACACTCTACTTTTTTGAATCTTTTTGATTGTCTTCTCGATCAATGTTGGTCATCTTTTTTGCCTTTGTTTGCTCTATGCCAAAATTGTCTTTGTAAATCAAGAATGAAGATTTTTCATGAAGTTTAAATTGTTTAAATACTGGACAAATCATTTCTTAAATTGATGAAACTATTCTATATATATTATCAAAATTAAATATTTTGCATTGTATAATAGCCAAAATTACAGCACAGAAATAGATGGAATTTTAGCAAGATTGATGCATTTAGAAATAAAATGAATAATGGCCTAAAATCAAATATAGCAAAATTGTCAGGCTGAGAAAACTCAAGTTGCTTCAACATCAAATGTTAAATATGTTATATAAGGTTTTGCTGGTGTCATTATCCAGTGGTTGAAGAGAAATCCTTCTTCAAATATGTTGTGGACCAGTAAAAAGGTATGGAAGAAAGACACGAACTCGGGATTATGTGAAACAAGTATATTGAACGAAAGTATAAATACAGCATAGGTAAAAGAGTGTTGAACGGCAGTCTGACTCCCAAAGTGTTAGGCTGGAGTTAACTTAGTAATTTACAAAGCTCTTTGCTTCGATGTGGCACAAGGCCAAAGGAATGGGGCACCCAATGAGACTCGAACTCACTCATGTAGGTTTGCTAGTCAAGCTTGCTAACCGTTACACCACCAAAGGTGCCCAGGCTAGAGTCAACTTAACACCAAGATGAATATTCTCCCGGTATTCATAGTAATAGGAAGGGTTCATTATAGTCCATAAGGTAGGTACCATTATGGAATATTCCTTTCTTTAAAAGTAATTGAAAGAAATAATGTTCTGGAGTTCTTGATCACCGTGGAACCATAAGATGTTTGCATTTTGCAAGACTTTATATGAACAAGATGAAATACTTTGACTGTTATCTTAGTTCTTTCCTTCTTTCAGATGCTCTCTCCTGGTCAAACTGATTCTAAGGACGCTTACCTTTTGACTGACTTCATGACTAATTCCCCAGCTTGTACATATTCATACATTTTGCCTACCCAAACATGAGAGCCAGTATTTACACCAAATTGGAACACAGGATTTTGGAATCCCCACCAACTGGGTTTGGTGCAAACAAACAAACCAAAATTAACTTGTCTGTATGCAAAAATCAAATAATGCATATTATTGCAAGGTCACCTGTGGACAGGAAGCAACCATGGTAATATCCACAAATTAAACTCAGCCTGACCAGTGGGGCTTAGAAAATAGTTGACTGTATCTCCTACAAAGGGGGTAAGACTTCCCACTAAAAGGTGTTTTAGGGATGACACTAAAGGGTATCCAATGTTGAGGCTCCAGTTCAGGAGATTGGAGAAATGTAACATGGCCATTGCTCCCAGGTCTACAATAACTCAGGACAGTCGTACCTTTCAGATCCATCTACGGATCAAATACACACAGATCTGATCCAAGTTCTTACTAGGCCACCAACACAGGTACATCCATGTATACAAGTCCATCAGAAAATGTTGCTTAAAAGTTCATCTCCTGCAATGCTCATCATGTTTTCTTTGTCTTACTTTGATGGTTTATGAGATGGGAGCTATGTGGCCGAACAGGTGCTCTTTTGTGGGGTCCTGCTTTCAGGATTTGTTCAAAACAGCTCATTCTTGTGTAATTACCATCTATCTTTTTTCCATGCATTCAGTTAGAGTCCAGATGGTGCCTCCATGCAATAGTACTGACACAGCCACGGCTTGGAAGAAATCCCATTTTATTTTATCAGAGATCAGATTGCGATATGATCAATAACCTGTCAATACAGTAAAAGCAAAGTTGGTGACCCTAATCGAGGGTGACCAGAAGGCTCTCTTTTCAATAGCTACTACACTGAGGTGTAGGGGAGGGTGCTACTCCATTCTCTGGATTGCTCCACTTTACCCTTGATTCTCACCTTATAGTTCTGAGTGCTAAGCAAAGTGGCATCAAGTACCATTTTTTGAGTCTTTGGTATGATGCAACCTGGTATTGAACCCCGGTCTCCAAGACCACTGGCAAACACTCTACTCATGTGGCCAATAGCAGTCCATTACTGCCAAGTAATGTGAATTGGTCTACTGGATAACTAATGTTTAAAAAGTTTTTCAAACTATTTGCTGTACTATGATTCCATTTTTATCAAGCCTGTTGTTAAAAGTAAATGAAAAAAATGAAATAAAAAAAAAACAATCAAAAAACCCTTACCATTAGTCAAATTGGTCGGTTTAAAAATTATGCGTATTTGGTAGGAAATTGTGCCAAAAAAAGCTCTTCAGAAACAACAACACAAAATTTTTTAACTTCTAGGAATAAAATAACTTTAGATTGGTTGACATGCCGTTAAAAATCCATGAAAAACTCTAGCCAAGGCAAGTGCTACCAGCAGAAATTTAATTTACAACCTAACACTCATAATGAACTGTAAACACTGTGACTGACCAAGTTACACTTCATGTCTTCAAATGACTAACAAAAAGAGGCAATCTCCGAAGGCATAGTCGCTAACATGCTGAATTGCAGCATTATAGTAAGCAAGTTCAAACCTTAGTCATGCTATTACATTCACTTTTGGACTAATACTCTTGGAGAAGCTATAAACCCCCTTATCCTCTCCCCAGCTATGGGTTCAATAGTATCATTACCGTCCTTCTAAAAGAACAGCTTTGGTTTTAAATAACCCACCTACATTGATATCTAAACCAATAACAATAATGAATGCAATCATATAAAATAAAATCTTTTAGTATTTTTTGAATTCAAGTTATTTTTGCGATTATCATTTGACCATATATTAGGGAAAGAACTGTGAATGATTTTTTTGTCATTTATTTGAATATTTGATATTTTAAAAAAATAACTGCGGATTTGATTTATAGTTTTGTTGTTTGGGTAAATTGATTCGTTGAATAGAGTATGGATCTCTCAGCATGGATCTCCCTGACCTTCTCCTGCCATCCCTCTCTATCGTCCATTGCTTCTGGTACATCCCATATCGGCACTGAGGTGTTGTATGTAGGTCCTAGCTGGACATCCTGCCTTTGCTCATCCATGTGAGGAGGTCCACTGTAGTACGTCACTTATGTGTTCATCTCTACTTCTCCAGCAGTGTCCCGCATGTCTGGTTCTTCTAACTTGGATAGTTTTCGTGATGGTGGGTAAGTGGCAGTACAGCTGCTGTTTTGTGGGGTGCTGCCTCCAGGACTTGTTCAATATTGTTGTCAAGCTTTTTCTCCATGCATTTAGTTAGCGTCCATGTAGTACATCCATACAGTAGTATCGACATGACTGCTGCTTGGAAGAAACTGCATTTCATTTTATCGGTCAGGTTTGACTTCCATATGACCGATAGCCTATCAATAGGTGCCCATTCCTTTGTCAGTCTCGGTTGATGAGACACTGCTTCCAAGGTAGGTGAACTTGTCTACTAGTTTCCATATGACCGATAGCCTATCAATAGGTGCCCATTCCTTTGTCAGTCTCGGTTGATGAGACACTGCTTCCAAGGTAGGTGAACTTGTCTACTAGTTTCAGAGAACTACCGTTTTGTGTGGAGATGCCACCTCTTTGACTGGCTGTGTGGATGCCTACTTGGGTGCCCCTGAAGGGTGGGTTTCATATATTTTCTATGAAGACTTCTTTATGACAATTGACATGTAGTAGTAAAGTGCTCCCCCTCCCCCATATTGTAGATTTGGAGAGGTGGGCATGTAACCTTAGCATCGGACCTGGTCATGTGGGTTTGGATGACAAAAAAATGAGATGATGAAAGTGGAAGATAGGAAAAAGGAGGTGTTACTGCTTTAAAAAAAAAATTACAATGGAGGTGTCAAAAGAAATTAAAATGAGAAGGAAATCATAAAAATACATAGTGCATTCAATAAGTTTACAAAATTTTTTGTACAGGCATTTAAAATTGTTGTAGACACTAGAAAATTCACTATGTTATTGCTATACATCTTATGAAATGACAAACCAATTTTTATGATTTCAGATTCAAATGAACAGCTACAGCAGCAATTGGAATACATCCTACTAAAGCCTGATTGTCACAGCTGGTGAATTTCAAAAATACAATCTGGACGTGAGGAAACTTTAGAAGAATGATATGCAATAAACTTGGAAAAAATGTCCCAGAAACGTATGGAATGCTTCAGACTGCTTTTGGAGCACCTTGCATGAATCAAGCATCAGTTTTTGAGTGGCATAAGAGATTCAAGGAAGGGAAGGAGTCTGTGAGGGATGATGAGAGGTGTGGGAGGAGTAAGGAAGTCAATACACCAGAGTTGATTGGCCAAAGGGTTAGGGTTAGGGTTACTATGTTGAGGTTTTAACAGAGTTCAGGAAGAGATTCTGTTGGAAGAGGCCAGCTCTCTTCAAATCAGATCAGTGGCATTTTCAGCAGTACAATGCACCAGTCCACATCTCCATCCTTGTCACAGACTATTTGACCAAGATAGCCATGAAGACAGTTGCCTACCCTCCCTATAGTCCAGATCTTGCTCCCTGTGACTTTTTGTTATTCCCTAAGCTCAGAGGCTGTCGTTATGAGACAATTGAGGAGATGAAAGAGGCTGTGACGAAGGTCATTGACATGCTCACACAAGAGGACTTCCATGGGGCCTTCCAGTAGTTGTTGGAATGGTAAACAAGTGCATTGCAGCCGGAGGAGATTACTTCGAAGGGGACTAGAGTTTCATGTGTGTACTATCAATAAAAGTGCCCATCCGAAAAAAAGTCTGGAAAATTATTTAATGATCCTTGTAAGTCAAATATATGAAAGGAGGCAGAAAAAAAAGATCAAAAATGAAATATAAAAAAAGGAAGAAGAGAGGAACATGGAAGCAAGGAAGGAGGAAGAGAAGGAAAGACAGGAGGAGAAGGAGGAGAAAGCAAAACTGGGAGGAAGAGGAAAAGTAAAAGCAAGACAAGAGGATGGTTGGTTGGTTGGTTGGGTTTTATGGCATATCAACCTTTGTAGGTTATTTAATGCCAAATCCATTTTTATACAAATAATCAGTTCTATTTCAAATAATTCAGTTTAGCATGAGTGCACAGTTGAATTGTCAAAAACATTTCTATTTCAAACTATTCAGTTTATTCAAACAGTTCTAATTCAGTTTAAAATAAGTACAGATTTTCTTTACACACAGTTAAATATCAAAACAGTTCTATATATAACAATTCAGTTAAGTGTAAGTACATTTTTAATGCCAAAAACAGTTCCATTTCAAACAAAGTTTTTTCTATTTAACCCATAGATAGGGCACTATCAGGTGCTACCACACCGAGCCAGTGTGAACCTGGGACCAATGGCAATTAAGTGGTGCTCCACATTCCCCAAAGCACCAGCATTACTGGAACCTCATCATCATATTGTTTTGTGTCATATCCCGCACGCTCATTGGGTGGGGTCTCGCCCCTCTGCAGAGGTGCAGTTGCTGTATTCTACAGCCCTAGCCAACTGGGAAAAAGACAGGAGGAGGAGAAAGTGAAAGCAAAAGTGGAGAAAGAAGCCAAAGCAAAGTGGAAGGAAGGAAAGAAAAAAAAGAAAGTTCTCAACTAAGAAATCGGGACAAGTTACTATCAATTTTCTTCCACATTAATTTTGACTTCATTTTAAATTTTAATCTCTTTCTTTCCCTCTTTTGTGTCATCATTTCCCATCAAGAAACAGTAGATATTGGTATCAATTGAGACAAAGTCTCTGGTGACTCATATTTCTTTTTGCCTCAAGGAAGCTTGATTCTCTAAACCTGCTGCTTTATCATCTAAGCAACAAGAGCAATGATATCACACAAATCAAAATATAAAACAATCCAATATCCTTCTTTACAATTTGTTATTTTGCATGTTTCTTGTTTAAATATCTAAAGCCTTTTTTAGAAGAGTATTGCTAATTATAATTATTTAAAATTCTGACTGGTATTATTTTTCCTTGTAATTTGTAGTTGATTTTTATATTGCAACTTACTTGCTTGGTTTTTTCCAAAGTTGCTTCTTGTCCTAGAAATAAATTCTTCAGCTCCAGCTGACCGAGTCGGAAATGATGTCAAGATAACTTCCATGATTGAACACATTGTTAAACAATAGACTGTTACCCAAATCATTCCACTTTTCCAACAGAAAGTCTTAGTGCTATTCATTCCCTAAAGATAACATGCACACTTTCCACTTCCATAGAGATGTGAAACTTATACAAATTTCTTGTGCGACCAACTGGCAGTGACTGAGCTATATAAAAGCCATTGCAGTCTTTTGCTAGGCACCGGTCATTTTAGAAGTCAAGATTCGTTAAAAGGTAAGACTTTGTTGGTGAGAAACAGGATTGTTGTTTGGCAGAGACAGAAAAAACAACTTGAGTTGTAGAAGGAAAATAGAGTTTGGTGAAAAGCAAATTTGGTTGTAAAAGAAAAAATAAAACCATCTCCAGAGGACTGTACTTAACCCCTTGCTGTCTATCACGTTCAGGAGAAAATGAGACTGGACCAAGTAGACATTTTTTTTTATTGATACAAGATCCAGTTTCAATGTTCATGAATCCCTTTTAGATGCTTCAGTGATGGACATTGGTTAGAAATAATATTTTTACTGGTCTGTGTCAATGTAGTTTCCAAAAAGATTGATGTATTCTTTCCTTCAAGTTTTATAAAATGATCAGCACTTTGAGCCATACTATTCCTGGTAGAAATTATGGAATAGGCCATGAGATGTCCATTCACGTTTTGATTTAGCAGTAAATAAACTAATAATCATCATCATCATGTCGCGCTATCAGCACGGATATCCCTGACCCTCTCTCGCCCTCCCTCCCTATCGTCCATTGCTTCCAGTAGGTCTTCAGGGCTACATCCTGTATTGGCACAGAGCTGCTGTATGTAGGTTCTAGCTGATCATCCTGCCTTTACTCGTCCATGTGAAGGGGTCCACTGGAGTACATCACTAATGAGCTCATCCCTACTTCTCCAGCAGTATCCCGCACATCAGGTTCATCTAATTTTGATAGTTTTCATGATGGGTGGTTGGTGGCTGTACAGCAGCTGCTTTGTGGGGTCCTGCCTCCGGGATTTTTTAATGTAAAACATTTTTTTATTTAATGGCTGAACATTCTGGCTTCCTAAAAAATTCCTTAAACTAGATTAAATTATTCAGATTAATGGTATGGTTCTTTTGCAATCAAATCATGAGAAAAAAATATTGCAATCCTAAAACAATTATCAGCAGAAGCCTAAATATGCAGATCTTTCTATTCTTAAAAGACAGTTCTTGCAGACAGCAACAAATAGTCAGGTATACTAAAAAGAAGGGAACAGGGCTTCAACCAAAGAACTGTTATTTAAAAAAAACTGAAAGGATCATAAAATTCATTTTAAGCAATCCCCAATCTGATGAAATACATTGGTTGTTCCCAGTCAAATTTAGTTTGGCTTGGTTTCTTTGTTTAATGGCCTATCAACCTTTGTGGGTTATTTAATGCCAAAGCCATCCTGGTAAAGGACAGCAGTGATAGTTTTTAATCTCTCACTGGCAGAATAGGGGTTTAATACTTTTCCTTCCGATAGTGAACTTAATGGTGCAACTGGAATTTGAACTTGCTTACTTCAATGTTGCAGTCCTGCACATTAGCCATTGTGCCATAGGGACACCCCCTCTAAAATTTGATGCAAATACTGAAGAAATGGGAGTGGTTAAAAAAAAAACATACAGGTAGACCACAAGAGACACCAAAAAGTCAGGATAGAAAACCCAAAGCAATATGTTTCAACAACAGAAAATGTATAACAAAATTAATCAAAAATCACAAGGGGTCAATATTTGTGAAAGAACTGAAAGAAATTGTCTGAATGAAATGTGATTTACATGAAGGGACAAGCACCTTTCAGCCAAGTCTATGATTGATATTAATAACTATTTTCTGTTCAATGTCTTGTTGATCATTGGTGATATTTCTTCCTTAGACCTATGTAGTAGATATGGGTCAAGTAAGTTTTGGTTTGGTTTCTTGTGTTTAATGGCATATCAACATTTGTAGGTTATTTAATGCCAAAGCCATCCTTCTAGAACAGTTGTAGTACTATTTAACCCATAGCTGGGAGGATAAGGGGGTTCATACCTTTCTCAAGGGTATTTTCCTGAAAGTGAATGTAATAGTGCGACTGGAGTTTGAACTTGCTTACTACGATTCTGCAGTCCATCGCTTTAACCATTACAGCACAAAGACACTCCCATTGGGTCATGTAAGAGTTATCATTTTAGGAAATGATCTCAAAGACCCAAGTTCAAACCTTGAACAAGACTGTTTGCATTTTGTTTCATGCTAATGCTCTTAGGAAAGGCATGAACTCATCACCTCTACCCAAAGTTATGTGTACAAAGACAGGGCTCTCTAGACTTGCAGGTAGGCAAAACCAATCTAGGAGGAAAAACTAGATTCAAAACGAGGACAAGAAGGAAGCAACTCCATCTTATAAAAACATTTGCTTCAGAAACTACAGCACCATTGCTGAGAAGGTATAGCCATGGCCCAAAGTTCCACAAAGGAGCTGATAGTATCACAGACTACTGTTGAGTGGTACTCTCCACAGATGAATTCAAATGAACATACACTAATGATTAACATGTGCAGTCGTTATAAAATAATAGCTGGCATTCTTGCTACATATCTCTGGTAGTGATATTTTTGCTCCTTAGTATACATACATGCTTTTCAATATATATATATATATATATATATATATATATATATATTCTGAGTGAAATGTGTTATATATGTATATATATATATATAACACATTTCACTCTGAATATTGCCAGCAAACATAATTACAATTCATCTATTATATTTTTAGTTCCCAGGTAATATGTTAGAATCAGCTTTGGAAATCAAGTTAGTCTAGTGAATTGCTGTCTTCTTTTATGAATGCAACCTTAACAATATTGGAAATATTCAATTACATTATCAGTAAAGTTTTCCTGTCTTATTGCATCTACAAAGTATTTACAGACTGGGTATCAATGCAGAATTTTAGTTTATTTTTCATTTTGTTGCATAAAAGTGAAAAGAAATACATGCATGTACATATTGATATAACTTTTACCTTACATTTTGGAAAAACTATAACTCTATGCAGTTTGAGGGTGGAATTTTAGTTTGACAAAGAAGTTATTAAGTAAATTTTATTCAATTTAAAGTTGTAAAGAAACAATTATGATTAATTTATGATAAGGGGTGATGAAAAGTTCTCAGCCCAAACTTATGCAAATTTCTTTTAAGAGCAACAAATTTCACTGAATTTTTTTTGTCAGGGGAGATGAGTCAAAGAAACTTGAAAAATTATAAGTGAAGTGTAACATACTGCTAGAAAATTTTTTGAAATAGAGTGTGTATTTCTTGGTTGTACCTGGTTTGTGCTAATGCTATTGGGGAAAGTCATCAAGCCATCTCTTCTTACTCTAACTACGGGTTAATAGTAGGGCAGACTGGTTTATTTTACCTTGGTTAAGCAACAAGTCAAAAGAAGGCAATTTGAGTTTAAATAATCTTTACAACACTTAAAAATTGACTAGTCAGCATGACCTTCTTTACTGACTATTGCACCCTAAACTTTTTCTTGACCAGAGGTTCGGTATGTTACCACTCTTTTCAACTCAGTGTTGTTGTAATAAATCTATCTCTAGCAAATTGCTAATTTTTTTTTTACTAAAACACGATTCTTGGGTGGGAGTCTTACCTCTCTTCAGGGGATACAATTAGTCTCTTCCACTGACGGGGTTATTAGAGTCACCACAGTGAAATCTTAAAGAAAACAGCAGGAAATTAAACTTCAAATTCATTATAGGGAAATAATTGTGTCGTGTTTATTGTAAAACTCTTCAACCGTGAAACTAATATAATTATGCATTACTCATAGTGAAACACTGTAACCAAAAATAAGAATATGCAGCAGTTCAAATCAAACCCTAATTTTTTTTGTTACAGAGTTTAGGTAATAAATAATATCTAAAAATATCCATTTTTGTTGTATAATGTTCCACAAAAAATCTTGTAAATCCTATCACTGTCTGAATAAATATTTTCCTTGAAAATGATATCATGCATCAACATTGTAATGCTATATATTTATACTTCTGAAATGTGCCTATGATAGTAACCCCCTACTCCGTGTAAATCCTCATCATATGATGGCTCCAGGGTGAGACATGATTTGGGAGCTAATATACCAATAATCCATGATGTCCCATAGTGTCTCAATACCAACTGTCAGGTGAAAAATTTCAATTCTGTAGCTTTGCACATCCAACTAAACACATTCTCTACTTGGTTTTAGAGATTTGTAATATATCTTATTCTATCAGAGTCACTCATTCCAAGAAAACTCATATCTCAGGGTTGAAATAGAAAATTGTGACAGTCAGCATTGAGAGAATTGCCTCACACAACCAGCCAATTTCTTTGCATGCAACATTACAGATCTTTGCATTGTCCAAATTCCACTCACTTACACCCCATAAATTGCCCTATTTTTTAAAATGATTTAATAACCAGATAACTAAATTTTGATGCTTGTCAATTAAAATGATTTCAACTGGAAAGATGTGATGTCATGCAAAATCAGATGTAACTTGCCAATTTGTAATGCTGTCAAAAAAAAAAAATCTTTTATAGCTGAAATCTGTTTTTAGGATTTTGATGTCTTTATTCAAAAATATATGAAATTATTAAAAACTGGAGAAAAAAATAAACATTAGAAACTTTTAAAAAGAAGGAAAACCATTGATGATTTATTTCAATCTTGAATAGACTTGCTTTCATTTGCATTTATAAAATGTCTTTATATATTTATATATATATATCATCATCACTAGCACGGATATCCCAGACCCTCTAGCATGGATTTCCCAGACCCTCTTTCTCCATGTCTCCCTATCATTCATTGCCTCTGGCAGGTCTTCAGGGTTACATCCCATATCATCACATAGCTGCTGTATGAATGTTTGAGCTGGTCGTCCTGCATTTGATTGGCCATATGCGGGAGTCCACAGGAGTACATCACTTACGATCTCGTCCTTGCTTCGCCAGCTGTGTCCGGCATGTCTGGTTCATCTAGCTTGTATAGTTTTCGTGATAGGTGGTAGGTGACCGTATAGTTGGCATCTTGTGGGGTGTTGCTTCCAGGACTTGTTCAATATTGCTCTCAACATTCTTGTATAATTGCCGTCTAGCTTCTTCTCCAACCGTTTAGTCAGCGTCCAAGTAATGCATCCATATATATATATATATATATATATATGTCTTGTAAGTGTTATATAATAGATGGATGAAATCTATTATTGACATGAAGAGCAGAATTTAACTAAGTTCTAGGCATTAGAATATTAAGAGGTGTAGAAAATAGTATAGAGTTATTCATTTGAGTGATAGATGATGACCACGGGATTGCATGAAAGTTTGGCTCTCATTGAATGTGAGTGATCACAGAGAGTTTAGGAACCAGTTTATCAGTTGATGGGTAGTGTTCAAATGGAGTAGTTGGGTTCCACCTGTACTCATCAGTTCTCTATAAAGTTGTTTGCTTTGTTTTACTTTGTGTCAACCCTTTTCAGGTCATTTAACACTGAATTAAATTTCAAACAATTCAGTTTAGTATTAGTATAGTTTTTGTTTACAAACAGTTAAATGTCAAAACCGTTCTATTTCAAACAATACAGTTTAGCCTAAGTTTAGTTCTATTTGACCCATAGATAGGATCCTATCAGGTGTTACCACTCAGGGCCAGAGTGGACCTGGGAGTGATGGCAATGAAGGGGTGCTCTGCATTCTCCAAAGCTCCAGCATTACTGGAATCTCACCATCAGATTGTTTAGTGTTATATCCAGGAGTCGTTGGATGGGGTATTACTACTCTGCACAGCAGCTGTCAGTGTATTCTACAGCCCCAGCCGATTGTACAATCTCTTTAAAGGTTTCAATGAGTGAACAAAATAAAGTGCTCACATTAATGGTATCCAAGTTCGTTATCCTAGCAATGAAAAACTAAGTTTGGGTTACAGTAATGAACAGACAGAGGGCAAAGATGGCAGCTGATAGAAGAGAAAACAAGACAACCTAAAGAGTGAGGTGACATCATGAACACTGGCCAACAAAGAATCTAAAGAGTAATAATGTTCAAGGTAAAACCCTGAAAAAGTATATAACACGAAAAAGTGATCAAGCTGTTCCATTTTTCAAAGACCCTCACAATCACCATAAAAACAAATTAACAAAAAAGAACAACTCTTCTTTTTATTATCTTTTAAAGCACTGAGATTTATTGATCAAGTTAGATTGTTCAACACGGGAGGAAAAATATCACACCTGGCACCTGGGAAACTTATCTGGTATGAATATAACCTACCAAGGGAATTACCAAGGGAATAGATAACATCTCATCGTTACTTCGCTAAAAGAGGAAAGACATTAAAGTAAGTTGGATGAGCATAGTTGAGGACCACCCGAAGGCTCACTTTTCAATAGCGATGACACCAGGGTTTAGGGAAAGACACTATTCCTTCCTCCACTTACCCTTGATCCTGAGTGTTAAGCAAGCAGGCATCAAGTATCATTTTTTGAGTCTTTGGTATGACACGACGTGCGATTAAATTCTGGTGTCCTTGACCATTTTAAACAAAAAATAGATAATTTTATTGAATATGAAAATTTTTAAAAAATTCTTTACAACACACTGAAAATACTTGTCTTTAATTGGAATCATTTTGAGATGAGGTTTCTTAATTTGAGAATTAATTTTTATTTATTCGCTGACTTTTTTTCTCATCTTGGTAGTTTTTGTGTTGTTTCTTCTTTCACTACGTTTCGGCCAAATTTCACCTCTGGCCTTCTTCAGGTGATTTACCGCGACCTCGGATAGGAATGCTAAGTCTTGTAACCGTATCCCCAGTAATTACTGCCTTCCATAGTTGTTGTCAAGACTCAGCATTCCTCTCCGAGGTCGCGGTAAATCACCTGAAGAAGGCCAGAGGTGAAATTTGGCCGAAACGTAGTGAAAGAAGAAACAACACAAAAACTACCAGATGAGAAAAAAAGTCCGCAATAAATAAAAATTAATTCTCACACGGAAAATATTTTTGAAAATTTTTTATAAAATTCTCAAACATTATCAAAGCTCTTGATTTTTAAAAAATTCTGTAGGATATAGATCAACCTTATTAAAAAATAAAAAAATAATAAATAAATGTACCATTTTTTGATTCTTTGGTATTACTTGAGATTGAACCCTGGTCCTCCAAACCATTGGCGAACACTACTCATTCGGCCAATTGGCCTAATGAGTAGAGTATTCGCCAATGGTACTTGATGCCGTCTTGCTTAACACTCAGCATTATAAGGAAAGGATCAAGGGTAAAGTGGAGCTATCCAGGGAATGGAGTAACGCCCTACCTTACACCACGGTTTAGGAGCTATTGAAAAAGGAGCCTTCGGGTATTCCTCGACTAAGCTCGCCAACTTTACTTCCTGATGAGGTCAGTAGGAAACTCAAGGAAATTTTCCTTAATTTTATTTTTCTGCAATATTTCATATTCATTTAAATTGCCTTATTTATGACAAAGCATTATATATATATATATATATATATATATATATATATATATATACCTGCCTGGTTTTTATTCATCGGACTAAAAGTATATCTAACTTCTTGCAGATCTGATGAATAGCACAAATGTATTCGTCGAAAAACATGGCACATCATCATATAAGCAAAAACAAAATCAAAATACATTTTTAGGTAATAATGTACACACACCAAGCAACATGCCTATTCACATTGAAATGAATGAACTGTCTCTGGTATAAATAAAAAATGATCTGTTTACATAACTGTATGATAAACAGTCCTATGTAATGCTTATAAAAACACCTATCCATGTAATGCTGCTGAAAAGTTTCGGGGTCTTCAGGTGTGAAATGACTTCCTCAAAAACATAAAATAAATAAACAAAATAGATAAATAACCAAAAATTAAAAAAAAAAGAAATCAATAGAATGACATCAGATTCTTTATTTTAGGGTGGAAGGATTTTGAAAAGGTGAGAAACTTGTTAGACGTAAGACGTCAGTAAAAACTCAGCAATCCACACAAATTCCCCTAATTTTCGGAATAACATGCTATATATATATATATATATATAAGACGATTGTGAGAGGTGCTAGCCAGAAGGAACATAAGGTGTGAAATGGCTTTCTCAAAGAGAGAAAAAATAATGATAGAATAAATGATATTTTCTGAGTGAAAAGATTTTCAGAAATCTGTGAAAAATCAAGTGTTACATAGGAAACGCTAATTTACCAAATGAACCGGCGGATTAATATGTTCCTGTTCGAATGTTTTGGTACGCAAATGTTTATATAGTTAAATTACTAAAAAAACAAAAAAAACATTGCTGCAGCACACCCATTGTGCATGACTTGAATGCCAAACAGTTGGAAGTGCTTGCGGTATATGAGGGTCAAATAGATAATCACATACATTAAACCCACCCAATGAACTTGTTGCTTTGAAAAAAACAAACAAACAAAGAGAAAAAAAGCACACAAAGAAAAAAAAAAAGAAAAGAAAAAAACATGTATATATGTGTGTACACACCCGTGCACATAGACTAGAAGTAAAAAGAAGCTAAAAACAAAGAAAAAATATCCACCCAATACCCTTGAAATGTATATACATACTTTATATATACACAACAAATGTGGCGTTCGTGGTATGATGGTTACTGTCTGAGGAAAGGGACACATGGTTACTGTCTGAGGAAAGGGACACATGGTTACTGTCTGTGGAAAGGGACACATGACCAGAGTTCAAATCATGGATGAAGCTATTTGAATTTCACACCTTTGGAAAAAGTAAGAATCTTTTGAATTTCCTTCCAAACTGGGCTCGGCCACTGATCAAAAAGAAACTAACTTGAAATTCAAACCGGTAAAACTTTGCTTAAAAAAATGGTATGTATCCAAATATTCTCCTTCCAGCTATGAGTAAATAGTTGAGCAGACTGAGTTCTTTAACTTTGGTAAGGCTATAGCGTTTTCGGGAAATTGTTAATTTCTCTAACACTATATTTTTTAGGCAACGCAAATGAATTACGAAACTTTTCTTTAACAACACAACAAAGAAAGTTCTTTATTTGCAGCTTTGAATATGGTTTGCTTTTGGTGCTGCAAGACTCGTGGAGTTTAGGCTTGTTAGTGTTGGAGTCGAAATGGCTTAGCGGGATGTTGAGATGACAGCGTGTGTTGCTGGACGTGTGAGGGATTGTCTTCATAGTCACCGTGTAGTTTTGTATCTGGTATTTGGGGGAGAGTATGCGTTATCTCCATTAATGTGGACAAGAAGTGAAATATGAGCTAGTGTGTCGAGAGCGGAGTTACACTCGGATCGACATAGCCATTTTTTGTGGTGACATGAAGTGGTGCCTGTGGAAGGCATGCTGAATGTTTCTAATTTATGTTCAACTGGGATTCCTCGTAAAGAATCCATAAATTAGATGGTTCCCTCGTTGAGTGTCCATGTTGCTGCTGCTAGTGTTAAAGCCACAGTGAGATGTCCACACTGGGTGGCTTGTCTAGCTAAAAAGCATCGCTAAGCAGGGACGACCAGAGGCATGACTGTTCTGGTCGCCGTCTCACGCCGAAGAGAGTGGGTTTGGCCGCTCACCCGTTTTGCTAGCCGGAAATGAAGGTCCGGGCTGAATAGGATAAGTCATCCTGATTGGGTGAAATTAAGTGTTGAAATAATTTGAGCGCCAAACCAAAATACGAGATTTTCCTCTTCTCTACAAGGCAACCAGTCTTGGAGAATGAAAACTGAATTCAAACTTTGCTTAAAGAACTGACCTTTTGTCACATCCTGCACATAAAATATGGAGTCCTTCGCTCATGACCTTATATTGTTCTTCATCCCAGCGCAGTTTTTAATCCAACGAATGATCATAAATGCCGTGCACTTATAATTATTTCTGCACCATGCCGTCTTTTCAAAAGCTGTTCTAGTTTTTCTAGTAGCCATTTATTCTGTAGTAGAAAGAAAATTGTATTTTTGTTTGGCGCGTAATTTAATTTGACCGCTAGAGTCACCGAACATTTTCACCCAATCAGGATGACCTGTCCTATTCAGCCCGAACCATATTTCCTCGCAGCACTAAAAATTGAAGAAAGCCCGTGAAACTCTCTCTCCCTCAGAAATCCTCAATGGGAACGGGCGTCTTATCGTCTGCTCCTGAAAAGCAGTAGCAGCATCATACACTATGAGGAGAGCCATCTAGTTTATGGACCCCTTGGGTATATTCTCCTAGACCAAGGGATCCTTGTTAAAAAAAAAAAAAAAAAACAAATTAGATTATACACTCTAACAACTTCCTACCTTCTTTCCTTCCTACGAGACTCGCGGCATACCAGCGTAAACCCTTTTACTTCATGCTGCCATTAAAACCTTCATTTAAAACCTAACGACGTCTTCGTTCTTCTCCACTACCTTTATTTTCCATCAACATTTAGCGAGGGAATAACAACCAACGAAATAGCAACGCTACCAACGAATTACCAACGCAACCAAAGTAATACCAACGTAACATAAACCTAAACCTAAAACGAAATAATAATAATAATAATAATGTCAATCTCATCGCTATAATTCTGAGACAGACACTTATACTAAAACTCCTGAGATGAGAAATAAAATATTTTCCATCAAATCCCATCACCCATATCTACTTGTGTATGTATTGATCTTTCTCTCTCTCATATATATATATATATATATATATATATGAACAGTCCTCTTTATTTCAATGAAGTTTATCTAAGACCAATGAATAATGCTAGAAGCCATTTCCAGTCTATATATTGCTCCCGAGTATCAATAAACAATATAAACAGTAAGATTTATCTCATGCAGAGATTATGAACAAAATCTTTTAAAATCTATGGCAGTACTCAATGAAAGAATGTAATACCAGTTTCATCCAAAGACCAGTGCTGGTACCATTTAAATATATGTCTTTTAAGCAGAGCTATCACTACAGCTTAACCAAATATGGCAAATATAAGCCTTTAACATGTTATGGAAATATGGTGAATTCAGCTGAATTGAACCAAGTATTTTGGACTCGGTGACTGACTTGTCAGATTAACTGAACTAAGTAAATATCATTCTATGAATTTTTTTCATACAGAAAACTCATTTTAATAAAAGAGGTTACAGTCAAGTAGAACATAACATATGAGCTGGGTTTTTTTCATGTTAAACTTGTATCATGTCTTTAAAATATCTTTAATAATTCTATTAGATTTTCATAACAAAATGTTATTCTGTTTGCACTGTTGATTGATTGAAATAAATAGTGTACTGATCATAATGAAGCAAATTAAATTAAGGTGACTGATCTGAATACTTGGTTGGTTGGTTTTATGGCATATCAAAACTTGTAGGTTATTTAATCATATTTACCAACCCCTCCGCTCGGGCAGGATATGACACAAGGTCAATTTTTAAGCGGAGTTTAACAGGTTTTGAATTCAGAGTTTTCCTTCTCCTAGACTAGTTGCCTAACCAAGGCTGAAGAACCCAGTTTGCCCTACTATTTACCCATAGCTGGAGGGAGAATAATTGGATTCATACCTTTCCCAAGGGTATTAGTGCTATGTGAAATGCAATCAGTCTCGTCCAGGATTTGAACTCGTGTTGCCGAGTCCATTTCCTATGACGATAACCATTACACCACGAGCACCTCCTTGTAGGTTATTTAATGCATAATCCTGTTCATACATGTATAAATTAAATATATATGAATTTTACACGAATAGTTTGTGGATAACCTTTTAAAAATAAGCCAGAGCTCATTCGTTTGCCCACAGTTATATGGTTTCAAGTACTGCTATCTAATATAAATAATTCTATCAACATTATTCATTTACCGGTCAATTGGCCTGAGGGACCGGGGTTCAATCTCAGGTCGAGTCATACCAAAGACTCAAAAAATGGTTCTTGATGCCTCCTTGCTTAAAATATGGCTCTAGGCTAGAGCCTCACCATCAGATAGTCTTGTGTCATGTCCAGGATACTCGTTGGTGGGATGGGGGCCTTACTCCCCTGCTGAGATTCAATCAGCGGATTCAATAAGCCCACCTGACAGGACTGATTATTTAATGTTCCTGTTAACCATATCCACTAAAATAGATTAATTCTTTGTATTCTTGCAACTGTAACAGAGCAGATTGGGGCCAGAGTCTAGCCTACTAGATTTAATAATGGAAAAGATATTTGGCGTGGATTTTAGAAGATTGGAGCAGTACATTTTTTTAAAGACAGTAATGAGAAGGAAGAGAAAATATTGTTTAATTTGTGGCTAGCAGAAAAGTTACAAAAGCGTTGAAATTGATTTTTCTAACCAGGAAAGAAAGAAAGGGGATGGAGTCGGGGAAATCACTTGTCAAAAGAGAGGATAAGCGGGAAATAAAGTTTACTGGAGGTCAGCCAGGTGCAAGCCGTTAGCCTGAGAAAATATCAACCTAGGAGAAATGGAAAATTCTTTGCTAATTTTGGAAGTGATGACGTATGAATCACGTGAGGAGAAAAGGGCCATCTCCTTGCAGGGGAGAGGAGAGGGAACGAAGCCTTATGGTAACAGTCACACCAGAAGTTGTATGAAGGTATCCACCCCACTCCTAGTAGCAAGCACAGAGGTTCACTGTTGGAGTGACAGAAAGCAACAGTGAATGAAATTAATTCCTGAAGATTCAATTAAAAGCCGTTGATGATAGACGCCACTTGGGATCAGAATAAACAATTACATAAACCGGATTTTTGCCGACAGTTGCAGAGTGCGTCGAGAGACCTTGCGGACTTGACTTGAAGCTCCTATCGAAAGGGCCTTGCACCAGACTCGGAGATTACCAGATCCTCTCACGTCTATATTGTTTCAACAAACTGAAAAAAGATTTACGTAACGCACTGAGATTACTTAGTGAGTCTAAGTGAAAAGGACTGACCGCCGTCAGATAGGGGCTACATTCCGAGACATTCTGCTTGTATTTACGGAGAAAGGGACATCGAAATAACAACAATTATTTCCTGATTGTTAACTGTTTTGACTAAAAATATTATTATTTCATTATTCAACACTGTATTTGTTTAGTCTGGATTTCAACTTTTTATTTTTACTTTTTTAATTATTGAATGAGCAGCCGGTCCGGTTATTTCGGCTTTTGGCGTGAACATTGAATCTAGTCGTTTGGATCTAAGATTCACAAGGTGGGCTGACAGTTGATTCGGCTGAGATTTGATCTCCGCTTGGGAGGATCAGACGTCGAGTAGTTGTAGAAGAACTTCGTATTTTTGTTTAATTTGACCGTTAGGGTCGACGCATATTTCACCCAATCAGGATGACTTATCCTATTCAGCCCGGATTGTCGAGTGAACTTTACGGCAGACATTTTCACATTTGGTTGTCGCGGACGGGTTGATCCTGAGTGAGCCGGCTGGGTGAGCCGTTCATACAATATTCAATAACTACCGTTTTTGCTGTACTGTAACAGCCCATTTTAGGATAAAAGATCAATTTACGATCTTGCGTGATATCAAAATTTACTCAATAAAGGTCGTAAAAACCCATCTATTTTCAGGTAGGCTAAGCAATTTAAGTCAGTTACCTGAAATAAACTATCCTTATAAGAAAAGTGTTTTTTGTTGAAAAATTCTGAATAACCGATTTTTCTCAATTTATCGTCAAAATTCAAACTGATAAACTTTATCAGTTATACACTTTAGTAAACCTGAAATTTAAAAAAAAAATTAAAGCCTAAAATCTTGTGTTTGATATCAATAAATTCATCCCATCACTTGGTACCTTCGCTACAAAAGGGAACCAAGGTCATTGAGAACTTATTTTCATTGTTGGAAAGAAACTTGAATGAAAGAAATCACAATTAAATGCACCTATTCCATTGTACAAAATAAACACCATGAAAACGATTTCACCATAACATCAGGAAACTCATTTAGGATGATGAATTTGTTAATTAGATGAATGACTTGGAATTACGTGCTTAGACATTGTTGACGTTATGAAAAACTTCTTAGGCAATCGCCGGGCTGAAAACAACAGTGGAAAAATTGTTAAAAAGTGTACAGGACATAGGCGCTATTATGAGTACTCGGGTTCATTCTTTTATAGCCATCGAGATAAATTTCTGGATAATTGCGTCGATGTGAGTAATGAGCAAGGAGAAGGATTCCATCAGGATATCAAAAACCAAAGAAGAGCGCTACCAGGGACAGTGGGACAAACGAATGATAGCTGACTACTGGTGGGGTATCAAAAGGGACTAAAATAACATTAAACATGACAGTCAAGAAAAAGGAAAATTTTGCCATAGTTTTTATGTTCACGGAGGTTTTATTTCTACTGTTAGTCTATTAAAGGATTAGATGAAAATACTTGATCTTGGTATATTCAATCGCGTTATTTTTCAAGACATGGGGTCTGATTGTTATTGTATAAAAGGTATTTCTCAACAAGTTCATCTACCTCAGAAGCAGTATCTCATCAACTGAGACAGAAATCAATACGCAACTAACAAAGGCATGGATAATTATCGATAGGCTATCGGTCATATGGAAGTCAGACCTGACCGATAAAATAAAATGCTATATTGATGTACTACATGGACGCTAACTAAACGGATGGAGAAGAAGCTTGACAGCAACTATACAAGAATGCTGCGAGAATTTTTGAACAAGTCCTGGAGGCAACACCTCACAAAGCACCAGCTCTACGGCCACCTACCACCCATCACGAAAACTATCAAAGTTAGACGAACCAGACATGCAGGACATGGCTGGAGAAGCAGGGAAGAGTTCATAAGTGATGTTCTCCTATGGACCTCCTCATATGGCCGAGCAAAAGTAGGATGACCCGCTCGAACCTACAGACAGCAGCTGAGTGAGGATATGGAATGTAGCCTTGAGGACCTATCAGAAGCGATGAACGATAGTGAGGAGTGGCGAGAGAGGGTCAGGGATATCCGTGCTTGCGGCACATGATGATGACGATGATGAAATACGAATAGAGAGTTTTCTACGATTTACCTTGAGAAATATTGCCATCGGTCATTATGTTATATAGTTATTTACGCGTTCATTCAGCATCACAACGACACCATAATTAAGACGCATGAAGGAAGGAAGACACAAGAAGACTTCTTTAGAAAAATATTCACCTCTCACTTTATTGCAAGGGTTCGAAAGGTTAGCATGTGAGAGGATGCTGGAGACCGAACATAAACTTCATATTTTGACCCCACTGTTATGACCATCACGTTGTGTCTTTCTTGTTCTCCTGATGTTGGGGTCAAATCCATCGGGGCTTTCCGAGGGCCCCCTCGGTCGGGTGTGGCTTTCCCTACCACATCTGGTCTCTAGCTGTCTGGAAGTCTGCTGGCAACTGCTTCGGGGGTTTCCGAGGTCCCCCTCGGTCGGGTGTGGCCTTCCCTACCACATCTCGTCTCTAACCCTCTGGGAGTCTGCTGGCAACTGCTTCGGGGGTTTCCGAGAACCCCCTCGGTCGGGTGTGGCCTTCCTTACCACATCTGGTCTCTACTGTCTGGAATTCTACTGACAACTGCTCCGGGACCCAAACTCAACTGAGATAAATAATAACTCAACGCCCACACGATCGCCTACTGGATCTTTGAAATCGAATGTTTAATCGTCATCGAGCGGAAATAACTGTCATGCAGTTCAGAGGTTACTCTCTTCCGGTGCATGACTGTAATGGCAGAATGGGACCTTCCCTTTTTCCCATATCATAAGCCTTAATCCGCCCACGCGATCTCTTTCGATTACTGGCCGTTGGAATGTGTCACTTCCTTCCGGTGTATCACCTTGGAATAGCATTTTTAGGCCGGGGCGAGGGTCAAAATATAACAATTATCATAAATATAGAAATCAAATGAAAACAATGTTTTTTTTCTTCCAAAAACGAGGCATTTCTGTACAACAAAAACAGTAACTAATCAAGAAATAAAAAGATTCAGCCTCCTCAAATGAGCTAAAAAGGTGTTTGGTGCCTTGTCACCATTTCAATTTTTCCTTTTTTTATGACCAGTGTAATTATATTACAATACATAGAATTTAATGTTTATTACATATGAAACCTTGGATACTTCATTAGTAAAAGAGTGACAAGATCGAATTCTTTTTTTTTTTGTTCTAGCTTGATTCACCGACAATGGTGCACATTAGTTCTTTCTATAAAGTAATAAAACTAAGTTTTTCTCATTTTTCAGTTTGGCAACCTTGACTGAAAATTAGTTACTCAATGTTATCCTTTAACACATCTTAAAAAACAAACAAGCAAACAGACAAAAAAGATTTAGTTTATGTTTACCTCCAAGATTTCACATTCAGCTGGCTTATCTTGGATCCTTTTGTTTCACAAAAAATGGAAAACACACACGCAAATATCACACACTGCACTCTTTGTAAACTGGTTTTTAGCCACACATTTCTTTTGTTGGATTATCATAGCTCCAATATTCCTCTGATAAGAACCCTTTCGACTATTTCCCGTTCTCAAAAATCAAAATTTAGCTCCACAGGTTGCCATTTAAGAATTCAGAATACATACAACGTTTTGGGATCAACCAACTGAAGTTAGTGCCAGATGAAGGCCTCCTGTACAGTTTTCAGGATAGAGAAAAACATCTTTTGTCAAAGTGTGACTAACTAAAGGAACTATTTTGAAGGAGATGAAGTTGATTTGTAATTAAGTTGGTTGGGGAACTCAGTGATGGCAATCCCAATTGAAAACTTCCAACTCTATTTTCAAGAGAAAGAACGATGTTTTTTGTCAAAGTGTGACAAACCAAGAGAAAAATTTTGAACGAGATAAAGTTGACTTCCAATTAAGTTAATGAAAATGTTTACTCAATCTCATTATCTTCTTGACAGACATCCTCTACACAATTTGTTATTTTGCTGAGATTATATATATATATCCTACCAGGATGCAACACTAAGTCATATTTAAGTGGAGTAATGCTGGTTTTGAATTCAGATTTTTCTTCTAGACTGGTTACCTTAGCAAGACGAAAGAAGCCAGTCTGCCCTAATTTGGGAGGAGAACAGGTGGATTCATGCCTTTCCTAAGAGCATTAGCATCAAGTGAAACACAAACAACTTCAGCCATGATTTGAACTCTGATTGCTGATTCCCTTTCCCATGACAAAAACTTACGCTAACCTTGCCTCTATTTTGATCATTTACGTAGACAGAGGTTGAAGTCTTATTGTAAACTGTTATAGATAAGATTTTACTGAAATCATGACATTTTTAAAAATGTCAAATTTGGTCACGTTATTGCGCAAATCAGGGTTTTTTTTTCAAGCAATTGTATATTTTAAAGTCACAATTTAATAATAATCACTTGTAAACAATTCCAGTTTTATTTATTCTGAGAAGAAATAATTTGCTCTCAGTAATATGGTTTCAAGTCTCTCCTCATTAAATAATTGGCTAATAAGTTGATATTATCAATGAATTATTCCTATAGAATGCTGATTACTTACAAGCCTTTATATAGCTTAGATTGGCTTGGTTTTATGGCATATCAACCGTTCTATATTATCTAATGCCAAATCCGGTTTATTCATATATATATATGATTTGTAACCATAAGTCAACAAGGTTAAATAGTTTCAAGTATTGCTATCTATCAATTCAATTAAACATCAGTCATTTGTTTACTTACAATTAAATGATCAAACATTTCTATTTCTAACAATTCAATTTAGCATAAAACATTTGTTTGCACACAGTTTAAAATGTCAAACAGTTCTAGTTGACCCATAGATAGGACCCTATCAAATGCTACCACTCCGGGCCAGAGTGGACCTGGGAGTTATGACAATGAAGGAGTACTCTGCATTCCCCCAAGCTCCAGCATTACTGGAGCCTCGCCATCAGATTTTTAATGTAATTTCCAGTACATTCGTTGCGTGTCGGGGTAGGTCTTAGCTCTCTGCAGAGATGCAGTCGGTGTATTTTACAGCCTCATCCGACTTGGCTACGAATGCTGATAACTTAGTCTTTGCAAGCCTGGCTGAGAGTAATTATGCCGTTGTTATATACTGACCCTCGACCGAACCGTCAATCAAGAGATGCAACTGTGTAAATAAGCGGGGGCACAGCGGAAGCAGGTGGTCGTAAGACAATTATATAACCAGGTGCCACAGACGGCTTGGGTCAGTTCCAGTTGGAATTGGGGTCAGTTGGGGACAAGATGACAAACTGAGAGCCAGCGGCAGACGGAGGGCTTTGGGCCCTCCGTGACCCACGGTTGAGCAACCCCAGCCAAGATAAAAAAAAGAAGTGCTGCTTTGGCCAGAAGAACTTGGGTCAACATGTAACAGTCTGTCACCGTCTCTAACTCACCTCTCACTCACAACCAACATCAACCCTTTCGAGAATAAAGTGTGAGAGATATATTTTTATAAAGAAGTGTGTTCGTTCGTTCATTGAAGTCGTCATTATGTTTGATTATAGTTGTGAGCATACAACACTGTCTTATACAAGTCATATGTACACAACTATATGGTTTCAAGAATTCTTATCTGAAGCCATTAATTTGCAAAGATATATTTGACCCATAGATGGAACTCTCACAGAGTGGACTTGGGATTCTCCACATGAGCTGGTGTAACACAAAGACAATTTTTGGTGGAGTTTAAAAGGCTTTAATTCAGAGTTTTCCTTCTCCAAGACTGGTTGTGAGAGCAAGGTTTAAGAGCATAGTCTACCCTACTATTTAAATCGCTAGAGGAAGAATAGTTGGATTCATAGCAAGCAAGTGCTACTGAACACTTTGCTGATCTCCAGAACTAGAGCCTTACCATCAGATCTAGTTCAGTGTCATAGCTAGAACACGCACATTTCTTTTGTTGGGATAGGGATTGGATCCCTTCTGTAATGGATAGAGTCAGTATATTCCAAGTCCAGCTAAATGGACAGTCAAAATAAACTAGAAGGTAATGGCTCACACAGTAGTCTAACCACTTAATAAATCTTAGTTTTATATTCAGAACGCCTTTGGGGGGGGGTTCGTAGGGGTTTTATACCTCTGTAGAGGATGGAGTCAATGTGTTCTACACTCCACTGACAGGGCAGATTTTCAAAAGTAATCTTATGAATATAAAGTGCATAACTTAAACAAATTACCCCCATCGCAGTATGAATATTCAATCAAACAAGAACAATCACCAGTTTATAAAAAGAAGAAAAAAAGAAAACGCAAATGTATAATTTTCGCCATAGGATGAATGACCCATGACAAATAGCCTTTGAAATTTTATCCAGAAATTAATATTTAAACGAATGTAACAATGTCGTAGAGAAAAAGCACAATTTTCAAATCCAGCGTAACTAAATGAATTGAGCACCAAATGACATTTCCAACAGCTGCTACTGCATAATAAATGATTAAAATAACCTGCGATATATTTGCTATGTACAATTTTCCATAACCCTTACAGGTTGCCACAATTATTTCCTGCTAAAAGTCGTGTTTGCTAAACTTATCTAAACCTTAACTCAAAGATACCATAATTAAATTCATTGCTATGAGCGGTATGTATTTATTTAAGAATGTTTTACAACTAGACAGGAGCTAATATCACACTCATGAACAGTTGTTTTTCTTTTTATTCCCTGTTTAGCATTTCCAGGTTAGAATAACTTTTTGAATCGTCATTAGCAGTTGTTGCCATCATTGTTTAAAACGTATACCAACTGATGAATGTATAATAGTACGAGCCCAGCTACAAAGTCTCTCATAAGAATAATATATGCACACACTTATCGACAGAAACAAAAGGTACTGAAATGTTTTTGGTTTTATCTCTAGCGTGTTTGAAAAGTAACTCCTATTTTAAAAACAATACTTATAGTTTATTTCTTGTTAAAATTATAAAGAGATGAATTAAAATAATCTTGATATAGAGAGTTACTTTTTCAATCACCCTGTGTAAGGTTATGTTTTTACTGGTTTTTCCACATATTCATTCTGCTGTTCAGCCCAAATGGCACATTGTCTTTCTATTTTCTTTGACTAAAAAAAAAAAGAAGGTTCCCCGCTTGGTTGGAATGAGAATTTCTCAGTAACCACTTTGGATATTTACCTAATCTCTCCACATGAGCAGGTGTAACACAAAGACAATTTTTGGTGGCGTTTAAAAGGCTTTAATTTAGAGTTTTCCTTCTCCTAGACTGGTTGTGACAGCAAGGTTTAAGAGCATAGTCTGCCCTACTATTTAAATCACTAGAGGGAGAATCGTTGGATTCATACCGTTTCCAAGGGTATTAGTGGTGTGTGAAATGCAAACAGTCTTGTTCAGGATTTGAATTGTGTACCATGTACACTTATATATATATATAACACTGTTAGTAGTAACGAGGCATGAACCTCACAACCACACCTTATCTCTGAGTCCTAATCTTATCTAAATTTTTTGCAGCATTTTTTTACATTTATATTTCCACAAGCATAATACCTGTAAAAAATGAAGGTATAATTAACATATGGATCATCACTTCTGTCAGTGATAATGCATCCATGGATAGTTGTTTTGTTTTACGGCGTATCAACCCTTTTCCGGTCATTCAACACCGATTAAATTTCAAACAATTCAGTTTAGTGTTCGTATAGTTTTTGTTTACAAACGGTTAAATGTCCAAACAGTTCAGTTTAGCTAAAGTACACAGTTTCAATGTCCAAAATAGTTCTATCTTAAACAAATCAGTTCAGTTTAGTTCTATTTGATCCATATATAGGTCCCTATTAGGTGCTATAATTCCGGGCAAGAGTGGACCTGGGAGCGATGGCAATAAAGGGGTACTGTGTATTCCCCAAAGCTCCAGCTTGACTGGAACCTCACCATCAGATTGTTTAGTGTCATATCTAGGATACTCGTTAGAGAAGTATTACCTCTGGGGCAGTGTACCATAATGGTACCAAAATAGACGTTCGTACCACTGCGGGTCGAACGGGTTTATGCGTGTATTACCACGTCTTCAGTGCGAGTCGTACTCTGTTGTAACCTCGTCTTTGGAAAAGGTGACAAACACATCGAACTCTGTCTTAGTTCACAAACACAAAAGTTTATTCGGTATTACACTTTTTAAGTAGTCGTCGGGACCAAGAAAAAGAGTATGAAAGCTGAGTCGACTGTGTTAGATAGACTTAGAGAAACACTATGTCATGAGGAGAGAAAGAGAGGGCAGGGGCAGACACAGACCTTGAATTTTTTTCTGTTTTTTTTTGTAGCTGTTCTAACGTACTTGTTCTCTGGTTTCGTCTCCACAACTAACGTCTGGTGTGAGCCTCCATTTTGAAGCTCATCCCAATTTTCTTCTGTCTTTATAGCTTTGTGGCTAGTGTTCAACTCTCGTCTTTACCTCGTCGCATCTCTCAGTCCGCTAACTTTCAAACTCGAGTCGTCACCTTACTTCCGCCTTTTGGCGGAGACAGGAACCTATCTGTTTCTGGTGGTTCCACTCTTACGCAGAAGATTTAGGACCACTGTTTTTTAGGCATTTTTAATTACCGTAGTCATTCACCAGTGACTGGCTGACCTACAACGAGTGCTTTGGCCCGACTCAGCTTTTCCTTATTTTTTCTTTTCTCTCTTTCCTTCCCCCAAAATTAGCCAACTGTTCTCTTTATAATTTGAATCAGTACAGGAACCAGAAAATTAAGTTATGGACAGAAAAGCAAACAATCACACCAAAAAAGTCATTCAATAGATAAGGTGAAATTTGCCAAGAAGTTAACAACTGTTCACAACTGCACTTTTTTAAAGAAACTAGTGATACTATTTACCTAACCCTTCCGCTCGGGCAGGATATGACACAAGGTCAATTTTAAGCGGAGTTTAACAGATTTGAATTCAGAGTTTTCCTTCTTCTAGACTAGTTGCCTAACCAAGGCTGAAGAACCTAGTCCGTCCTACTATTTACCCATAGCTGGAGGGAGAATAATTGGATTCATACCTTCCCCAAGGGTATTAGTGCTATGTGAAATGCAATCAGTCTCGTCCAGGGTTTGAACTCGTTTCGCCGTGTCCATTTTCTACGACGATAACGACTACACCACGGGCACCTCCTAAAAGAAACTAGTGATGGGTTCTTTCATGTCTCAAAACATTGTCGGCATGACCTTCTTTAGTAGTTCCTGCGCCTGAATTTTTTTCTTTACTAGATTCACCATATTTTCACTCTATAGACTGTCTTTTCAACTTAGGCTTGTAATGGTAAATATATGTTTCGCTCATTTGTAAACTTTTTTTTTTAAACTAAAATATGTTACTCCATACACATCAGATTCTATACATTTCTGTGTTGTTATAGTAAAATACATCAAATCTCTTCTGATTAATCAACTTAACTCTTCACACACCTAACTACTAAAACACACAAAACACAGACCAACAGACATCGACACTGTAGAAGAAAATAAGAGCTACCGGATGTTGACCCAACAACGACCAGTGTCAAACTGAGAAAATCATGGCTTCTGCGCATAGGCTCTGCGCATAGTCTATCCAAAATCCCCAGAAAATTCTCAGTTATAAAAAAAGTCTATTTTTCAACCAATCATATTTTTTCCATTAGTAGTATTTTCGGGAGCCGGTGTTGGAAGCTGGGAACATATAAATAGGACAAACAGAGGTCACACGCCAGTCAAATATCCCGCCGTCTTCAGAGCGTTCCCGACAACACCGTCTGACTAGATTAAAGCAACCGCTTATCGCCGAATAGACGACCTCCCATCAGCCAGCCAGATATTTCATCCACTTGTTTATTTTATTTATTCAATAAACAAAATAAACTGAATCTTATCGTCAGTCTTATTTTTCTTGCAACCACACGCTTGCGTTTAACAGTGTTTTCTCTTCTCAGCCACAAAAAATTTGATGAAAGACCTTCATCCAAGCCTCACACTGGGTTTTATTTTTTGCAATAAAACAGTAAAGAAGACTTTACATTTATGAAGCTTAAAAAAAAATTCCCTTATTTATTGAATTATAGCGTTTTCGGGAAATTTGTTATTTTCCCGAACACTATATTTTTTAAGGCAACAAATGAATTACGAAACTATTCTTTAACACACACACAACAACGAAAGTTCTTTATTTGCAGCATGGAATGTGGTTTGCTTTTGGATGCTACAAGACTCGTGGTGTTTAGGCTTTTGGATGTTTGAGACGAAATGGTTTAGCGGGATGTTGAGATGGCAGCGTGTTGTTGGACGTGTGAGGGAAGTATTCAAAGTCATCGTGTAGTTTTGTGTGTCGAGAGCGGAGTGACGCTCGGATCGACATAGTCAATTTTTGGGGTGACATGAAGTGGTGCCTGTGGAAGGCATGCTGAATGTTTCTAATTTATGTTCCACTGGGATTCCTCGTAAAGAATCGATAAATTAGATGGTTCCCTCGTTGAGTGTCCATGTTGCTGCTGCTAGTCCCACTGGGTGGCTTATCTAGCTAAAAAGGATCGCTAAGCAGGGACGACCAGAGGCACGTCTGTTCTGGTCGCCGTCTCAAGCTGAAGAGGGTGTGTTTGGCCGCTCACCCGTTTTGCTAGCCGGAAATGAAGGTCCGGGCTGAATAGGATATGTCATCCTGATTGGGTGAAATTCAGTGTTGAATTAAATTGCGCGCCAAAACAAAATACGAGATTTTCCTCTTCTCTACAGAATGATCCTCGTAAATGCTATATTTTTGTTGGGGAAAATCCTTTAATGGGTGGGTGAACTTCTTAAATTTCAAATTCTTCTCATACGCAACTATTTACTTCTTTACCTTTGTTTGTATTGTTTTACATCTGTTCAGACTGCTATATGTTAGGATCTTGTAATTTCCTTGTGGTCGACAAGGAGAATTGGCATAAAGTCGTAAACACAGCTGCAAAAACAAAGAAACTCCTATATCAGCTTTGATGTATAGCTAAGTTAATCACAAATGAGCTTACAACATTTTCCTCCCTTTTCTTCCAGACATATGGCTAACTTACAATGCTACTTTATGTCTAATTCACAATTTTGCATTAATCACCATAATTACTTGTAAATGGTGAGTGTTATACACTCACCATTTACTTTGAGCAAGAAAATTCCAGTGTATAATACTTTCTGACTTTCAGAATTTGAAGCAGCAAAATTCAACCTGCCTTTACCATTTGTTCATGTTTTTGCGTTTGTATTGACTAAAAGTCATAGTTTATGTATGTGTTAAAACAAAAAATTGACATAGTATCTAGAGCAAACACATGGACATGTTCACATATAAATGCGACTAGCGAGAAGTGAAATTAAACTCACATTAGAGGAAACAAAATCATAAACAAACACACATATCAGTGGAGAATTGTCTGTAATGGTGTAAAACATTTTAGTTTGAACTAAACATACAAATTAATTCGTCAACGCGTCCTGAATATAGTGAGACAGGTAGCCAGAAAAGGGTAATTATACGGTTCTTGTGTATAATGCGCACCTCTAATTTTTTTGCTGAAAAATCAGAAAAAATAGTTTGGCTTATACACAAAGCATTGTGGAAACAGTTGAAAAGGAGCATATTTAATTTACTGTTAATATTACCTAACTATAATAATTATCTATAGTTATTATATACATATTTTTTTATATATTTAAGTATATAAGATTAATAAAATGACTTATGAGCGTTCGTTAATATAAGGAATTTATAAACTAAGAAAACAAATTTTGTGTATAAACAAGTAGTGAACAATAAGTATTGACTGATTTTAAAGGCATGTCAACCTGTCTAGTATTGTTTTATGCCTACATTGTACGTTTATTACATTTCTTTTGTATACTCATTTAAAAGTTGTTTATTTTTCATAAGGTCCCATCAAATATCAATAATTGTTAACATTTTCCTCTCTTTTCTTCGAGACACATGGCTAGATATATACCAGACTTAGCTCAATGTGACAACCTCTTATTTCTTAAGCTGAATATTCACCTTAAAATGCAAAGATTTAAACATTAAGAAAGAAATCAAATGTCAGCAAGTTTTAAACTAAGAAAATTTTTAGAAGCACTTGAACTATTTTGAAGAAAAATCATTATTCATAGTGCATTTTTCTTAGTAAATACAGCTGCAGACTTGATACTTTTTCACCATACCTTATGTATCACTCCCTCTGTGTATATATATATATATATATATATACATATTTACCAACGCCTCCTCTCGGGCAGGATATGACACAAGGTCAATTTTTTTAAGCGGAGTTTAATAGGTTTGAATTCAGACTTTTCCTTCTCCTAAACTACTTGCCTCACCAAGGCTGAAGAACCCAGTCTGTCCTACTATTTACCCATAGCTGGAGGGAGAATAATTGGATTCATACCTTTCCCAAGGGTATTAGTGCTATGTGAAATGCAATCTGTCTCGTCCAGGATTTGAACTCGTGTCGCCGTGTCCATTTCTTACAACGATAACGACTACACCACGGGCACCTCCTTTTTCTTTTAGTATCCCCCCTATATATATATATATATATATATTGAGAGAGAGAGAGAGAGAGAGAGAGAGAGAGAGAGAGACTTATAGCTTGACACCTAACTTGCTCAAAGCCTGCAGTAGCTATAAAGCTCAATGTTAGATCAAGTACTATTCATATAATTTATTTGATAATAGCAAGTAAGTGAAGAGAATAATTCTATATCAAGCATTTAATAGTCATCTGCCTTGAGAAATCAGAATGATGTAAGTAAGCAAGAACAGAGACACCCACTTTCATTATCATTGTGCTGCAAATTTGGTTATAAATGTTATTAACCAAGAAAATTTTTTATACTATTGTTCTAATAAAAGACAATGAATTAATTTAAAAAAATCACTGATATTCCATTTTTGCTTCGTTAAGAAGCCTATAAAAAGTAAACCACGATAAAGATAAACAATTTTTTTAATCAACGTCAATTTGTCGAAAAGAAAGTTTGTATCTTGATTTGATTTAGGGTGCGGCAGAAAAGCCACCTCCATTTTAAACTGTTACCTGGGTGATCCACACAAACTTTAGCAAGTAGCAATGGTGGTTCATGTCTTTTTGGGGAGTCGGGGGAGGGGGAGGTCTCAGATACAGATATACTTATAGCTTGTACTGGTGTACATCATGATTTTGTCGTCAAAACGTTTTTAAAAACCAGTGAATCTCTAATTGCTGCACAGCTAACATGAAACGAGCACGAAAAGCCATATCAAAATGATGCTGTTCTGGATTTTAAAAAAATCTATACTGCTATGAGATGAAATTTTTTAGAACTGCAAGTTCATTGATTAAAAGAATGTGAAAAAATCTGTTTTGTGTGGGTCTAGTCAACCTTTAAAAATTGATCAGTCCAATCCATGATTGTAACAGACTGTTTTTGGAGAAAAAAGAAAAAAAATTCTAAAACAGTAGCTGAAAGGAGCAACCAATACCACTTGCCTTAGTTTACTTGTACCACACAAGTGACTTCAAAATGTGTGATGTATTTCTGCGACACCCTCTGTCTTTAATGTGGAAGATCTAGGCTATCAATTTTGAAACTTGATCTAATGACATGCAGAAGATTTTTTTACGAAAATATATACTCAGGTGCATATTTATGTGTTGTGGGGTTCATACATTTCCCAAGGTTATTTGTCAAAAAGTGAACGTGATAGCACAAGTAAAGTTTGAACCCTCACTTCCACAGGGACTCCCTCCCAAAAAGGACAGTCGCCGTGGTCTTGAACCCATTTTTGGGAGACAAGAGAGTTTATGCGATTGCTAAAGCTAAGAGTCTACAAAAGATAGGGAGAATTTGAACAGAACATCTACACCGAATAAACTAGTTTTTGTTACTGCTTCTTCCTCGTGTTTACTAATAAAATAAAAAGAGGAAAGCTTTGAAAAAGGTTGTAAAAACTAAGAGTCAATATAACTAATTACTCTAATGGTAAAATTCCCTTAAATTTTAATTGCCCAGAATACACCGACTGCACCTCTGCACAGGGGTAAGACCTCACCCCAATGAGTATCCTGGATATGACACTAAACAATGGTGAGGTTCCAGTGATGCTTGGGCTTTGTGGAATGCGGAGCACCCCTTCATTGCCATTGCTCCCTGGTCCACTCACTTATGCTAAACTGAATTATTTGAAATGGAACTGTTTTTAGACATTGAAACTGTACTAACACTAAACTGAATTGTTTGATATCGAACTGTTTTGATATTTAACTGTGTGTAAACAAAATCTGTACTTATACTAAACTGAATTGGTTGAATTAGAACTGCTTGTCTGGGCTGAATAGCTTGAAATAGATTTTTTTTCACAATTAAACTGTACTTACATTTAAACTGCGTACTTATGCTAAACTGAATTGTTTGAAATAGAACTATTTTTATAAAAATGGATTTGAGGTTAGATAACCTACAAAGGTTGATATGCCATAAGACCCAACCAACCAACCTTAAATTTTAAATCAGAACTTATTTGATGGTGGTCTGAATTTACTTACCCGGCCCCTTTGCGATGGGCGGGATGCAACAGTAAGTCGATTTCTAAGAAAAGTTTGAATTCAGAATTTACCTACTCTTGGACTAATTGTTCTACCGAACCTCAAGCGCCCATTCTACCCTACTATTTACGCATAGCTAGAAGAATAAGGCCAAAACTAAATACAAATGGAAATGCAAATCCAGAATTAGAAGTCTACTTGTTGTAAGCATTTTTTTATGTTTATTACCTCTAAACCATGTATACAAGGAAAAATAAAATAATTTGTAGCTGGATATAGCTGAATTTTGATCTGAAATTATTATTGTATAAAGTTTAATCAATATGGTTAATATTCACAACTGAATTAAATGAACAAGAAAGGAGAAGATTATGCTGAAAAGATGAATACTCAGTAAAGTCCCTTTTTTAATCATTATGATTGATTTTGATGCCATGTCAACCAGCTAGGCTTATTTTAAGCCTACATGTTTGGGAATCATTGTATATTCATATTTACATTTTTTGAGCTGATGTTCTTAAGAGTTTTCTTTAGTTCATGTTTATGTGATATACAGTATTCCAAGCTAACATGAACAATTGAATGGTTTCGAGTAATTAATAATAACAGTTGGTTGGTTGATGTTTTATAGGATATCAACTCTTGTGGGTAATTTAAGGCCAGATTATATATATATATATATATATATATATATATATATATATATATATATGGTTGAACATAATAGACATTTTTTGTCTACATATTTTTTTATTAATCCTTTCGAACAGATTCTCGAGGCACTACATATTAGGAACATACAAGCCAAACTTAACAGAATTAATTTTGAAACCAGTGCTAATGTAATTAAAAGTCTTTAGCTACTGACGCTATTTATAAAAACAAATTCGAAAAGTAAACGCCACACAATACAACAGTGCAGACGCTCTTCTTCTTACAAAGTAGTAATGTACATACAAAAGTTACATCACTTTGATTATACATCCTCCCCTGATGATGGCACAAAGTTGGGCAGAAAGTACTTTAGAAATAACTAATTATGGAAGATTTATCAACCAATTCCCGCCGAATATCATAAGATCAATACGGCAATTCGAAAGGATTAACAAAAAAATATGTAGACAAAAAAATGTCAATTATGTTCAACCAAATATATATTAATGAAGAAATGCTGCATATATATATATATATATATATATATATATATATATATATATATATATATATATATTAGCGGCTAAGGTTTATAATGCTCTATTTTGCAATCACATTGAACCTACAATTGAGAACGTTCAGAGGAAAAATCAAAATTGTTTTCAGAGAAAACGATTCACAACATCACATATTCTAACAATCTATTTAATCATTGAAGGAGTTTGTGCCCAACAAATCTCGAGGCAACACTATTGTTTGTATATTATTCCGTGGCATTTGATGCCATACACAGAGGAAATACATCTAGCTTGTGGTCTCCCCAAAGAATCTGCTACAGCCATAATGATACTCTACAGAAACACGAAAGTCAAGGTACACTCATCGGAGGAAGACACGGACTTCTTAGACATTGTTGTTAGAGTTCTACAAAGAAACATTAGCACCCTATCTATTTATCTACTAAGACTACGTAATTTAAACATCTATAGATCTGTAGAGAAGAGAAAAATCCCGTATTTTGTTTTGGCGCGCAATTTAATTCAACACTGAATTTCACCCAATCAGGATGACATATCCTATTCAGCCCGGACCTTCATTTCCGGCTAGCAAAACGGGTGAGCGGTCAAACACACTCTCTTTAGCTTGAGACGGCGACCAGAACAGACGTGCCTCTGGTCGTCCTTGCTTAGCGATGCTTTTTAGCTAAACAAGCCACCCAGTGGGACATCTCACTGTGGCTTTAACCCTAGCAGTAGCAACATGGACACTCAACGAGGGAACCATCTAATTTATGGATTCTTTGCGTCTAATATATTTTAGACCAAGGAATCCCAGTTGAATATGAATTAGATACGTTCAGCATGCCTTCCACAAGCACCACAAAAATTTACTATGTCGATCCAAGCGCCACTTCGCTCTCGACACACTAGCTCCCATTTCACCTCTGGTCCACATTAATGGAGATAACGCCTACTCTCCCCAATTACCAGACACACAAAACTACACGGTGACCTTGAATACTTCCCTCACACGTCCAACGACACGCTGCCATCTCAACATCCCGCTAAGCTATCGCGTCTCCAAAACCAACAGGCCTAAATACCACGAGTCTTGCAGCACCAAGAACAAACCGCCTCAAAGCTGCCAATAAAGAACTTTCGCTGTTGTGTGTTGTTAAAGCAAAGTTTCGTAATTCATTTGTTGCCTTAAAAATATAGCGCTAAACAATCAACCATATCACCTAACCGCTATAGATCTAACAAAAGAAAATGGCCTTCCACAAAAAAAAGGCAAGAAGCAGACGATATCCCGCAGAAACTATAACGGACGTAGAATATGAAGTACAAATAATTTACAGTCACATAGTATCAAGTATTATTATCTAATATAAATAATTGACAGATATATTTGATCCACAGATGGGTTCTAAACAAGGACTATCACCAGAGAGTCATCGCAATGAAGAAGTAATTCACACTCCCTGGATTTCCAGAACTGGAGTTTTACCATTAGAAGCAGTTTAGTTTCCTATCCAGGACATCCCATTTTTTGCAGGAGATAAACTGTCTTAAAGGTTATGTCCTGTTGAAAATCTGGTTTTGTCTAGGTTACTTCTGACTCACTTTTTTAATACGGCAGTGTGAATAAAAAAGAAAATCTTGACGATCAATCGAATTCTGTCTTAACTTAAAAGCTGCTGTTCATGTTACTTGTAACAGGAGAATCCTCATGGAAATCATTTAACTTTACAAATGTCGTAAGGCTGAATGAATTGGAGAAACAAAAACGTTAAAAGGGAAGAGAAAAGAGTTTTGCTTTGTTTTTTCCGTCAGGGTTTGCAACAGATTGAGTAAAGACTTCATTGAGTTATTAATGTAATGTGACAAAAGCATTTCTGACTGGAACATTTATCAATGCAACAATAGAATCTTTTTGAAAAACATTTCCATAGAAAACAGAGTTTCTGTTATTTTAGAATTAGGAAAAGTGGAAGAGGGGGAAAAAGAAACGAACGGCAATGGGAGAAAACAGAAAAAGTGAAAGATATATATATATATATATATATATGAAATTAACTTAAATCGCAAGTCGGAAATCTCCTACTAAAGTTTCACCTTAACGGATCATCAGGAAGTCTCTCTCTCTCTCTCTCTCTCTCTCTCTCTATATATATATATATATATATATTAACGTACAATCTCACCTAGGAATAAAGGCAGGTCTATTTTTTTTTATAAATAAAACGGTAAATTCTACACCAAGGATATCAGGATTTCATTATTTCAAGTGAAACACGATACTATCAAAACTTATTTTATTAGGAATTATTCATCACTCAACTCTATAGCAATGAATTTTCCACTAAAAAATCTGTGTGTATGTAACACTATTGTATCATGTTGTGTGTATTAAAAGTACAAAAATAACAATGCGACTGTCATTCAGATATGAAGAAGTCTTTGTTCACACTGTTACCGATTCAAGCAGTCTGACGCCAACAAGAGAGAGAGAGAGAAAGAGAGAGAGGAGGGGAAGGAGATCTTGTAAGGGTTTATGAGCGAATCTCACTATCAGCAAAAAAGAGGCACCTACCACCCCATTTCTCAACGATCTAACGTCTAACTCAACATGTCTCTTTGGGTTTCCAAACTTGGCTCTTCAATGGCCGTCTGCTTGGGTTCAAAATTATCTTTTCTTACATAATCTATTAATTATCTCATTCTGCCAAAATTATCAAGGCAAGTGTCCTAAACCTTTTGATGTGATATCATCTTCCTAATTATTACATCATACAATTATAAACTTCTATTTCTCATCCAGATGACAAACAGTTGACTTGTTTACGTTTATATCCTGTCAAGAACTATTTTGACATGGCTCATCTGGCACACATACAAGCCTATGAACTTTTGCGACTAAGTACACTTACACTCAAAGATTTTAGTAAACTTACAATTTTACCAAAAAAAAAAAAAAAATTCAACCAAATAAAAAAGATACATATAATTAATTACCCCTCCAAATTATTTTACACCCAACTTGGCAAAAATAAGTACACCTCTTATATGTATCTATGCAATTTTATTTCTGGTTTTGAAGTTTTGGTGTTTTAAAATTTGGTTATTAATTGTACCTAACAAAATCCGTTTTTATTGTATTATGTTCTATTAAAAGGAAAATCCTGAAACATTGGGTTTAGAAAAAATCAACAATTCATAGATTGTTGAGGGTATATAAATATTTGGAGATGCTCGTTGTGTTATGGCTATCATCATAGGAAAGGTATACAGAGATCCGAATTTAAATCCTTGACGAGGCTGATGGCATTTTCCATCGTCTCTGCTATGTTATTTGCCCTACATATTCAACTCTTCTCCCTCCAGCTATGGACAAATAATAGGGTAAATAGGGATATTTTATCAAGGTATAACAACTTGTCTAAGGGAAGGATTAATATATAAACAAACTCAAAATAATAAAAAACTAACTTTTCATCTATAGATTATGAGACTATCATCAAATTTAACTTAATTTCTCTATTTAAACCTGTGTTATACAGTCTCAACTTTTAAAATTCTCATTTATTTACCCTAGATATATAAATGTTTCTCATCCGTCCTCTATCTCTCCATTTACAACAGCCAATAGTATATATATATATATATATATATATATATATATATATATATATATATATATATTATAACAGTGTTGATTGTCAATTTATCTCTTTGTGGGTTTGTGGCGAACCAAGAGCAATATAATATGGAGAGTGATCAATGTCTAGGATAGAGCTATAATATAATAATAATAATAATAATAATAATAATGATAAATATATATTAGATTTAATTCCATGGAAATTTTCCATGGCATTATATATATATATATATATATATACGTGGTGCATTCAATAAGTTTCCTGACTTTTTTATATAGGCATTTAAAATTGTCGTAGACTCTTAAAAATTTAATATGTTATTGCTATACATCATATGAGATGACTGACCAATTTTTATAATTTCAGGTTCAAAGGTACAGCTACAGCACCAATTGGAATACACCCTACTAAAGCCTGATAGTCACAGCTGGGGAATTTCAAAAATGCAATCTAATACTTTAGAAGAACGATATGCAATAAAATTATGTATTAAACTTTGAAAAATGCCACAGAAACTAATGGAATGCTTCAGACTGCTTTTGGAGCATCTTGCATGAATCGAGCATCAGTCTTTGAGTGGCATAAGAGATTCAAGGAAGGCAGGGAGTCTGTGAGCGATGATGAGAGGTGTGGGAGGAGTAAGGAAGTCAATACACCAGAGTTGAGGTTTTAAGGGAGTTCAGGTAGAGATTCCGTCGGAAGAGGCCAGCACTCTTCAAATCGGGTCCGTAGCATTTCCACCAGGACAATGTACCAGTCCACAACTCCATCCTTGTCACAGACTATTTGACCAAGATGGGCATCAAAACAGTTCCTCAGCCTCCCAATTGTCCAGACCTTACTCCATGTGACTTTTGGTTATTCCCTAAGCTCAGAGGCTGTTATGAAACAATCGAGACTGTGAAGAAGGTCATTGACATGCTCACACAAGAGGACTTCCATGGGACCTTCCAGAGGTTGTTGGAATGGTAGAACTAGTGCATTGCAGCCGGAGGAGATTACTCCGAAGGGGACAAGAGTTTCACGTGTGTACTATCAATAAAAGTGCCCATACGAAAAAAGTCTGGAAACTTATTTAATGATCCTCGTAGTTATTGTCTATATGTATATACAGTCAGTTATAGAAAGAGTACAAATGAGAATGAACCATCATATATATATATATATATATATATATATAAATAGAAGAGTTTCCATTGTTAAATGGAAAGCAAGCCATAAGCTCTATTACCTTTCAGTTTCATGATTTCAAAGAAAATTAACATTTTCTAGAAAAATGTGTAAGTGTGTTCTTATTCATGGGTAATTGTATAATTGTATCTAAAATCTGTCTAGCCTAAAAGTTATATTTACCAAGACAGAATTGAACCATGAGTGAAATGATCATTTCCTTCCAAATAGTTCCCTGGGCATTCAATAGATTTATTCCTGTGAGTTTTGAATTGGTCCAAGCACCTCTGAATACACTGTTGTATTCAGGTTAATGTTCTCCACATCCACAAATCTTATCAGATGCATTTTCAGATTCAAGAGAGACAGAGAGAGATCAATGATCACATGTCATATAGCCCTTACTTTATGATTGGTGAGCATCCATCTTTTCCATTTGCTTCATGTCACTTTTGTTCTTGTTTGTTGTCTTCTGTCCTCTCCTATAATTCTAGGACTTTCTCTCTTATAAAAAGAAATGACAACGCAACCAAATTTTACTTAATTTCTTTGTGACTTTTCAATAATTACTTGCTGCAGCCTCAACAGAACATCAGTGAACTGGATGGAGCATTTTGATAGCTCAAGTTGTGTGTTCTCACTAAATTATTTCTAACCTAAGAACTGTTTTGGTCACCATGTGTTCAATGGCTGTCAATCATACTGGTTAACTGGTTGAGTTTTTCCATGTATTTAATTATTCTGCACATAATTTGAATGCTATACAACATACCAATAATAGATCTCACCAATCTATTAAGCAAAAAAAGCAAGATGGCTATAATCAAAAGACAACAAGAGATCAACCAAGAAAAAAGAAAAAAATCAAAGAAACAAGCATCTAGAAATGGTGGAGGAGTCAATGAAAAAATACATGAGAAAATGGTAAATGCAGACATCAAAGTAATGTGAAAGTAAAATGAAGAAAGTGAAAAACCAAGAAAGATATCAAAACAGTAAACACTTTTAAAGAAAATAAGTAAAATGGAATCTGGACAAAAGAATGACTGGTCCCCTCATCGGATGAAGGAAGTAGAAAAGAAAAATCAGAAATAGATTTCCTCTATGGTTAAATGAATACTTAAGTCTTTGGCAGCATGTGTATGGCATTATATATATATATATATATATATGTATGTATGTATGTATATGAATGCATGTGTAAGTAGTTGTGTGAAGTGAATGCCAACCTTTGAAAGTGATCAACTTTAATGATATATGATACCTGTCACAGTCTCCAATTTCTTATGATAAGGTTTCAGGCTAAAGTTATCACCATAAATACCATATGCACACTGCTTACCAACTTCTCACTAATCTGTATGCCTTTCCACCAGTGCATCTCTATTGTTTTGAACTCTCCTAAATACACTTCTTGCATGGATAGAAAAGTATTTAATTTGAAAAACATTTTGGAGATGGTTCAAAATTGAAATCTCTTTCCATAAATCTTGGTAAAGTGTTCATGGATCCCTGGTTGGTTTTTGGGATGTTCACAAAAGTTGATGAGTGTAGTTGAGGGTGACCCGAAGTGTCATTTTTCAATAGCTACTACACCTAGGTATAGGGGAGGGCACTACTCCTTTCCCTTGGATTGTTCCACTTACCCTTGATCCATACCTTATAATGCTAAGTGGGAAGCAATCCTTGATGAGGATGCGTGTAAAAGAAAAAAAATGTCTCATTGAATCCTTTACTTTGATCAGGGCTTCTCAAAGTGCCCTATGATAGAAAGAGAAAGATAGTCAGACGTTTGTCGAGGACCTTAATTTAAAGGAAAATACAAACAGCCTTGTCCAAGATTTGAACATGGCTTACCAAGTTTATTTTCTGCAACACTAACAATTATGTCAACTGTACCTCCTTCATAGTCCACTGTTATTTCAATTCTGTTATTTTTCAAATAAATATATCAGTTCTATAAGTAGAAACAAATTGAGCTTAACAGCCACCTTCTGGTAGCTGTTAAGTACATTTATAATAAAGTCTTTAAGCCTTATGTCCATCTTTTTATGATCTTTTATGTAACTTTTATATGAAGCAATTCTTTAAATGCGAGGTTTGTCTCAATATTTCTTTAGGTTCGGATGTTAGTGACTAATATGACAGATCTTCAAAGTTTGGCAGATTGCCATTTTCTTATGATGCCATTTCTCAAATATCAAAAGAGACTTTCATTTTAAGATCAGACATCTCTACAAGTCATACTGATATGTTGTAAACATCAAAACATTGTTGGCAGTCTTAATTTTCAGTAGAGCTTGCATAGTGATCCACCTGAAATATTTTATATATTGGTACATACTTCATGAGCAAGAATAGACAGTTCTCGGAAGTTTAAGGTGAGCTCTGCTAATAAATCCAACTTGCTGTTTAAATAACCCAAGGATTAAGTTCATATGGTCAGTTTTTATCTTTTGAACGGATGATGCTAAAAAAAGTTGTTAGTTGTCAGACTTCCTGACATACAAGAAATGGGACTTGGATTCATTTTAATGGCCTGCCAAGCTGTCTTGGGTTATTTTAGGCCTAGAGGTTAGGCAATCATGTTAATTGTGTTCTTATATATATATTTTTTGTACAGTTGTTTTTGCACATAGTCCAGTTCAATACAAATAGTTTTTTAACAGATCTATTTGACATGCAGATAGGACCATAACTGTTACAACCACTCCAGGTCAGAGTAGACCCAGGATTAATTGCAATGAAGGAGTACTTCAAACCCACCAGATTTCCTGAACTTGAGCCTCACCATCAAATACAGTTTACTGTCATACCTAAGATAACCTTTTGGTGGTTATCTTACCCCTCTCTCGAGGATACAATCTACATATTCTTCGACCTGCCAACAGCTTATGGGATTTTGAGTTTCTTAAAGAGATTATTTCTAACCATGTTGTTTACTCATGACCGTAAGATAATAAAGGCAGTATTGATAAAAAGTCACAAAAATTAAGTTTGGTTTGTTTTTATGGCATATCAACCTTTGTAAGTCATTTAATGCCAGATCCATTTTTATACATATAAACAGTTCTATTTCTAACAATTCTATTTAGCGTAAGTACACGGTTTAGTTCTATTTGACCCATTGATAGGGCCTTATTGGGTGTTTCCACTCTGAACCAGAGTGGAACAGGGAATGATGGCAACGAATGGGTGCTCAGCATTACTGGAGCCTCACCATCAGATTGTTTGGTGTCATATATGGGATGCTAGTTGGGGTCTCTTACTCTTCTGCTGAAAAGCAGTCAGTATATTCTACAGCCCAAGCTGACTGGGCCACAGGACACTCAATAGAGGAGGCTTACCCTTTGCAGAGAAGCAGTCGGTGTATTCTATAGCTCCTGTTGGGTAAACTAAAATTAAGATGAAAGAAATATTATGAAGTTATAATGCTTTTGTGATTAATATTCACCTTCGAATTAAATAAATATTAAAGGGTTAAAATTGATGTTTTTTTCATCATTTGTTTACAGATATATTGCTTTTTATGCCAAATATTACACTGATATAAAAGGGCTTTGAAGCTTTTTACTACATGTGCAATTTGTCACCTACGTTGTTTAACTTTCTCTTTTTTCCTTCCACTTCAGTTTTTCATGATTCTTCTGTTTTTCTTTACTTCTCATTTAGGGTCTGTTTTCTTGTTGATCTTCATAAATGCCAGTTTTTCTATTTTCTTATTCTTTTATTTCTTTTCTTGCAACAAATTTGCAACTACTTTTCACACGAAGAGTTTTCTTTGAACATTTTTTCATTTTTTCAGCAAGCATTTTCCTCGTTTTTTGTTTTTTTTGTTGCTTCCTTTATATTTTCTTTTTGTCCCTTCATTGTTTTTACATTGCTTTTACTTTGGCGTTTGCAGCAATTTCTTTTTATTTCTATGCGTTTTATTTTGTATCTAATCCCTAATTTATCATAAAAATATCTATCTACACATGCTTATTCAAAACTCATTTGTTATTGGCTAGAAAAAGGAATATACGTATGTATAAATGTCGATGACGAAGTTCTCACTGCTTTGTTTTATACAATGTTAGAGAAACCTTTCAAGTATTTTTGAAGACTTCTTAGCTTTACAATACTTGTACAATTAGTCAAATACAGCTCATTTTTTATATTTAGATTATTAAATCACCAAAGGAAGAAGTGTTACTGTGAGTGACCGCAAATGTAAAATGTGTTCCATACTAAGAATAGATTAGTAAATAGCAAATAAGGTATATACTGGTTATAGTAAGTAAAGTTGGCAACCTGAAGGCTCCCTTTTCAATAGCTACTACACCGAGGTAGAGGGAAGGGTGCTACTCTTTTTTCAATAGCTACTACACTGAGGTATAGGGGAGGGTGCTACTCCTTTTCCTGGATTGCTCCACTTTACCCTTGATACGTACTGTATATTGCTGAGTCTTAAGCAAGGAGGTATCAAGTACCATTTTTAAAGTCTTTGGTATGACTTGACTTGGGATTAAACCCAGGTCTCCTGGACCATTGGTGATAATGGTTATACTGAAGTCAAATTTAAGGAGGAAGACTTGTATTTAGTATAATAAATAAAAGCATTGTGGTGCTGAACTTGTTTCATTAAGTATAACACTTTTAAGATGAGAAATAAATTTTTTTGAGGGTTGCTAAGTACTTTTTACTGGTTGTATATATATATATATATATAACTGAAAAAATTGTAGCTAAAATTTTTAACAAAATAGAACTTAATTGTTTGCATACAGTTATATACTCTCAAGTGTTGCTATGTAAGACCAATAACTTAAGCATCAATCATCTGTTGGCACACACTTAAATGGTTATAGTAAGTAAAAAGTAAAGTTGGCGACCGTAGTCGAGGGCAACCAGAAGGCTCCCTTTTCAATAGGTACTACTTCTTTCCCTGGATTGCTCCACTTTTCCCTCGATACATACCTTATATCACTGAGGGTTAAGCAAGGAGGTATCAAGTACCATTTTTAAAGTCTTTGATATGACTAGAACTGGGATTGAACCCAGGTCACCGTGGACCATTGGTGAACACTCTACTCCCTCGGCTAATGAGCCGGTAATTAAATGGTTATACTAACACAATACATTAGTGAATAGTTTGTTGGTAATCCCATTTTTAAATGAGAGCTAATTCTTTAGTACACAATTCAGTATTTCCATTGTTTTCTAGCATTGGGATATAACTCCAATAATTTTATTCAGTATTAATCGTTTGTTGGCACATAGTTAAGTGGTTTCAAATATTGCTATATAACACTAATAATTCTTTTTTATACTTCATTCATTTGCACAGTCAATTTGTTCCAAGTATTATTAAGTAATAGCAACAATTCAATTTTCATTCATGTTTAAATGGTTTCAAGCCTTCCTCTCAAATAAGAATAATTCTATTTAGTATTAATTATTTGCTTGCACACTCTGAAATTTCTTCAAGTATTGATAACTAACGATAATATTTTTATCTACAGTCTCTTAAATGTATCATTGATAATAGACCAGTCAGTTGATTACTTCTAAAATCAGTGTTACTCTTAAATACAAACCAAACGTCTTAGTAGACATATTATTATTATTATCTTTGTACTCTTAAGAGAAAATACTGATTGGATTTGTGTACAACAATTATATTTGGACTGAAATTTACTTCAACATTTACAAAACTCAATTAAGATTTTTCATGCATAAGAAAACTTAACAATGGAATGTTTCTGTTTTATTCCATCTCTCATACAAGAAGATTTTGGATTTGTCTGTCTTTACCCAAAGGAGAACAGAACTTCTTGCAGACAATTTCATCCAAAATTCGTCTATCCTCTCCAGGGGCATCAACATGGCCATCTTGAAAAGTATTTATCATTTTTTTTTTTATGTAAGCATTAGACACAAAATGAAGAAGTGGCACTTTGGCCAAACATGTGATTTTTCTTTGATTCTGTGCCAAGAATCTTTCCGAGTCTCTCCTGAAATTAGATTATGAACAAAAGAGAAAACAGGAAAATTTGGCAGAACCAACATGGAATTTTTCGAGGTCTAAGAATGATAATTTTATGGGGTCATTGTTCATGCTGAATATCATTTTGTAAGCCTCGAAATTCTTAATATTATAAATAATGACTGATTTTAATTGCATTTCAACCTATCTAGGTCTATCATGGGTAGAGTGTTCACCAATGGTCCGGGAGACCTGGGTTCAATCCTTGGTCAAGTGATACCAAAGATTTTAAAAATGGTACTTGATACCTCTTGCTTAACACTCAGCAATATAAGGTACATATCAAAGGTAAAGTGGAGCAAACCAGGGAAAGGAGTAGTGCCCTCCCCTACACCTTGGTGTAGTAGCTATTGAAAAGGGAGCCTTTTGGTTGCCCTCAACTACAGACGCCAACTTTACTTTTTTTACTAGGTCTATCTTATGTGTAGAGTTTTGGTAATTGTGTTAATTCTACATTTATGTTCACATATTTTGTATTTTTTTTGTTCTTTTGCTCAGTTATGTGATATTAAGTTTTACTATCTAAAAGAAATAAATGACATAGTTATATAGTTTTAATTATTCCTATCTGATACTACTACTACAAATAATAATACTATTTCAAGTAATTATTTCTATTTACTAACACTCATTTGTTTGCACACAGATAAACGGTTTCAACTAAGTGATAATAAATCATTGAGGGCGACCATAAGGCTCCCTTTTCAATAGCTACTACACCGAGGTGTAGGGGAGGGCACTACTCCTTTCCCTGGATAGCTCCACTTTACCCTTGATACATACCCTATATTGCTGAGTGTTTAGCAAGGAGGTATCAAGTATCATTTTTAAAGTCTTTGGTATGACACGACCTCGATTTGAGCCTAGGTCTCCTGGACCATTAGCAAACACTCTACCCACTAGACCAATGAGCTGGATAATAATCCATAGTAAATAATTAGGGATCTACATTTTTCTTTTTTTAAGTAGAGGATTTATATTGTGAATTGAATTACCATGACCAGAAAATCCGGCAAACATCTATGCATGACATATGGAAACACTGGACAACTGTTTCGATCTTATTAGATCTCATCAGCAGTGTATACTGTGATCTCCACCACTGGAGATTGAACCAGCAACCACAGATTGCATTGTCGAAACTCTACAACTGAGCCATCATCCATATCGCACACAGGCGACCCCAAATTAACTAGTCATGGTAATTGTGTGGCCAATTGACCTGAATGTCTTGCATGAGGACACAGTCACCTCCAGGGCCACATCATCACAAGAGGATTAGAAATATGCATCCGCATAATTATTATGACCTCAGTGGCAAGGATATAGATCTATAATTTTCTTTTCTCAAGTAGAGGAATTATATTGTGAAATGAATTACCAAATATATATAATTATAAACTATAATTATAAACAATTATAGCTTCCAATGACTATTTTTAATTACAAATGATTTAATTATGTCATCAAGTATTCTTATTGAATGTGAATAATTTCTGGACAGAACTATTTGACCATTAAATAGAACTCAAACAGATACTACCACTCCGATTCTGAATGGATCATGGAGTAAAAGCAACAAAGAGCTAATGAAGTTCATGCTCTCCAGACCAATGTAGTTTACTATCCTACCTCAGATCCCCTAGGAGGAATGCAGTTGACATATTCTAGACTTTGCTGACAAGACAAGCTGGTGAATTGTAAAAAAAACTATAAAGAGCAGAGTTTTGGAGGTGCCCATGGTGTAATGGTTATCATCGCAGGAAATGGACAAGGCGACACGAGTTCAAATCCTGGACGAGACTGATTGCATTTCACATAGCACTTATACCCTTGGGAAAGGTATAAATCCAATTATTCTCCCTCCAGCTATGGGTAAATAGTAGGGCAGACTAGGTTCTTCAACATTGGTGAGGCAACTAGTCTAGGAGAAGGAAAACTCTGAATTCAAACCTGTTAAACTCCGCTTAAAAATTGACCTTGTGTCATATCCTGCCCAAGCGGAGGGGTTGGGTAAATATGATAAAGAGCAGAGCTAACTTTAAAAGATGTTTCTAAGATTTACCTAACAGTATAAAAATGATGGTACAGGCAACTTTTTAATCAGCTTTGATAAAATCTGAAAACAATGTAATTAGAAAATAAAAGACCTTTTGATAATATGTTGAATGATAAAAAGGATTATGTCTCATTAAAAATTATTATACAAGGGTCATTCAAATACATAAGGAGCAGGCAATGGAAATTCTTATTTATAGTTGCATCTTTTTCAAGAAAATTAATTGTAATGGTCCTTTCAGATTCCAGAATAATCTTCTTCAATGACTGCGGCATTTGGAACTTTTGCTTTTCCAAAGAATCAGTGTTTTTACTCGGGTTTATAAAAGCAAACTCCTTGTTTTGCCCATTTGTAAACATTCTTTCGATAAAGTCATACTCCTTCTTACACATACATTCTTCTGTAAATTTCACATGGTTTGCACTTTTCAAATCACCAAAATTTGAATGACAGACCTCTGTTCAAGCCTGGAGTACTGTTTAATTTGCTGCCATTTTGAATAGCCTCAAAGGAAACATTTTTATTAGATTATGATAATTTTTGTTATAAGCCAATTCCAAACAATACAGACTTTACATTTATGGAAAAAAAAATCTGGAATAATGTATGTTGCTTTTTCTTCAATAAACTCTATTTATTTATTTAATGACTGTCAAATTTCATAATCTAAAATATTATCTTAATACATACTTATATATTAACTACAGTGGGACAAAATATATTTAGTCGAACATTCTGGTTTCATTGCAGACTGATAAGAAATTCTATTGTTATTGTAATAAAAGGCAGAAGTTGTTTGTATGGTTAATTTTCTGAAGACATTCCCACATGTACAAATATACAAAATGTTTTACAATCTGTGAACATTTTGTCTCATTACTGAGCCATGAAAAACTACATTGTTATATCGAGATTTTTTTATGCATTGTATTATTAATCTTTGATTTAAACTTTAGAAATAGAATTTTTAAAAATGATATTTTTCCTTTAATGATTTTTATTCTAAAATCTTTTTACTTGTTGAAATAACCAAATTGAGTCAAATGCAATAGCAACATAGTCAACCTTTCCAGAGTACAGAGATACTACACTGATCCAAGGTACAAGTTTCAGTCTTGTCAGAAATAACTGATTTGGGTTTGATAATTCTCTATGATACAGAAAAGTTTGGTTTCATAGCACATCAAACCCTCAGTCATTTATTTTGTTCCAGAATTGTTTAAAATTGACACTTAAGAATCAAGATATTATTTGGGGAAGTTTTTTTTCTGTGACACAATTTTGGTTTTGTTGTTTAACAGCATATCAATTTTTATTGATTATTTAATACCAGAGTCATTCTTGCTGAAGAATGGTTATAGTTCTATTCAACCCACAGCTGGTGAAATTAGAGGGTTCATAGCTTTCCCAAGGGTATTAGTCCAAAAGTGAATGTCATACTGGGACTTTAGTCCCAGCTTGCTTACTACAAGGTTGGAGTCCAGCAAATTAGCCACTATACCATGAAGGCTCCCCCAACAATTTTGGTTGGCTATTTTACACTGAAAAAGAATACAGATGTGTAGAGTTATGGAATTTCTGAGGTTAGGGTTACATTTTCCATAGAACTTTGGTTTCTTTTAGGAATTGGATCATTTTGGATGGTTTGACTTGGTTGAAGAGTTCTTTAGAATTGTTTTCTGAGAAGTTTTTTGTATGGATCAAGTTTAGATTTCCCCAATTCAGTAGAAATTGTTTCATTGTATATCATTCTTCACATACCCTACAAATTAATGGTTCTTCATTTTTCAGGAGGTAACTTTATATGATTTGAATATGGCTAATGCAGAGTTTGGTCGATACAAAAGCCTCATTTTTCTGTACCCAGGTTACAATTCTCCCATAGTTAGTTTGATGCTGTTTCCTAATTATTTATGTATAAAATGCACCCCGAAGTGGACAACAAAATTCTGAATGGAAAATTCTCGTGTCTAATATACATTGATTTCTAAAGATTTGTACAGTTCAAATGAACTGAAATTCAGCATTTGTTTAACCTTTTATCAGTTTGTACTGACTAAAAATATGAATTTCTCTTAAATATAATGTAAATTTTGTGTTTTAAGAGAAATGCATTGACATATTTTTACAAAAAAGTAAGAAGCTGGTGGCAAAAATAAGCTTAGATTGGAGAAACAAAATTATAAACAAATGTATTCCAGAAGAGATTTCTAATGGTACAAAACACATTAGTTTGAATTATAGATATAACTTATTTTTGGTCATCCCATTCCAAATATGGTGAGGTAGGTGACCTTTAAAAAATGGAATTAAATATTTCTTGTTTGGGCAGAAAAATCTGCAAACATAGTGCATTTTGTACGTAGATAATTATGGTACTTTTGTTGGCCTGAAAAGCTTGGAAATTTCTTTTGAAATTTAAAGATCAGATTTAAATTCTTCTTTTATTTACTTCAGTCATATCTTATATTTTATAAGTACGAGACTTATTTACATTACTTATAATACATTCTCCTAAAACTTTTCACCTGATATTTCAACTAAGTGATGCTTTTTTTTTTGTTCTGACAGGAACAAAATAAACCAAAATCTTTTCAGATCAACTGACTTGTCTTACAAGATTCACCACAATCATTAACCTATATTTATTGATTAGACTTCCCAAGTAACTTAATATGGTCAATATTCTAAATGCAAATGCTTCATTCCATTTAGGGACCTTGTATAAGTGATGTGCCTAGACATGTCCATAAATGAGTTGGACTGAACATGCATCCAATGCCATCAAATGTCACTGAAAGATATTTAAAGATTGGTTGTGTCACTATTTAAGGGTTTAATTAACCAGACGAGGATGATTTAATTAATTAGAGGCCATTTGTAAAGTAGCTTGGAGTTAAATCTGGCGCAACTGTCAATCACTTTTTGGTCTTGTTAGATTAAGTCCCTTCTTGACAAAATTCTTGTCTCTGGCATCTTATCTTAACAAGATTTGCCAACAACATTACAGGCCTTTGGTACAATAACCTTCATGTCAAGCCCTACTTCTCCATGCTGACATTAATAGGATTAGCCACAAAACTGCATAACTCAAGCTGAAGGCTAGAAAGGAATTCTTAATGCTGTAAAATAGGAAAAAAAAACTAAATCATTCTGAGAAACTAGACGGAACAAAGACTTAACAGAAGAAAATAAAAAGGTATGTCATCTTTCCTATCAAATAGTCAGAATACCAAAATTTGCTGATGAATGCTAAAGCAGTGCATCCCATACTGTGTGTTGTGACACTTTAGTATGTTGCTAATAATCTCTAGGCATTTCATTTTAGCTTATTCTATTTTAAGAGATGCATAAAATTATAAACCCCTTTTGCTGATAGTAATAAACATATGCAGATTATTTTTGTCATTTTTCAGTTGCTTAATGTAAGGCATTTTCCTATTTGCAGCTCACTGCCCAATCCAATGTCAATGTATAGAAACACTGCTTAGAGACCCCACTCAACTGTAGGATTGTGTAAAGTTTGTTTTGCGAACTATCATAAATAAAAGTGAGGATTTTGCTTTCATGCTATTGTACTATGACACAGAACTACTGATAAAATTGTTTTATATATATATATCATGATCTTGTCATGCCGCCAGCACGGATATCCCTGACCCTCACTCGCCACCCCTTCCTATCATTCATCGCTTCTGGCAAGTCCTCAGGGCTACATGCCATATCCTCACAGAGCTGCTGTATGTAGGTTCGAGCTGGTCGCCCTGCTTTTGCTTGGCCACGTGAAGGGGTCCAGAGGAGTACATCACTTATGAGCTTGTCCCTACTTCTCCAGCAGTGTCCTGCATGTCTGGTTGATGATGGGTGGTAGGTAGCCGTACAGCTGCTTAACTTGTTTGAACATACCTAATATTTTGCAAATTTTCTCTAAATAATTCACCCATGCTCCAACATTTAAAAAAATTATCTGCCAGTGAAAGGGTTAATGTTTCCCTTTTTGTTGCTTTTTTATGGCAACACACTAGAGTTGTTAATTTCTATGGCAGCAAGAAATAATGAATATTAGAAATATCGATAAAAGATGAACTCTCAGTGAGACTCAAACTCATATCCTATTTGCTTCTAGGAAGCTTGCTTTCTTCAAACGACTGCTTTACCCACTAAGCCACAAGAGCTACTGGTACAACAGAAACTTAAATCACGCCTATAACACGCCTTTACTTTATCTCTAATCCATTGATGCTACATTTCTTATTTCTATGTACTAGTTCTGTCAATAAAATATGCTATTTCTTCAATTTTTCTTTTTAAAACATCAATCATTACTATAGTTCTTGGTATATACTGTTCCTTACTGTCAAATATTGACGACCAATAAAATGAAATGCAGTTTCTTCCAAGCAGCGGTTGTGTCGATACTACTACATTGATGCTGACTAAACAGATGGAGAAAAAGCTTGACAGTAACTACACAAGAATGCTACAAGCAGTTTTGAACAAGTCCTGGAGGCAACACCCCACAAAGCAGCAGCTCTATGGCTACTTACCTCCCATCACGAAAACTATCAAAGTTAGACGAACCAGACATGCAGGACACTGCTGGAGAAGCAGGAACAAGCTCATAAGTGATGCTCTCCTATGGACCCCTTCACATGGCCGAGCAAAAGCAGGGCGACCAGCTCGAATACAGCAGCTCTGTGAGGATACGAGATGTAGCTCTGAGGACCTGTCAGAAGCGATGAACGAGTGGGAGGAGTGGTGAGAGAGAGTCAGGGATATCTGTGCTGGCAGTACGACAAGATGAGGATGATGACTATCAAATATACGATGAACAGATTAGTTTGTTTTGTCCACTTTGCTTAATGACATATCAAACCCCTTTAAAAGGTGATTCAATGATGAAATTTGATTCACTTTTAAGAGTTTGATTAAAACCATAAGCATTTTCATTTTCTCATCAAATTTTCTAAAAATATCACTCTGCTTATAATTATCTGTTTATATGGTTACACAATATAAAGTCTTTGGATCTAATTTATACAAAATCTTGTGGTTTAAAGAAACTTACTATTCAATACCTAGGAAAAAGCGTCGCTTCAACCGAAAAGGACATCAACACAAGGTTAACAAAAGCATGGACAGCTATCAATAGGCTATCGATTATATGGAAAGCAGATCTAACCGATAAAATGAAATGCAGTTTCTTCCAGGCAGCGGTCACATTGATACTGCTATATGGATTCACTACATGGACTCTAACAAAACGGCTGGAGAAGAAGCTAGACGGCAATTACACAAGAATGCTGCGAGCAATCTTAAACAATTCCTGGTGGCAACACCCCACAAGACACCGACTGTACGGCCACCTGCCTCCTATCACGAAAACTATTCAAGTTAGACGAACCAGACATGCAGGACACTGCTGGAGAAGCAGGGACAAACTCATAAGTGATGTACTCTTATGGACCCGCACACAAAAGCAAGACGACCAGCACGAACATACATTCAGCAACTATGTGAGGATACAGGATGTTGTCCTGAAGACCTGCCTGAGGCGATGAACAATAGGGAAAAGTGGCGAGAGAGGGTCAGGGATATCCGTGCTACCAGCACGACATGATGATGATGATGAATAATCATTGATTTTCACTGTTATATGATTTCAAGTATTTCTATCGAATACTTAGGTTGGGTTTTATGGCATATCAACCATTGTGAGTTATTCAATGCCAAAACCTCTTTATACATATATATTAGATATGATTGGTAAACATTTTGTTGATGACATTTTAAAACTAGCCTGAGCTCATTCTTTTGCACACAGTTAAGTTGTTCCAAGAATTGTTATGTATCACTAATAATTCAATTAAACATCTGTCATTTGTTGACACACAGTTAAATCATCAAACAGTTCTATTTCAAACAATTCAGTTTAGCCTCTGTCATGTGTTTGCAAAAAGTTTAAATGTAAAACATGAACCCATAGATAGGACACAAACAAGTGCTCCCACTACAGGCCAGAGTGGAGCTGAGAGCAATGGCAATGAAAGAGAATTCCCCAAAGCCCCAGCATTACTGGAGCCTCACCATCAGATTGTTTAATGTCATATCTAGGATACTTGTTTGATGGGGATCTTACCCATCTGCAGAGATGCATAGTAACTATTATCAACCGTAATAATTTATTAATTACTATTATTAACAGTTATAAATGACAAGTAATAGTGTTTGCTAATGGCCTGGGAGACCTGGGTTCAATCCCAGGTTGAGTCATACCAAAGACTCAAAAAATGGTACTTGATGCCTCCTTGCTTAACACTGAGCATTATAAGTTACAGATTAAGGGTAAAGGGGAGCAATCCAGGGAAAGGAGTAGCACTCTACCCTACACCTTGGTGTTGTAGCTATTGAAAATAAAGACTTGGGGGTCACCCTCGACTACGATCAACTTGGTTTCAAGCAACATTTAATCACAGTAATCCAAAGGAAATAATTATAACTTCTACTAACTATTCTTTATTTAATTTGCACAGTTAGATTTGAACCACAGATGGAACCCTAACAGGTACTACCACTCTGGATCACAGTGGGCCTGGGAGTAATCAAAATGAACTGGTACTCTACAATTTTTAGAGTTCCAGACCTGGAGTCTCACCACCGGATGCAGTTGGTCCCACTTCCTTTGGGGTGAGTCTTACTCTTTCAGTGTAGTCTAAGCTGTGCCAACAAGGCTGTGATGTTCAAAAGTGCTATCAACAAATAACTAAAATCAAACAAGAAAAATACAAATTAAAATTCATGATAATTTCTGAGTGTGTTGATTTCTTGAATTTTTAAGTAAAATTTCCATTGAATTTGTAAAAAATGTGGCTGGGTTTATAAAACTAACAAAAGGCATCAATCATTTTATTTTTAGAAATTGTCACCAATCCAAAAAGTTTAAAAGATTTCTGAAAAAGAGGAATGGAATAAAAGCTGACAGAAATAGCACCCACAACGGGAATAATTAGTTGGTCATCTTCTGTGACTAACTGAAAATTCTATTACTGTCAACACTAAAGGTACTTTTTCATTAGTATGATATTTTTGGAAAAAACCTTTATATTGTCAAAGAAAAACAAATCACTTTTCCAAAGTCCTATGCACTTTTGTAGAATTTTTAAGCTGTTAGAAATAGCTAGAATTAAATTATTTACAAATTGTTATAGTGGACGGTTTTTTGGGGGCAATGGTTGGGTATTAGCACGAGTCTGCCAAGAACCACCAATTATCCCATTTTACAAACAACATCTGTTTCAATTCACTGTGCATCATCCCCCCAAGTTGTTTTTACTTTTAGAACTTTTAATACTAACAGAAAATAGAATTGGCAAATTAAGATCAAATTCTGCTTTAGGCTTTTTGTGTTCATTTCACACTGATGCTCATGGGAAAAAAAACATGTATCCACTTCTTCCTTCAGCTATGAGTTAAATAAAAGAAGGACAACTCTGAATTGAAAACCAGGAGCCTGAATTCCAAACTCCACTAATTCTGGTTCCAAATTAGAGAAAAGAGGATAGTTGATCATTAGGTGGAGATAATATGATCGTTGAAGAAAAATGATGGAAAAATGACAGAACAATATGTCTGTCCAAGAAAACAATGTTAAAATTATCAATCTCGTCAGTACTTCTTAGAACAACAGATAACAGAAATTGTCGAGTCAGTTATCTGCTCCAAATCTCACATTTGAATAAGGGCCAGGTTATCTGCCCCTAGTTTTTGTAACTCTCTCTGTAAATAAAAATAATACCACTCTTGTTTTAAAAAGTCGTCCTCATGTTGATTGAGTTAAAGTATCCTAACTGGAATATATGAAGATGAATACCTGCACTTGAAAAGGTATCTCTTTTTTTATGTGGAATTAGGTTCATAAATCCCCAACAAACAAAACTGTTATGATACTGATGGGTCCTAAACACTGTGCAAGATGTCAATGTTGAATTATAAAATACGCATGAATCGTTTAAAAAATCAACTGTTTATAGATGAAAAAAAACAAATAACTCTCTTAATTTTAGATAAAAATTAAAAGTTGATAAAGCTTTGATGAATATTTCTTTCATGTTTATTTCAGTTTCTCTTTATCACAATTCAGTATATTATCCTTTGGTCTATATTAACCAAAATTGACTAGATATAAAGAATATGCTCTCAGTGAGCTATGAAATCTTTTTTCTTCATGAAGCCCGTTCTAATACAATATCTGTCTTATAGATTCAGCCAGCGAGACCATAATTTGCCATTAAAATCTACCTATTAACTTATCCTACAATTTCAAATAAGAGATTTAGATTTTATTATCAATCTCTACTGCTCACTAAAAACCAGAGAACGATAAATGAATAAATCAAAATAAAATAAATAGATGAATAGGAAGCCCCATGAATTAATGGGGGCCAGACTTTAAGATGACATGTAAGAGTAACAGCTGAAGCCACTCAAACTTTGGTCTTCACAAAAGTCTTCAACTCCCAAAATTAAATGAACCATTCAACTTCTGGATAGAATTGACAGACGAATTCAGAAAGTAGAAAAATCAACAGAAACATTTCCATCACAGTTTGCTTAAGAACAACACAAAAACCAAAAAATAAATAAATCAATAAAATAAAATCGAACAAACCCTCAAACTTTTATCTAAATCATATAAAACTGTTTTTCACACAAAATATTTTCTTTGTCATTGTTGTAAGTAAAAGTATAGTTGGCGACCTTAGTTGAGGGTGACCTGAAGGCTCCCTTTTCGAGAGCTACTACACCAAGGTGTAGGGGAGGGCGCTACTCCTCTCCCTGGATTGCTCCACTTTACCCTTGATCCGTACATTATAATGCTGAGTGATAAGCAAGGAGGCATCAAGTACCATTTTTTGAGTCTTTGGTATGACTCGACTTCGGATTGAACCCTGGTCTCCCAGGCCATTGGCAAACATTCTAACCATCATGTCAATGTCCAGTAAGTAAAATTGGCGACCATAGTCAAGGGTGACCCGAAGACTCAAAGCGAAATATAAAAATCTTTGAGATGTTGTGCTGACACCAAGGATCTCTCTCTCTCTCTCATCCCTATCATTCCTCGCTCCTGGCAGGTCTTCTAAACTACTTCCTGTGTCTGCATGGAAATGATGTAAATAAGTTCTTGCTGGTCTTGTAATGTTCTTCTATGAACCCCTACACATGGACATGCCAGTGTTGGCCACAGTAGGACGTCCATTTATAGGAGTCCATAGAAGAACATAACTTATGAGTTTGTTCTTGCTTCTCCAGCAGTATCCCGCATGTTTTGTTTGTCTTACTTGTATGGTTTTTGAGGAGGGAATTCTGAGGTAAACCTGCTAAATATACCACACTTCCTGTTTTTAGATGTGTTTGTGAAAAGAAGGATTCTCAAAACAAGGATTTCTAATTCTTATGGTTTCATCCTATTTGAAAATAAATTTATCTTCTGTAAGAATAAAGGCAACCAAAAAATTAATACTCAGTTGTAAATCAGAGTGGAAATTCTTTTATTCTCAAAGAAACCTTTAAGTGGATAGTTTATATCAAAATCTTGCTGTTGTTATACAACAAAAATCAAAATCTCCTGATTCACAAATTCTCAAACTCTATATACCCACTTACCAGCAAAATAAATTAAGACACTTGGAAAGAGAATCCAACAAAGATATTTGGTTGAAAGAAGCTAACATCAACCGGATGTTGCCCTGACAGTAGCTACCAACACAATGAATAAAACACATCTCTGCGCATGTTGGCTATACGCAGGTTCAGGTTGAAAAACTAAATTAACAGACAATTAAAAAGTCGTTTTTTAACCAATCATAAATTTTCCCCCATAAGTTTTTCGGAGCCGATTTCGATCCCAAACATGGCTATAAAATGGCCAATAAAAATCATGAATGGCAGTTGACACCAGGACTGGTACCTGGGAGACTCTTCATGCATCACATTTCAGATAAGATCAAAGACAGCTGACAGCCTATCAATCCAAACCATATCACTATGCCGTACACCAACAAGCCAACTGGGCAAGAACAAACATATACCCATTTGCCTCCTGACCCCTATCTGGTAGAAGAAGAAAGCCTCTATCTTTTCTAAATCTACCAACTTCTGTTTATTTAAAATAAACAAAATTAAATTCGATTCTATCGTCTGTTGTCTCTTCCAATCATATGCTTGTATATAAGACTATGGAATTTTTGGCAATTTGTGTGTGTATATGTCCAGTCATGCATACACTCACATATCAGGGAAAAAAAACTGAAAACAAATTTGTACAATTTCACACAAACAGATATACACATAAACACATGTGTGTGTGTGTGTGTATATATATATATATATATATATGTTGGGAACTAAACATAGAGGTCTCCTTTTTTGGGAGATGTTGGAGGAGCTTCAGAGAATCATGTGACAGTTTGGTCATGTGACATTTTGAGAAGCAAATTCTATAACTCTTTGGTCATAGACACCGGTCAGAAAGGACCTGTCTTTCATCTTCGCTTTCATGACCAGTACATGCGTGCAAATTTATCCCTTGCGGACCATTCAAATTCACAAAAATTAAGAAAAATGTAAATTTTTAACTGCCGCTATCAGTCTGTTGGTTCTGAGAACAGCTTATATACCTTTTTATACTTTCGGACAGTATGTCATGTTTCTTAATTATGAGTACTATGCATGCCATGTTTCTTAATTATGTATACTATGTATGTATATAAAATGTATATTGTTGTAGTCTAAATGGACTTTGTTTTTCCTTACCGAAATATTCTGTGTTAGCTTTGTTGTATTCATTTTGACGCAATTTCTTTAGAAATATATTTACCTCTAACTTTATTGTAAGTGTTCGAAAAGGGTTACTCAAGGTTTGCGTGTGAGAAGGAGTTGGAGACCGAACAGAAACAGCAATATTTTGACCCCCACTCTTATGGCCGTCAACATTGTGTCTTTCTCGTTCTCCAGATGCTCAACCAGAGGCCCTGGGCCCACTCTCCTGGGTGATGGCTTTCTTTACTGCATCTTATCAGCAACTTCTCTGGTCCCCAAACTCCATCGGGGTTCCCGAGGGCCCCCTCAGCCGGGTGTGGCTTTCCCTACCACATCTCGTGTATAGCTCCGTCTCCAACTGTAACTGCAACTGTCTTGACATCTGTCTTGACTGAGTTATATAATAGTTTAACGCCCACTCGATCTTTGAAATCGCATGTTTTATTGTCATCAAGCGGAAATAACTGTCATGCAGTTCACAGGTCACTCTCTTCCAGTGCGTCAGTCTATGAGTGTACCATGGGAATTTTTTACCTCGTCCCATTTCATCAGCCAATTTCCATCCACACGATTTCCTCTCATAACTGCCATTAGAATGTGTCACTTCCTTCAGGTGCATCACCTTGGAATGGCATTTTTGGCCGGGTCAAAGGCCAAAATACAACAGCTTCAGCCTTCAATAGGCTAATGCATTATCGGAATAGGATGGTGGTAGTCTCAGTGAAGACTACACACATCCCTAAATTCATATATATCGCACACACACATTAATTTTTTGAAGTCCTGTGTGTACATATTTTAAAAATATTTCCATTATATTGTGAATTGAATTACCATGATCAGAAAGTCCGGTGAACACCTATGCTTGACATACGGCTCTGCAATCTGTGGTTGCTGGTTCGATCTCCAGTGGTGGAGATTACGGTTTACACTGCTGATGAGACCTAATAAGGTTGAAACAGTTGTTTAGTGTTTCCGTATGTCATGCATAGGAGTTCGCCAGATTTTCTGGTCATGGCAATTCAATTCACTATATAATTCCACTACTTAACAATAAATAAATAAATAAATAAACATCTCCATTACAATCCAAGTAAATATTGTCTTAAAAAAAACAGAAATTTAATAATTACTCACTATGTAAACATGTGGAAAATGAAAGTTCAAAGTAAGAGGGCATTTAGGGTTTGAGAAGATAAATACATGTGCAAAAATTCCAAAGACACATGTAAAGAAGAACTAAAACTTTCTGAATTTATATTCGTTGGTCTTTTATTTTTTTTGCTTTAGTTTTGCATGTATATATTTGTATAAACGATCTTTGCTAACCATTGAAGTAAATTTAGTTTTTAAAAAACTGTAAATTTCATGATTAATAACCCATTAATTGTGAAAAGCAAAATTTAAAAAAACCATGTAAAATTTGGTTGAGATTTTGAATTCATTTTAATAGTTAAAATCTAAAGGAATTAGATTAAAAAAATGTTAAGGTTTTAACTCAAGTACACGTCAACTCAAGCAATTTAAAACTTTTAAGTATATGGTAGCTTTACAATTATTTTCCTTCTGCTAGTACCGTCTTGAAAAAAGGAATAATTTATTCCCTAAAGTCTGTAAGTAGGTAAAAATAAAATAAGATCTAAAATGAATAAATAAAATAAATATAATAAAAATAAAATAAAATAAAAAAAGTAAACTCCATTAGAAAAAATAAAATAAATAAAAAAGTAAAGTTGGCGACCTTTGTTGAGGGTGACCAGAAGGCTCCCTTTTCAATAGCTACTACATTGAGGTGTAGGGGAAGAAGCTACCCCATTCTCTGGATTGCTCCATTTTATCCTTAATCCATACCATATAATGCTGTGTATTAAGCAAGGTGGCATCAAGTACCATATTTTAAGTCTTTGGTAAGACTCGACCTGGGACTGAACCCCAGTCTCCCAAACATTAGTGAACACTCTACTCATTAAGCCAATAAATAAATAAATTAGATAAATAAAATAAACAAAAAAATAAAACAACTAAATAAATATAGATATGAAAATATAAATAGATATAAATATAGATAAAAATATAAAATAACAGAAGTAAAATATATAAAATAAACTCCATCTGTAAAAAAAACTCTGAAACTCTTACTCCAAAATAATTTTGTCTAAATGAAATGATAGAATGACATGATCCCACCTATAACTCATCAAGCTAAGATGAAATATTGGGATTTTAAATTTAGAAAAAAAAGGAATGGAGGGGGGCTTTTTTCACATCTCCATAACCAGTAAGATTTCCTTCCCTGGCAATAAAAATTATGGGATACAGCAAGGTGGATGAATACGAAGTCAGGTCAACAGCAAGCTTTATCAGATGTTGGGCGAAAGAAAGTCAGAGGTCAATAGTAGGGGTTAAACAGCTCTAAGAGGAAACTACAGCTACTCATCTTTAAGGCTCGTGTTTATTGACGTGAAAATCAAAGGAGCCAACGAAAGATTACCATGACTAAGATATATCCAAATTGCATCCCCCTTCACACGGTTAAATAAAGTGCTAATTCTATTGAGGTTGGAGCTCTGGTCCCAGTGTCCAAAAAATCAGCTACAGAGCCCAAACCTTAGATTAAAAAACATTGTTAACAGTAACATTTAACGTTAGGACAATAAACCAGCTATCCATACATCTACAGCGGAGCACAAGGAAGAACAAATATAACTGGAGTAAACTAGACTTAAAAAAAGACCATGATACTGGTAATGAGTGAGCATTTGTCTTGACATCTGTGCAGAATAAACTCTGTTGATGCCACTATAAGATGTATAGAAATGCTTCTCAGTCGTCATGCCTTAAAATCCCTAAAGAGCATAGAGAAAAACCTTGCCAAGAATTGTGTCTGTTACATTTAATATCAACCTATGTACTGCGATCGTCTCTTGCTACACTAATACCAATGATAAAACGGTTTGGTTTGGTTTCTTTGTTTAATGGCATATCAACCTTTGTAGGTTATTTAATGCCAAAGCCATTCTCCTAGAAGAACAGTAGTTATACTATTTAACCCATAGCTGGGAGGATAAGGGGATTCATACCTTTCCCAAGGGTATTTGCCCAAAAGTGAACGTAATAGCGCGACTGGAGTACGAACTCGCTTACTACGATTCCGTAGGTTTAAGGTTTCTTTGTTTAATGGCATATCAACCATTGTAGGGTATTTAATGCCAAAGCTATTCTCCTAGAAGAACAGTAGTGGTACTATTTAACCCATAGCTTGGAGGATAAGGGGATTCATACCTTTCCCAAGGGTATTTGCCCAAAAGTGAACGTAATAGCGTGACTGGAGTACGAACTCGCTTACTACGATTCCGCAGTCCATCACTTTAACCATTACACCACGAGGACACCCCCTGATAAAACGGATATCACCACTTTCTATAACAGGCTATAATCGATTGCTTGATAGATTCCCAAACATAATGCACTAATCATTGGTGGAGACATGAATGCACAAGTATGTAAACATGAAAAAACCCATTTCTGCTTACACAGCCTGCCAAATAGAAATGGCACACATCCAACACATTTTTTTCACTTCAGAATAGGATAGGGTTCCTTAATACTAAATTCAAAAAACAAAGAAAAAAAGAGGGAGACTATGGACCTACACCTACCCAAATAATGATAAAAGCACAGCTTGATTAGATAGCCATCAACAAGCAGTGGATAAAGAGCACTTTAAACTGTGAGGGGGTATCTTCACAGAATTGGACCAACAAAATATATGCAGAAATAACAAGCACTCACTCAAAACTACATTTCAACTGTTCCTCACTTTGCAATAAAGATATAAGTAAAAAATACATGGGAACCGTAAGAAATAAATTCGATACTTTTCAGGAGATATATGAAAAATATGATGAAGAAGAAAACTTTATCAATGCCCAGTTGGAAGCATTAGGAAAGTGCATACTAACTAAACCGGATGTTAAATGCACAATTCCATGGAAGTGACTTGTTAGGAAAAAAAACAAGTTACTTAAAAAAACATTATCCTTACTCAAAATAAATCCAACAAATCTCAAAGTATTGAAACTGAAGAAATCCTAGAAAGAACTAACCGACAAATATCAAAAAAAGAAATCAAAATACATTCAAGACCGAATTGATAAATAAATTCAGTAGAAGATAGACAATCATAATTGCATGGCCGACAGGTAATGAAATGACCATAAAGAAGCACCAAAAGAGCAAAACTAAAAAGCTATCAGCCAAGAAGAAATATGTCTTCAGTGGAAAGAACATTTCAAGAATCTGTTCAAAAACCCTCCTGAAATGACTGAAAAAACTCTCCAAAAAATCTAAAAATAGCCAACAAGACATCGGAATATTTTACAGAGGAAGGACTTGATGCAGTATTTGGAAGAAAAAAACTGCAGGCCTGGATAAAATAACACCAGAAATTTGGAAGACAAGAAAATTTGGTGACATACTTCTTTGATTACTCTAGGCAATCTAAAAACAAAGCAATTGAGAAATATTTATGTATATATATATATATATATATATGTGTGTGTGTGTGTGTATACATTCATCATATACAAACATACTCACATTATGTGTGTAAATAATTAAAGTTGGCAACCAGAGTCGAGGACAACCTGAAGAGTCCTTTTTTAATAGCTACTACACCGAGGTGTAAAAGAGGGAACTACTCCATTCCCTGGATTTCTCCATTGTTTCCTTTGATACATACCTTAGAGTGCTGAGGGTTAAACAAGGAGATATCAAGTACCATTTTTTGTGTCTCTGGTATGTCTCGACCGAGGATTGAACTCCAGTTTCCAGGCCCTTTGTAAACATACTACCCACTAGGCCAATGGGCCGACATACACACAAATTCACCCACTCATACACATTTATATATACATATATATATATATATGAAGGAAATTGAAAAACAAAGTAATTTAAAGAGAAGAATTTATTGTGAAAGAAAGTCCTCGATGTGACACACACATTCACTCACACACAAGTACTTAATTTATACACATTCATAAATAGACCCCCCACACACATGCATGCATATATGTACAGATATATAAAGATAAATAGACCGAATTTTACTAATTTATAGATAGCTATGAAAGTAATATTTCTGCCATTTCGATAATGGCTACCAAAAGGTACATGATTAGTAATTAAGGAGTGAGTGCTTTGCCAGGCATTTAGAGCTACAAGAAAAGAACAGTTTTGCTTATATTCACATATTCTCAGTCTCATTAACTTCTTCTGGTCTTTTTTGGAGATTTTATTGTTCAAGTAGGCTCATATCAATTTCCTGCCTTGATTTGGGTGAGTGAATTTTTTTTTCGGTGGCATTTCAATTTGAGGTCATTCCCTTATTGCTTGAATATTTCTCTTGTGGGCTTTCATAGCTTTTCCAAACAGATCAGTATTCACACTAGGAACACATTTTCACATTAACTGATCACAAATCCCCATGTTTTACAATCAGAATTAATGCTGTTATTTTGGTCACTTGTATGTGGTAAGTGAATATCACAGCTATTTTACAACTGTCCATTTACACTGGCAACTAAAGATAATTTAACTGTCAACTTTTAGAATCTGACAAACTTGATGTTAAAGTAGACAATAGGAAAATCGATCCACCTAAATAATACTTTTTGTTGTTGTTTTTTTTTCACTTCACCAAGTGCAGTCAGCATTTGCCCAAGTAATAATTGTTTATTTAAGTTACATACATTTTCAGAGTCAAAATTCCAACAGTCATTTAGTCAAAGAATTTTTGAGAAACCTTGAAAAAAAGCACTGCCACAAATCTCTCAATTCTTGGAATTCTCCTTGACACTTCACAAAAAAAAAATAGCAACAAAAAGGTACTCATTAATTTCCCAAAGAACAGTAACATATACAATGTCCTGTTGGTTAAGTTTAGAATATGTTGACGATATCCTTTGCATAGAAGTAACTGTCTGTGTATGACTCTTAACTACATCTGCTGGTGAGCCTCTAATCCTGGAAGTGTGGATTACTCTGTCATTGCCAGTACCTCCAGGTTCACTGAACCAGAGTATTTGAATCTTTCAGGGTCTCATCTACAAGTTAAATTGATCTGTTTGAAAAATGTTCATATTCAAGAAGACCATATGCAAATAAAAAACCTCTTAAGAAAGAATTCAACAAAATAATGTGGATATCAACAATCAATGCAATGATTCCATGTCTTCTTGGCACAAAATTAGCATAGAAAGTTTGACATGTTTAATCAATAGAACATAAACTCAGAATACAAGAAAGTATTCTATATGCTGCTCGTTCCAACCTAGGAAGCAGCGTCGAATCAACCGAAAAGGACATCGAAACGAGGTTAACGAAAGCATGGACAGCTATCAATAGGCTATCGATTATATGGAAATCAGACCAAACCGATAAAATGAAACGCAGTTTCTTCCAGGCAGCGGTCACATCGATACTGCTATATGGATGCACTACATGGACGCTAACAAAACGGCTGGAGAAGAAACTAGATGGCAATTACACAAGAATGCTGCGTGCAATCCTCAACAAGTCCTGGCAGCAACACCCCACAAGACACCAACTGTACGGCCATCTGCCCCCTATCACGAAAACTATTCAAGTTAGACGAACCTGACATGCAGGACACTGCTGGAGAAGCAGAGATGAACTCATAAGAGATGTACTCTTATGGATCCCCACACATGGCCGCGCAAAAGCAGGACGACCAGCTCGAACGTACATTCAGCAGCTATGTGAGGATACAGGTTGTTGTCCTGAAGACCTACTTAGGGCGATGAACGATAGGGAGGAGTGGCGAGAGAGGGTCAGGGATATCCGTGCTGCCAGCACGATATGATGATGATTCTATATGCTAAGTTTTCAGCTTCAAAAATGTTTTTCCACTGTCAACACCATTGGCTACACATTTTTACCAGTCCTGAACAAGAACCTGCATATCATGCTCATATGAGAGTTTCATCAAAAGTAATGTCACCTATTCTCTCGGATCACTTAATAAGATATATTTACTTTGGTTTAAGACCTGAGCTGTATTAACCCCACCCATCTGCCATGAGCAGAATGTGACATAGCATTAATTTTTAAGCCAAGTACAACTCGTTTAAAATCAGAGTTTTCTTTCTCCTAAACTGGCTGCCTTACCTGGTTTAAAGAATCTAATCTGTTGAATTTACCTATAGCTGGCAGGAGAATAGCTGGATCAACACCTTTCCCGAGTGTATTAACATACTAGAAATTGAAGGTTGTGCTGATTTGGAAGATAGGTTCTATAAAAATGATTCATTCAAATGTGGAGTTGAAGTAGATGTTAGCACTTCTGCTATAGAGACACAGATGGAAGCTCAAAAGATGAAATAACTCCTGTTTATGTGGATGATGGTGCACAGGAGATTTCAGCTAATAAAAATGGTTAAGATGAAGATGATGCAGCTACTAAGATCCAAGTTGGATACAAAGTTTGAAAAGATAGGAAAGATAATATGGATGATGAGCCTAAGGAATCTGAAGACAGATTTGAACTCTTGTTGCCAAGTCCATTTCCTGTGATGTTAACTGTTGCGCTATATTTGGCCAAAAATATGGGGAGTCCTGTGAGAATCAAACTGATTAGCAATAGTCTTGAAGCCTTCTTCATTAACCATTATAGCCCTCAAGGTAACATCCTATTTTATCAATGTTGTCACACAATGTGTAGAGGTAGATGTTAATAGAATGCCAGTAGATGTTGAACTTTTTTTGCAATAAACCATGATGTTTTTTTTGACAGAAAGCAACTAAGCTGCAGTTTGGCAAAAAGGCATTTGACATAAAACAGCATACAAAACAGAGACGGGTTGTTCATTCAAAAAAAAATATTGTACTGATCGACATTATATTTGGTCAAAAATATGGGGATTCCTGTGAGAATCAAACTGATTAGCAATAATCTTCAGGCCTTCTTCATTAAACATTATAGCCCTCAAGGTAACATTCTATTTTATCAATGTTGTCACACAATATGTAGAGGTAGATGTTAATAGAATGCCAGTAGGTATTGAACTTTCTTTGCAATAAACCATGACATTTTTTTTGACAGACAGCAACTGAGCTGCTGTTTGGCAAAAAGGCATTTGACATAAAACTGCATATAAAACAGACGAGTTGTCCATTAAAAAAATATTGTATTCATTGACATTCTTTGATAATTGTTGAAGACCTAACAGTGAGCACTGTTCCATTGTGGTTAACGATTTTCAGCAGTGATGACTTTCATTGAGTTAGAGCTTTTAGAAAATAAATTCAAAGGAAGGACAGCATGAAATCCATTGCAATATTTGCAATTCTATTAACAGATTTACTTAATGAATTATCTAGTACATCTATTAATACATTGCTGTGTTTTAAATTTGTTTCTGGACATTACTTCTAATTCAGAACTCTTCAATTAAAAAAATAGAGAAAAATTTGTACTCATTGTGCAATTTAAGGCTTTTTTAAAAAAATGACCTTATTTCATTGTACTCACTGAAATTCCAGCCAAAACGATTTGTATTCATTTTGAAAAATGTCATTAAAAAAAAATCCTGAATTCATCTCTCCACTAGTTAAAGATAAAATAGTAGAACAGACTGGATTCTCTAACCTTTGTTGGTAGCCAATTCTAAAAGAAAGATAACTTTGAATTCAAAACCAGTGGTTAGAGGGGTTGGGACACTCTGATGTTTTTTCTTCTCTTATTCTGGCTTGGTATAGTTTTTCATTTAATGGCATATGAACCTTCATGGCTTAATTAATGCCAAAGTTATTCCTGTTGAAGAATAGTGGTACTATTTAACCCATCGTTAGAGGGAATAATAGAGTCCATATGTTTCCCAAAGGTCTTTGTGTAAAAGTCATTGTAATAGCCCAATTGCCTTGGTGAGGCAACTAGTCTAGGAGAAGGAAAACTCTGAATTCAATCCTGTTAAACTCCGCTTAAAATTGACCGTGTGTCATATCCTGCCCAAGCGGAGGAGTTGGTAAATATGTAATAGCCCAATTAGAGTTCAAGCTCATTGATTACAGCATGTTAACCTCTACATCACAAGCACTCCACCATTCTTGTTCTGGTATTTCCTTTGTAGATTCTAGTGTCAAGCTAGAACAGGCCAAGCTATTGATAGTATATTTGTCATAGGGATTGGCAACTTGCTGCATGGGCAGCTGCTCATCTTCCATAAAACCATGACCAAGCCTATATCGAGTTCTTGACTTAGATATGTCTTCTAGCCAGACTCATGAATACCACCAACAATTTAATTACAGAGAAAAAAAATTATATTCATATTTGGTTTTAAAGTAAAAAGTTTTCAGTCAAGTACAGTATACAACTCAATCAACTTATTTGTTTTGCTCATAAAGGAATTAGAATATATATATATATATATATATACACTCACATTTACATGGATTATCTAGCTCACTATATCTATAAATAAAGAGTACTTAATATCATTGACAGAGGGCATATATTTAATTTAAGATAGCGTAGACATAACCAACAGTGATAGGTAACTTTCATTTTCTTGTTTATACATTTACTTGGTTTGATAAACAGACAAGAAATTAACAGTTATCAAGCTAGTTAGACAAAATACATACTATTCTAATATATATTTATATATAATTTTTTTTATTGTTGGTCTTAAGAGAGAAAAAAGTAGATATCTCAAAATGAATAGCTCCAGAGATTCGTATTTCTTTTTAAGAATTTTTTATTCATTATTACATACGTGTATGTTTCAAGCTTGTCGCTTTCATCAGAGAACATATGTAGCATAAGGCCATATGAATGGGGCACCCAATAAGACTCAAACTCACTTGTGTAAGTTTGTTAGTTGAATGTTTGGTCGACTAAGTAACAAGCTGGAAACATACACATATGTAAGAATTAAATAAATAATTCTTTAAAAAATACAAATCTCTAAGTGGACTTATTCTTTTTGAAATATTTACTTTTTTCTCTCTTTGGACCAATAAAAAAAAAAAGAAAAATTTATATAAACAAAACAACTAAAATTAGTATACTCAACATTAGATAAAGTCTAAAATGGCTGTAAAACCAGAAAAAACTATTACAATCAAAGTTTGAAGTATAAATGAAGTAGAGAACAAATGCTACAACAACAACAACAAAATATTTTGAAAAATAAAAATCCAATTTGTCATCAGATGAGATGCTTTCAACCAAATTGTTTAAAGTGGCTCACCTGATGATCAATTTCACCAAACTGAGCCACAAGTTATTTTTTACATCTTAAAATTGTCTATAAAGAAGATTTGAGTAAATTGAATTAGATAGAAATGAGAATTTCAAGAAGTTGTATGCACATGAGCAGGAAGTGATTCACGGTCAAGTTTTTAAGCAGAGTTTAAGACGTTTGAATATAGAATTTTCCTTTACCTAGACCAGTTCCTATATATCAATTTTTTTATTCTTCTTATTGGGAATGATATAAATACTTACCTCCAAAGTTATTTTGTTATTTTGTTTCCTGATAACCTGATGATGAATTAATTAGCAATCTGGATTAGCTGACCATTGTTAATGACTTTGATTCTCTCTGGGTACTCAAAACTGCTCATCTTTTGTCAGCTAAACTTTGTAAATAACTATTTGATTTATTGTTTATATTCCTGATGGTTTTGGAGGAGTTTGTGGCTCTTTGATTACTTTATATTTTCTCAATTAAATCTAATCTTAAGTTCATAAGCAAAAATATAAATCTACTGAATTAAATCCCGTAAATATTATCTCACTTGAGTCTTTTGGTGGAGTTGGTTGGTTGGTTGTTTTTTTATGACATATAAACAATTGTAGGTTATTTAATGCCAAATCCATTTTTATACAAATAAACAGTTCTATTTCAAACAATTCAGTTTAGCATAAGTGCACAGTTCAATTGTCAAAATATTTCTATTTCACCATTGTCAAACAGTTCTAATTCAAACAATTTAGTTTAGTATAAGTATAGTTTTTGTTTACACACAGTACATAGTTTGATTGTCAAAAACATTTCTATTTCAAGGTATTCAGTTTATTCAAATAATTCAGTTTAGTAGAAGTATATATTTTCTCCACACACAGATAAATGTCAAAACAGTTCTATATTGAATAATTCAGTTTAGCATAAGTACAGTTTCAATGTTAAAAATTGTTCAAGCAGTTCAGTTTAACATCAGTAAACAATTTGATTGTCAATAATATTTCTATTTCCATCTATTCAGTTTAAGCAAACAGTTCTAATTCAAACAATTTAGTTTAGTATAAGTATAGCTTTTGTTTACACAGTTAAATGTTAAAACAGGTCTATTTCAAACAATTTAGTTTAGCATAAGTACACGCTTTAGTTCTATTTGACCCGTAGATAGGGCTCTATCAGGTGCTACCAGAGTGGACCTGGGAGCAATAGCAATGAAAGGGTGCTCCACATCCTCCTAAGCTCTAGCATCACTGGAACCTCACCATTAGATTGTTTAGTGTCATATCCAGGACACTCGTTGGGGTGGTCTTACTCCTCTGCAAAGGTATAGTTGGTGTATTTTACAGCTTCAGTTGGCTGGGTATTTGGTGGAGGTGGGGTGTCTTGGGATTTACAATATTTTATATACTTTTCTTTTTGCATTGCATACAAAAAAAAATAGATAGTGGAGGGATTTAGAAGTATTTTCAATGCATTTGGATTTGTCATCTAAAAAATGAATTATTTAGGGCAGTTTCATTTCCTCGGAGCTAAATATAAGGGTTGAATTATGGGAAGAAAAATTTTTTTTTCTAGCAATAGCTCTTTGAAATAAATCATTTCAAAGGAATGAAACAGAATTCTGAACATTGTAATTTGATATAGATAACACAACATATTAGACAATAAATGGCTGAGAAAGGATTCATTTTATGTTAAGTCAAGAAATGGAAGAGAAAGAGTTCTAGATCATTTTATAAAAGTGGCTTATTTTAGAAAGACAAGCTCAGTCTGGAAGCAACTATAAAACCTTCTCTTCAGTTACTTTGATCCTTATCCACCACATTATTACCAATTTATTGCATTAGCTCAATTTTAGAGCATACTAGAGAGAGAGAGAGAGAGAGAGAGAGAGAGCTGAATATATAAAAATGAAGAGAGAATTGCATAAAAATAAAGAGAGAGTAATGGTTCGACTGATTTTTAGTTTGGTAGAAGAATTGGATACAGTAGTTTGTTAAAAATATATGAATCCTAACATTTTTATTAGAGTTTTTTTTTTAATCTAAAGGCTTTTCATAAAAAATTCCAAAACATTAATGAGACATAAGTCTAAAATAAATAAAAGGTAGTAGATAATCAATATTTTATGAGCAAACAAAATATGATTGATTTTTATCAATATCTTTGCCACAATATTATGCAGACAATTCATTATTTATAAAAGTATATGCAGACAAATGATAAATAAAAGAAATAAAAGAAGGGGTATAAAATACAAAAAGCAACATAAAAACCAAAAGAAATGACAAATTGATAACAAATAAATTATAAAAGTTAATAGAACTGTTTTAAAAACTTTTATGACTTTATTTTTTTAATATTTTAGTATCACTGATTTGTTCAGAACTTACCCAATGAAGTAAAAGTGATAATTTGTTCAGAATTTGACAATCATCCTCACTGGATGGTACAGAGACAAGCTTTGTAAATAAGCAAAACAGGTTTTGTTTGGCTTCTTTGTTTAATAGCATATCAAGTTTCCTGGTTTATTTAATGCCAAAGCTATCTTTTAAGAAGAACAGTAATGGTACTATTTAACCCCAAGCTGGAGGGATAAGGGATTTTATACATTTTCCAAGGGTATTAGTCTGAAAGTGAATGTAAATAGCATGACTTGAATTCAAAAGCTTGCCACAATGTCTCAGATGAGAAAGTAAACTGGCAACAATTGTGAAATGATTTTAATAGTTTGTCAATGTGGGGGTTGCTTGTTTTGTTTGGTAGGGTTTTATGGCATATCAAATTTTGTAGGTTATTTAGTGCCAAATCCTCTTTATACATATATATTAAATATATATGATTTGGATTGGTGGGGTTTTATGGCATATGAACCTTTGTAGGTTATTTAGTGCCAAATCCTCTTTATACATATATATTAAATATATATGATTTGGATTGGTGGGGTTTTATGGCATATGAACCTTTGTAGGTTATTTAGTGCCAAATCCTCTTTATACATATATATTAAATATATTGGATTTGCAAACACATTTTGTTGATAACATTTTTAAATGATCCTGAGCTTTATTTTTGAACCCAGTTTAAGTGTTGCTTTGTAAGTGACAATTTAATATCAGTCATTTGTTTGTTTCCAAGAATTCTAACACAAAATTCTATTTAGTATTAATCATTTGTTTGCACTCTGTAAATTGTTTTAAATATTGTTAATGTAATATAATTTTATTTGCACTCAGTTAAATGGCTTCAAGCATTGCAATGTAACACTAGCAATCCAATTTAGGTACTCAGTTAAAGTGTTACAAGTATTGCTAATCAACACCAATAATTCTTGTTAACATTACTCATTTATTAGCGTTCTGTTAAATTGTTCCAGGTATTGCTATACATCACTAACAATTCAATTGAACATTTGTTATTTGTTTACACACAGTTAAATGATCAAACTGTTCTATTTCTAACAATCTGATTTAAAGTAAATCATTTGTTTGCACACAGTCTAAATATTAAATTTGACCTATAGATAGGATTCGATCAGGTGCCACTAGTCTGATCAGGACCTGGGAGCAATGGCAATGAAGTGGGTACTCTCTATTCCTCAAAGCCCCAGAGATGGAACCTCGCCATTACATTGTTTAATGTAATATCCAGGACACTTATTTTGGGGACTCACCCCTATACAGAGATACAGTCAGTATATTTTGCAGCCCCAGACAACTGTTAAAGCATTTATTCAGTGCAGTGGATATTTCCAAGATTTTTTTTTTTTTATTAATTAGAAAAATATTTTCCCACATTAGTTTTGACAATTTTACTGAAGGTTGGCCCAGCGGTTAGAGTGTTCGCCAATGGCCCGGGAGACCTGGGTTCAATCCCAGGTCGAGTCATACCAAAGACTTTAAAAATGGAACTTGATACCACCTTGCTTAACACTCAGCATTATAAGGTACGGTTCAAGGGTAAAGTGGAGCAATCCAGGGAATGGAGTAGCGCCCTCCCCTACACCTTGGTGTAGTAGCTATCGAAAAGGGAGCCTTCGGTTCACCCTCGACTATGGTCGCTAACTTTACTTACTTATAATGCTTAATCCTTATATTTCTATTTCTTATTCTTTTATTCTATTATTATTTCTTACATAGCTTGCTATTTTTTAGGGCTGTTTCATAATCTGTTTTAGCTTTGCAGAAAATATTAATATAGCTAGAATTTGTTGCTAACCTATAAGCTATAGATTTGTAAATATTTTTTTATAATCGTTTTTTGATTGTCTAATTTCATGTTCATGTGTACTGGTCGGTTTGTTGGATTTCACTATGGTTGCATTTGTTGGTGTTCAAATTGTGAATGACAAAGATAATTAACAGTTTATAACTTAGATGCTATGTGACACTATGAGTTGGATATATGCACCCATACATGTGTGCATGTGCGTATATATATATATATATATATATATATATATATATATATATGCCCATGCACATATGTGCACACACACACCTACACATATATATATATATACACACATATATATGTGACAAGATGAGTTAGATTTGGCCTGGGTATCAAATTTCAAATGTTAGGAAAACCCATTAACTAGATTAAGGAAATCTAGATAAGAAAATGTTTATATATATGGCCGCGGACATGGGTAAGTGTTAAGTACTTGTTGGGTACTGGTCAAAAACTTAAAAGGGTCTGAATTTAATGTCTATGTATCGGAGATGGCCAGGATAGGAAATATTTTATGTCCAGTTTTTTAAAGAGAGAAATGGTTCCCCAAAGAGTTATGAGTTTATTTGTGGGTGTCCTTTGGCCGGAAATAATAATGAGACATTCTATATATATACAGGAGCATTTTGGATCCTAGCAATTCGACTTAGTTTGGGTTCAAGGAAAGTTGATTAGGCCAGAACAAAGAAATAATGAACAGTGACATTACCAGCCAGACCCAGTTAGTTAAGATAATCTTTTGCCAGCCAAAACTCAAACTAGAACTAATTATCCACAAAGTGTTACACACTCTCCATTCTCCCTTGGCGTTCTAACCACAAAGTTGTTGTTGTGTTTTTTTCCCCTGTGAACCTGCCTCTCGCTCGATCCAGCCACACATAAGTTTTCGACATGGGGTTAGTAACTTATGCAACGAGTTGCAGAGGTGGGTATTCTCACAGCTACATCCAACTAAAATTTTTTGAAAATTTTTATCTATTCTTTCCTCATTGAATCCACTTTATGGCTATTATGATTGTACAAACATTATGAACCCATCATCATAGTAAAGTTCAAAATTCTCTTTATTGAATTTGTAGACTATTTTTCATAGTTGGAATATACCAACAATTTTCCTAGTTTCCCCACCAGAAAATAAATTATTAGCATTTCTTTTAGACCAGTTTGAGTTTTGGAAAAATAGGAAGGATCTTTGACAATATTTCATTTTTATTCATCATCAGAATTAATAAACTGCTGAGGTAATGTTCAAGCTTTGTTTAATAATTTCTTCACTCATAAGTGATGAAAAATCCCTTTAGAGTCAAACTGAATAAATACTGTTCTATTTTGTATCTTGTGGTACCAATTAATTACATTTTTCCATTGATTCACATTTATTATGCTCCTTAGATTATTACATATTTTAGTCAAGATCATTTTGCTGATTTATCCGGAGAGAAAAGAATATTTTTTTCTTTTTTCCTCTTTTTTATATGTTCTGACACTTACCACATTATTCTCTTATATGTGTCTTACTCAATAACACCCTATCATGTGACTAAAACTCATGCTAGAGAGACACTAGACTGGTCACTTTTACCATGTCTGTCTGAAGATTGTGGAAAACATGAAACTTAAATAACAAACTTATCCTGTTTATAAACATGCACTGGTATAATCACACTGAGCGCTCTTTTCATGCAAAATTTTATTCACTGTTCATCTATCTATCTGTCTCTATATATAAGTAAATAAATTAATTGTTTTAAAACCTTTTTTCTTAAATCAAGACAGTGTTCAAATATTTCTCAGAACAGTGTATATTTTTTTGTACCCTGCCCGATTCAGATTTGTGTATTTCACTTAAAGCTAGTAAACTTTGGAAAAACATGAATCTGTTTTCTCTCTCATTATGGATAAGTCATAGGGCAGACTGTCCTTTTGTTTTAGTTTGAAAGTTTTGTTGAAAGAAAACTGCATTCAAATCAGCATTCCTTGGGTAAATACAGCCCCTTTTTGCATTGAGTGGTGACTATTCAGAACATATCAATTTTTCATTTTACTTGGGTTTCATTGACGATAAAAGTTTTTCAAATACATCAAACTTAGATATGAAGCTGATAGGAGGAGGTAAGATAATTTATTTTAGCTTATATATATATATATTTTCTAAGTATATTTTAACTGAAATAATTCAGTTCAGTGGTTCTATTATAAATTTATTTCAGGTTTAATGACCCTTGGTAGATGGAGATAAATACATTTGTACTTAGAATATGATATAAACATCCCTGTCTTGTTTCCAGCAGGAAGAGAAAAAGAAATTTTTGTTGAAAATATCTTTATATGTTAATATTTAAGTATTCTCTTATTTATTTTATTTTAAAGAATTCATTACCTACAATTTAAATTGCTTACCACTTAACAGTCTAAACACTAGACTATTTTCCTTAGATAATACCTACTTATATATATATATATATATATATACAAAGAATTCTTTTTTGTATGTGATGGGCAAAGAATATTCTAAGTTTTAATCAGCCTTTGTTTCTTTACAAGGAAACATCTATAAAATTTAAGGAACTCTTAAAAGTCTTTTTCTTTGGAAGCCAAGTAATTTTGACCATTCTCTGTCCATTGTTCAAAACACGAATGAGACATGGGTGTTGTCGATGGATGAACTCAAGTGTTGAACCGTCTTTGGTTCCTCTCTTTGATGAGACTAAGATTTGAATTATGTCTTTAAATCAAGCAAGTCTATTGGTTTAAATGTTTATATGACAATGTTTCATGTTAGGGACATTGTTATTTTGAAGTATATTTGATGTTAAATCTTTTATTGAAGCAGCACTTAGAATATAAATCCCATAAGACAACCCTTTTCTTTAAGTGCTTCAAGATGGTGGTCTGTATATATACATATATATATATATGTATATATATCCACACACACACATAACTTATTTCCAACTGAATTTACTACCATTAAAGTTTTTCACCAAATGACGGCTGTTCTAAATTCAATTGTAGATAAGGTCAGGCAGAATGGTCTCTCAAACTTGGAATGTAAATAAAACAAAGCAACAGATGAAAAATTTAATTTTACTCCAAGAAAAAGAAACAGTATTAGTCATTTTGTTTTGTTCCTGTCATAACTTTTAAAAAGATTATATCAGCTAAAAGTTTGCCCTTAGGAACTAATTATGAAGATTCATTCTGAAGTACTGCAGTGCTTTCCTCATCATTGGTTCTATTATTCTTGCCATTTATTTGCAGCCAATATTCAGAGATTTGAACTTTCAGGTATCCCCAGTGGAAATAATCACAAGGGAATAAATGTAGCGAGTGAAATAACCCGGCAGTGCAATGATTGAGACATATTTCTTTTTTTTTCAAGTATTATCCTGTATTCATATTCACCATTCCACACCATAATAGCAGCTAAAATGGTGTGGCTGCCACTCAAAAATCAACATCCTCTTCCCTTATTACTAGTTGAATCTATTTGGCTGCAATTTTAGATCCAGATCATCCTGCTGAACCATATATTGAGATATATAGTATTTCCCTTTAGATGGGTTTTCGGGGGGTGTCCTCATGGTGTAATGGTTAAAGCGATGGACTGTGGGATTGTAGTAAGCAAGTTCGTGCTCCAGTCATGCTATTACGTTCATTTTCGGGCAAATACCCTTGGGAAAGGTATAAACCCCCTTATCCTCCAAGCTATGGGTTAAATAGTACCACTACTGTTCTTCTTAGAGAATGGCTTTGGCATTAAATAACCTACAAAGGTTGATATGCCATTAAACAAAGAAACCTTAATGGGCTTTCAAAAAATGTCATTGATTTATCAATATTTACATTAAGATTGTAAAGATTTTTCTTTTTATCTTGTTTTTAGCAAAAAGTGCACGATAGATTTATTACAGCATTTATCAATCAGATGAAGACAAGCTGATCATTTCAGAGATTTTATTTTCACAAATTCTTATATGTTACTAATGTATAGTGATAAGGATACTTGTCATAGGACAGTGGTTAGTAAACTAATCTCACTGTCCATTGTCTGTGAGATTGATCCTTTATGCGTATTATTATTTTGAACTTATTCTAGACAATAGTAAGTTCGATAAATATATACAAAGGACTTATAAAAAGTTCTCGGCCTGACCAAAAAAAGAATAAGGAAGACTTACCTAACAGATGGTATTTCCTATATTCCTCTCAGATTTTTGTGGGGTTAGGTAGTGAGTTTGATCCTGGCCAGGTGCTCATCTCTGTAGCCTTGTACCAGACTAACCTAACCTTAGGAATGAGCTACATATGCAAATACATTAGTATGCATGTAGACTGAGTACTTACGTATCCATATACAAACTATTTTTTTGTTTATGAATACCGATAAAATGAAACGCAGTTTCTTCCAGGCAGCGGTCACATCGATACTGCTATATGGCTGCACTACATAGACGCTAACAAAACGGCTGGAGAAGAAGCTAGACGGCAATTACACAAGAATGCTATGTGCAATCTTAAACAAGTCCTGGCGGCAACACCTCACAAGACACCAACTGTACGGCCACCTGCCCCCTATTCAAGTTAGACGAACCAGACATGCAGGACACTGCTGGAGAAGCAGTGATGAACTCATAAGAGATGTACTCTTATGGACCCCCACACATGTCCGTGCAAAAGCAGGACGACCAGCACGAACACACATTCAGCAGCTATGTGAGGATACGGGATGTTGTCCTGAAGACCTACCTAGGGCGATGAACGATAGAGAGGAGTGGCGAGAGAGGGTCAGGGATATCCGTGCTACCAGCGCGATATGATGATGATGAATGTCAGTGTCGTGAAACGGAAAAATATAAGCTAAATTCTCTCTGAATAAATGATTTAAGATCAAAATAAATTGACAATGATATTAAGTTTCTATCGGTGTCCTATAATATTTGTTACATTTAATTCATGAAATCTACATGCAAATGGAACAACTATTATGGGACCAAGGTAGTATTATCTATACTATATGTCCTGGAGACATTTTTTGGAAGCCAAGAATTTAGTGGCCCAAGGGTAATCTGATAGCTACCTGGACAAACTTAGACCAGGAGCTTTCTTTTTACTCACCACCCATCTTGAGGGCCCATTGATCAACAAATAAAATCTTTCAGCGGAATTATATATGACATTTGTCTCGAGTGCTTTTGGGCAGTAACGCATAAATGAAAGAAAACGAACTGAATAGATAACAGATATAGAAAGGATTTCAACACGAATGTTATACACGCAGAACCACCTTTCTCGTGTAATTACGCAAAATCAAGAAACGGTTGCTATGACATCTAACAGCTGTAAGTAAACGCATTTTTAAATCACAAATTGCACCAAAATGAAGATGAACAAACGTCCAACGTAATGTCCGCTTTTAGTTGATCTTGTGTATACATAGATATATATTTCTTTTAAATACCCTATCCGGTGGCAAAAGCTACTCGGTAGCGCCAGGAGTGGCAGTACCACCTTGAGCTACCGAAACTGTATTATCACCCTGGATGGTGGCTGATGAGGCTAGGGTATCGCACATGCTTTCACACGTTGTATGATGAAAAAAAAAAAATAAAATGTTGAAGTTTGTACATTTGTGGTGATTTACTGTGTAGTGGTAATTTACTAAGATTTTTGCTTAGATGTGGCACAAGGCCATATGAAAGGGGCACCCAATGAGACTCAATTGTACATTTGTGTCTACTTCATATTTTGGATAGATATTGAGTTGACCTCAGGTTTTAACCACAATGATAGATGGTTCCTATTTGAGGTCACTGGAAGTCAAATATGGCATTTTTGGAAAAAGAGAGTGAGAGACATACTTTTATATGGAATACAAAAATCTTTTTATCTCATACGTAAATGGTTGTAAGGAAAAACATAGCACTTGACTCCTGGGTCTAATTCAAGCTATGTACAGGCATCTTTGCCAGATTCATGTAATACATTGAGTGAATCCAAGTCCAGCTGTAGGCTCATCTGGCTCACATTGCTCCAAGTGAGCTGATGACTAGCATCAATCTGACAGGGCTTGAACCTTGGTTCATGCCCAACCTCCCCTACGAGAAGCCAACATTGTGTCAAGACCTATCTGGTGGGAGACAGATACAAATAACTGTAAATAGTGCTAAGGAAAAATCAAATTCTAGATTTTTACATGGCCAGCTATATGTTGGATGTTTACACATAAGTAGTTAAAAAAGGACTTTATATATTTGAAAAAGATGAAAGAACAAGGAGTTTTATGCATGAAGAGGTTCTTTGAAATTAATCAAAATTTTTCTTAATGTTTTAAACTCTTTCATTTATATATTTCTAGGTACATATTTCAAATTTTGTGCAAACAAAAATCTCAGAATTATTCCCTTACAACATTTAATCCTCTATCTTTTCTTACCACTGCCCAAGCATTGCCAGATACCTCTGCTAGTGTATATAAGATTTTGCCATCTGATGAGTATGGGATTACACAACATGAAAAATTTTTTTAGAGCTTTTTATTTTATTTGCAGAATTTAAAAAAAATTTCTACCAGCTCTTTCAGTTTTGGAGCATAAAGCTATTTTTTTAATTTACCCAACAGATTCTTTTGTGTATATACGTATTTTAAACTGAATCTTCAGGGGATTGGCTAAAAAGTTCATTGGCTAACCAAGATTATCTCATGGAATGAGATCAAATGAAATTTATTTTTCAACAGTCCCTTTGAGGTCTAGACACTTCTTCCATTTGTGTTGCAGTACTTGTTTTTATTGATCTCAAAGATCATCTATAGCTAATATGATATATGAATTTTTCATCCCATCCTCACCTGTAGTCATGGTTCATGAGCTTGTCATAGGTACCATAGGTTGGTATGTAATTTTAAAGACTAAAACATATGATAGGAAAATTGTGCTGCACCAAGTGTAAAAAGACTGCCAATAAAATCAGCATTTAAAGCTCTGAATTTTGTCTAGCCTTACTTTCATATCTGAGCCAGAAGAAATTCCATGATTTTAAATGCTATTTCTCAAAGCTAACAAGTTTTATATATTGGGTAGATAAAAGCTGCAAGCTATACAATCTTTATCTCAGAATCATGCAAATTTGGGAATTTTCCAAAGCATGCAATACAGTAAATATGTCCATTTAGCTATTTCAGAGCTTTTCATATTTGCGTGGGTGTATGTGTAAGTAAATATAAGAATATAAATGGGAATGGGTTTAAATAGCTATGACATGACAATTTGAAAATGAAGTGGAAAAAAACCAAAAGCAAGTGGAAAGAAGATAGAAAAACAGAAAATAGAGAAGCAGTATCAATTTTAGAAGAGGAACAGACAATGAGAGTGAGAGATTGATAAATGATGACAGTGAAATGAAATGAATAAAATAAAAAATATTGCAAAGGACAGTAACAAAGCTGAACAACAGAAGAGCTCTTCAGAATAAGAAATAAAAAATGCTACTTCATGTCTGTATTCTTTTTCTCCTTTTCTTATTTATTTTTCCAAGTTATGAATTTAAAATGTTCACAGAGCATATAATTCGTTATGATTTAAGAAGTAAATTAAATCATCTTCTAAAGGTGATATGACTACTTTGTTGAACTAGAAAAAACAAAAAAAACATGAAGCAAAAAGCAGAACACAGACATGTATGAAAGCGCATTAAAAAAAAAAAAAGATTGAAATAGCCAAAAATATGAAAACATTTATGGCAGCAGGCACCGCAATCCACTTGGAACACTTTTCACAGAATTATCTAGTGCCAACTATTTGTATCTTTGAGAAATAGAAAAGAAATGAAGAAAGAGAAATTTATTGGAGAGTGTAAAAAAAGATAAAAACTCCAGAAAGCATAGACATAAAAAGCAAAGAAATGATTAAGTTCATGTAAAAGCCCAAATGATACTAAAATATTTTATTTAATTTTATTTCAGCTGATTCAATTTATTTAAAATTTGGAAATGTGTAAGTTAGTTAGAGAGAGTGTTGAAGTAAGAGAATGGGAAAGTTGCTTCTTGAAGTCACATCAGAGCCATTTAGAAATTCACAGTGAACCATTCCAAGTAAAAGAAAGAAAAAGGGGGAAAAAAGTGAATATAGTCAAAATGGTTGATGAAATTTTGAATTTTCAATGTGGACCTTTTTATTTTGTGAATTGAATTTTATGCCACATTATGCAGCTGATAAAAAGCAAAATAAATATCAAAAGAAAGATTGCGACCAGTACAGTGAAACTGATACTAGTTGATAAAGATATCTATAGACTATGAAATATTTAAAAAAAAACTCAAAAAGGTAAAATCAAATTTGACTGTTCAAACCTGCTTCTAAGTTAATTATACACTTAACATATGAAGCAACTCTAAAATACTGGTTCTGGCAGGCAGTGTGAATATATCCAAAGATGCATGCACTCACATATATATATGTGCGTGTATGTGTGTGTAAGATGAACTACAAGGATAAGACTAGCAGAAATATTTGTTAGTTTTTTCTTGTTCCCAACTAGTTTTGACCTCAGGTTGATACAGAAGAAAAGTATTTTTCAAATAGTTTTTCATTGAGTTCATGTGCTATGAAAGAAGTGATGAAAAATGGATTGATAGCATAGCATATATTCTTTGAATAAAAATTGTTTCTTGGTATCCAAGTGTCTTTGATTGAATTTTATGTTCTCTGCTCTTGTAAAAACTTGGAAGTGAGTACTACATTTCAAAGATATTTATTAAGCAAGGGTGGGGGTGAATTTCAAATAAGTCCTGGTTTGGTTGGGTTGGGTTTTATGTCATTATTAACCATTGGAAGTTATTTAATACCAAATCCTCTTTATACATATTAAATATGATTTGTAAATACATTTTTAAACAAACTTGCACACAGTTAAATGGTTTCAAGTATTTCTAATATGAATGATTCTATTTACTTTGAATCATTTGTAATTTTGTAACACAAATAATTTAACATCAGTCATTTGTTTACACACAGTTTATATGGTCGAACATTTTCTTTGACCTTTAGATAACACGCTATCAGGTGCTACAACTCTAGATTCGAGTGGACCTGGGATCAATGGCAATGAAAGCGTACTCCTCATTCCCCAAAGTTTCAGCTTCACCATTTGATTGTTTCATGTTATTTGCAGGATACTCATTGGGGGAGTCTTACCCCTTATCAGAGATACAGTTAATGTATTCTACAGCCCCAGATGACAAGGCTGAGTGCCATTTTGGTTTGATATTTAACTAAACCATTTATTCATTTAGGTGTTTATGTGTCAACACATGTCCATCCTATTTAAAAGTAATATTTCTGGGAGAGTTTAACATGATTTTTAAAGCCAGTTAGAGTTAGTGTTTTGATAATAGATTAGCTTAATCTTTAAGCCTCTTAGGGTCAAAATTAGGAATCTTTATCTATTTATCCTGGACTGTTTCTGTTTTCTATCCAATATTGTCCAATGTTCTTTTTTTCAATTTTTTACCATGATGGTGAACTCTACTTCTAAAACTGTTACTGTTTGATCAGAAATGTTATTCTACAAGTATTAGTTTGTAGTAATCCATAGATTTGATTCTGTTCTTAGTAATTTTTGTCTAAAATAAAGTAGCTTTACTGCCTTTCTAATGTATAGTTTTGGCAGTGTATACAATTCAGAAAATAAATTACATTTTTGCTTATGCATACACTACCTTATATAACTAAGTACACATATAGCCTTATTAAAAAAACCTTTTTATAAAAAGTCAATTTTCTTCTAAACTAAAGAAATCAAGATTTTAATATTTGTTGTGGAACATTATCAAAACTAAAATTTTTAGGTATTATTTATTACCAACCTTTACAGTATTGAAACTTTAATGAAAAAGAATGTTGCAACACTTCTCTTAGAAAAAATTAAATTGCATAAAGAGACATAAGAGGCTTACTCATTCTTAAACTGCTATGTATTCATAATTTTGGCTACCAAATTTCAATACTGGAAAATATGGTTATGAATGATAGCTAATTATATCCATTTTGGTTTTGTGTATTCCACTATAAAGGATCCAAATCAGGTCTTTTTGGTTTAGAAAAAAAATTAACTTTCATAAAAAAAACTTTGTGAGGTGTGTACTTTTATAAAGCTGATACAATAAAGTAAGTGCTAGAGAGATAAGACATTTACGAAAGATCCCTGTGTAATCAGCAAATATCAACAGTTAGACATTGGGTTTTGAACCTCTTTACTCAAAACAAGTATTGTCAAAGTAATTATTACTTGTAAAAAAATGATTGAATTTCAATGAGATTTTTTTTCAGCAACTAAAAACGTTTATTTGCTTGCACTTTTGGAATTCTTTAGTTACCGTGATTTTCTTGTCATTAAAATATTGATTTTGGTCACCTTGAGAGACATGAAGCAAGCCTTGAATGAGATAACCTCATGATCCTTCTTGCAAATACACCTGCCCAAGCCAAATCCCTATTGTATAGCCTGTAGCTGGCAGCAAGAGTCATTAGCTTTGTCATGAACTCAGATAAAACAGAGCCCATGTGTTTTAAATAAAAAGGCATCTCTTCATTTAATGGCAAGTCTCTGAAATCAGTAGACTGGTTCTCATACCTTGGTAACAATATCTCATCTACTCAAAGAGATATCAACATATGCAGAGGAAAGGTATGGACTACTTTTGACATAATCAATCATTGAGAAATCCGATCTTTTTGATGAAATAAGGCAGGAATTCTTCCAGGCTATAGCTGTTTCAGTGCTACAGAATGATTGCACTGCATGGAATAACAAAACATTTGCAGAAAAATCTTAATGGAAACTGCAGCATGCTATTTTGAATGAATCCTGGAAACAGCATCCCACAAGAAGCAGTTATATGACCACTTGCTTTCCATCTCACAAACCTTTCATGTAAGATGAACCAGACATGCTTAGTATTGTAAGAAAGTAAGGATGAATTCAGAAGCAACATTTTCTTGTGCACTCCTACACACTGACATTATATTGTTGGCTGCCCAGTAAAAGCTTATATACATCAATTCTGCACGGACACTGGGTTCACTCGAAATGATGTGTCAAGAATGATGACTGACAGGAACAGATGGAGACAGAGTTAAAGAAATCAATGCTATTAACAGAACTTGATCACCATTATATATATATATATATATATATATATATATATATATATATATATATATATATATATATCTTTATTACACACACATACATATACATCATTACAGGGAAGTTGAATTGTATAGAGATATTTACGAAGCTTAATTCAGTTACACACAGCTGAAATGAGTTTAACGTGATTATAAGATTCCAATCTCCCGAAGGAAGAAAGCCTTTTTGCCTGCCTCGAAAATCAGCATTCCAAATCTTGATTTTCATCTGGAATTGCACAGATAATTTGTACTTGTAGGTAAACAGTTACCCTATTTATCAGATGTGTGTGTGTGTGTGTGTGTGCATATATTTCATAAAAAACATTAAAAACACTGCAAAATTCTCTTTTTAGTGTATGGAAGATACTTTTTTTTTAAGTTAAGTATGGAAGACATTTGGGAAAAAAAATTGGAAACATTTTTTATAAAATAGGAAAAATATTCTAAAAATGCAGGGAAAATATAAATAAGACATTCCAAGTAAATTTTAGTTTTAGCATTTCAAATCCATATGCATCATTCAAAGCTCAAATGTGATTCATTTGTTACTGTTAGTAATCTTCACTTTTTTCAATTGCACTTTAAAAAAAAATTTGTCATCAGTTGTTTATCTATGATATCGATTATTGCGATCTAATATGATTGGTTGTACAGCAGATTGACACTTTCTGAGTCATTTAACACCAAATTAAATTCAGTTTAGTATAAGTATAGATTTTGTTTACAAAGAGTTTGATATCAAAACACTTCTATTTTTAACAATTCAGTTTAGCATAAGTACTCAGTTTAGTTTGACTTAACCCACTAATAGGACCCTATCAGATGCTACCACTTCAGGCCAGAGTGAACCTGGGTGCGATGGCAATAAAGGGGTACTCCGCATTCCCTAAAGCTCCAGCATTATTGGAATCTCACCATCAGATTGTTTAGTGTCATATCTTGGATACTCGTTGGGGGAGTCTTACCCATCTGCAGAGAAGCAGTCAGTGTGTACAGTCCCCTCCTCAGTCAACTGAGCTCTCATTGGTGGGTAGGTCTTACACCCCTGCAGAGATGCAGTCAGTGTATTCTACAGTCCCCACCCAGCCAAGTGGACAAGATCTAATATGAATAATTTACAGTTATATGACATCAATTATCCCCCTCAAAAATTTTTCAACCGAATTGTTTGATCCATAGATTGGATACTAACAAGTACTATCACTGCAGGTCACAGGGGATCTTGGAATAATAATGATGAGGAGGTACTCCACAAGTCCTAGAGACTCATCACCGGATACAGTTTCATGTCATATTTAGGATATGTTTTTTTTTAGGTGGGGGTTGGAGTGTTATGTGTACCCAGTGTATATATATATATATATATATATATATATATATATATATACTTTTTTATAAAAAAAAAAAACATTCAGTCACTAAAGAGTTACTTTAAAGTGAAGTTGAAATTATTGTAAAATTTAATTTAAATTTACTTAAAATTTTATGTTTCTTTATAAATTTGTTATTGTCTCAACCAGAAACGAGAGGAGACCGGAAATAATCTTTAATGGGAGAAGGCTCCTTTCTCCCCTTCCCTTCTGTGACTCTCCCCATTATATGGCTGTAATCATTTATTTCCATGTTGGGTCTGAAGAAGTCCTGTTAAATTTTTGGGAGTTGTTGATTCATATCAATGCACTCAGCAGGATTGAAATAAATTCATAATCCTAATGTAACTGAATTTTGTTTTTTTCTTTTAAGAATATTTGCTCTGTGATATGATTTACATTGAGATCTTTACCAGGAATATTTAAAAATTCAAATTTTGAATAATTTAATTATCCTGATGGTATCGTTCATTACTCTGGATTTATTGGATTGAGAAAACCCCTATATATATATATATATATATAATAGATTTGGGAATACTGTGCCTTTTCTTTTTTTCTTGATTCAGTCACATATGTTCAAGGAAATAAACTTTTGGGACTGAACATGAATCGGGTGTGAAGTAGTTTCATAAAGAAAAGATGTTGCTGAAGAGAGACAAAATCATTTCTTATTAGAAATACAAAACAGATGAAAAAAACTAACGCCATTAATCGGAAAATCTTCCATAAAAGCAGCGGTAAATGACAAACTGGCAATATTCCAATGGTTTGGCGGAAATGAGGTCGATGTTTTCCCAGGAATTGGTGAATTTTGTTTTGTTTGTTGTTTCTATTTGTGTTTTTTTGAAGACAGATATGTGTGCATGTGTTTCCCTTTTAGTGTGCATTAACACTAGGCACAGAACAGGTGATAATTCCCATCGGGTATAGTTTAATGTCCTGTTTTCTAAGGGGTCATACACCTCTGCAGGTGTATACATCACCTTAAATGTATATTTGTGTACCACATTTTTCGCAAATGAATGCTACACATGGATCATATGAAAAAGTACCATTGTCAGCAAATCATACTGGATCATGAATAGATAAACCAGCATCCGAAAGAATGATTGGTGGACAGAGATCAATATTTCTTAACCAAGGAGGTGCCCGTGGTGTAATGGTTATCGTCGAAGGATTTGGATACGGCGACACGAGTTCAAATTCTGGACCTGACTGATTGCATTTCACATAGCACTAATACCCTTGGGAAAGGTATGAATCCAATTATTCTCCCTCCAGCTATGGGTAAATAGTAGGGCAGACTAGGTTCTTCAGCCTTGGTGAGGCAACTAGTCTAGGAGAAGAAAAACTCGTCATTCAAACCTGTTAAACTCCGCTTAAAAATTGACCTTGTGTCATATCCTGCCCGAGCGGAGGGGTTGGGTAAATAGGATCAATATTTCTTAACCTTCTAGAGGATGCAGGTAGCATATTCTGCGTCAATTTTGGAGACTTGTATTAATTAATCTACCTATCTATACATAAGAAATCATTGGCAGTAAAATAAACTTGAATTTTTGACTGGTAATTTCTGATTTAAAAGTAGAATTTCCATAAAAACTGAATTTGGAGGTGGTGCCCGTGGTGTAATGGTTATTGTCGTAGGAAATGGACATGGCGACACGAGTTCAAATCCTGGACAAGATTGATTGCATTTCACATAGCACTAATACCCTTGGAAAAGGTATGAATCCAATTATTCTCCCTCGAGCTATGGGTAAATAGTAGGACAGACTGGGTTCTTTAGCCTTGGTCAGGCAACAAGTCTAGGAGAAGGAATACCCTGAATTCAGACTTGTTAAACTCTGCTTAAAAACTGACCTTGTGTCATATCTTGCCCGAGTGGAGGGGTTGGGTAAATATGATAAAAACTGAATTTGATAAAGAAATGGAATTTACACTACTCGCAATGTCTTCTTCATTTTTGGTTATTAGTTAATAGTTAGTGCCATTCAGTCAGGATAGTTGGAGAAACAAGGTTACTAATCCTAAATTATTAATAATTCCTGAAACAATTATTCACTAATATAGTCTGGCACAAGGCTATATGTGTTGGGTACTCATGCAGAAGAGAACTCAATTCCATGTTTACTGTCTTGAAGACTAGATTGCTAATCAACGCTCAATAGCAAGGTGACTAATTTCTTGAATAGGTATATATCAAACTTAGTCTGGCACAAGACTCTAAATGTCGATGACCTACGGAGAAGTCATTTTGATTCTTACCAGAAGAACAGCTTGCTCAATCACAAAAGGACCATGATTCACAGAATAGTGACCACACTTCATCTAAAAAGTTGAGACAATGCTTAGAAGATAGCATTTGTCAGAAGTTTACGATAAAAAGAAACTAAGGATACTTATACAAATGATTCATGGAATAACTCCAATTCTTCATCTTGCGCAGCTGTTAAATCGGTTTGTACTTAAAATGATACGAGAATGGATAGCAATTTGGTGTAAACTGAGAATTTATCAGATGCCAACTAATTTACTTTTAATTAGACTTCTTAGTTACTCTCTCTCTAATCTTTTCCCATTTTGGAGCATTAATGACAACAACAATGGTGCCGACATTAGTCTTAGGCTCAAATATATGTGGTCACATGACCTATAATTTTTGTATGTAAATTAGGATAAAACAAGAAGAAGCAGTCTGTAGAAATGGCCTGCTCGTTGTGTGTTCTGGCGTCAGAAATACGAGGAGAGCAAAGCAAACAAAGATAATAAAAGCCGTATCAACTTCTTCAATACATTTGAATATGGCCATATCAGCAAACTTTTCCTCTGACCGGACAACCTAATTTGAATTTATCATTCTCATATTAAACAGAACTATATCCATACAACATTTGTATATGTACGCACGTCTTTGGCGAATAGTCGTTACTAAGTGGGTTTCATGGACTACTGTTATATATATATATAGATAAACAAGGTGGAATACAGAAAACAACCTATGTTGGGTTATTTTATGCTCAATTCAGTTTAACAATTGTGATCTTATATTATCAATAAAAATATATCCTCTCAATCATTTTAAACAAGTAAAAACTTCAGCGTATCAATTTGGACTGTTACGTCTTCAAGTATTCCTATCTAATACTAACATTTTTTAAAGAGATTTATTTGACCCATAGATAGGACTTCATATTCCATATTGCTTCACTATACAGTTGTTTATCATACTTAAGATACTGCATGCATGTGTTATATATATATATATATATATATATATATATAATGCTTATCAAGTATGAAATAAGCTAATAATAAAATAGGATATAAACTCGCAGAGAGTTTCATGCTATTGATCTCCAGGTGAGCTAGTATTCAACACATCTGATTTCGTTAGATTTTGAGTCACATGACTATTATGTGGTTGATATACCCAGTCACATAGCTGAATCAGGTACCAAATTACAAAGTAGATATTTACTTTCATGGCAGCATTTAGCTACCAACCCCTATCCTTTAACTAATTATTCTAACCTGGAAAACTAATTATATAGTATTTTTTCCTACAAGCACAATTTACAATTTCTTGATTCCTCATTGCAAGCTTCCGCTCTTTTTTGACTAGAACACTAAATGTCTGGTTCTTCTTTGCACTTTTCTTCGTAATTTTTGTGCCTTACTGACTAGATGTATTAGTTATGATGCCTGATAATGAACAGAATACGGAAACATAAATTCATGCCTTTTTAAGTGATTCAGTGCTAAATCAAAAATTTTCCACCAAAATTCATAATGGGTCTGTCAATTCATTTTAATATATTAGTTGCCATTTTACAACCTAACACTATATTCTCTCTCTCACTCTCAATATATATATATATATATATATATATATATAATATATTATCCAGTCAAGAGATCTGAAAATTTCTTAGTCAAGAAACTGTTACCAAGCATTACTCTAAATTATATCAATTATATATATATATATATATTTATATAAAAAATCAGTATAAGTTAGAATAATGTTTGGTAACAGTTTCTTGACCGGATGATCACTATCTATAAATATAGCAAAGTAAGTTATATATATATATATATCTGTTGAGAAAAATTAAAAAACAATGTAATCTAAAGTGAAGAATATAATGTGAAACAAAGTCAATGCTATAACTTTTTGGTTTTTAATAAACCATCATCAGGTATTGAAATGTTATAGCATCGACTTTTTTTCACATTAAATTCTTCACTTTGGACTTTTTGGTTTTTCCATTATTCTCCATATTGTCAGATTCTTTTTTATTATTTACTTCCATATATATCTTTGAATGCCTCTGTGTGTGTGTGTGTGTTAAGTGAAATTTTGAATTAAAATGTATTTTAACATGCAAATATCAATCTTGGCTTCTGAGCAGTTACAGAAAAGATTACCAAGCAATACTAAGTTGCCCTTTATAATTTTCCAGTGCTATATATATGTATATATATATATGGAAAATAATCAAGTTCTCTGATGGACCCCTTCACATGGATGTACAAGTGTAGGATGATCAGCTAGAACCTATCTACAGCAGCTCTGTATGGACACAGGATGTAGTCTGGGAGTGAAGAATGATAGGGACAGATGGCAATAGAGAGTTCAGGAAATCTGTGCTAGCTGCACAACATGATGATATATATATATATAACTGTATCCACATATATAGGTTGGTCTTTGATTTATGGTTAAAAAACCTTCGTTTTTGGAAATTAAGGACTTGACCATGTGAAAGTGAATTCAATATAGTATTTAGGTGAAAGTAAATCTATGGAGCCAAGGGTGGCTTCTGCTCTTTTCTTATTAGGTTGGAATTTCAAATGATTTGGGACCAGATCTATTTGGCCCATAAATAGGGCCCTAACATGTATCATTCATCCAAATCACAGTGAACCTGGGAGTAATGGCAATCCTGGGGTACTCCACACTTACCATATTTCTAGTACTAGAACCTCTATCAGATACAGTTTAGAGTCATACTCATGACACCCCATTTTTTGGAGAGGGGTTACTCTCTGCAGAAGGAGAGCGTATTTTATGCACCCCTACTCCAAATACGCTGACTGTATCCCTCGCAGAAGGCAGCTGACACATGGGATGAATGTGTGAAATATCACAAGCTTTTCATAACTCTATATCTTCTGCTTTTTGACAAAGTTGGGAACTTTTTAGGATGCCCTCTTCTCATACAATAAAAAGTAATTGGTGAGAAGTTTTCAAATAAAAGATAGTTAAATTTCATGTGAGGATTGAGGGATTTTTACACATTAGTATTTTTGCAAGCCTCTGAAATTATTATATCAGTTTATATACCTCATTGGGGGTAAATGATGGAAAGGAATCAGACAATATGGTTGGTTGGTTGGTTGGGTTTTATGGCATATCAACATTTGTAGGTTATTTAATGCCAAATCCATTTTTATGAAAATAGTTCTATTTAAAAAAATTCAATTTAGCATAAGTATGCTGTATAACTGTAAATACAGTTTAATTGTGAAAAACATTTCTATTTCAAGCTATTCAGTTTAGTCAAGCAGTTCTAATTCAGCTAATTCAGATTAGTATAAGTACAGATTTTGTTTACACACAGTTAAATATCACAACAGTTCTATCTTAAACAAATCAGTTTAGTGTAAATACAGTTTCAATGTCAAAAAACAGTTACATTTCAAACAATTCAGTTTAGCATAAGCACACAGTTTTAATGTAAGTACGGCTTAATTATCAAAGACATTTCTATTTCAAGCTAATCAGTTTAGTTAAACAATTCATTTTAGCATAAGTATGCCGTTAGTTCTATTTAACCTATAGAGAGGGCCCTATCAGGAGCTACCACGCCAGGCTAGAGTGAACGTGGGAGCAATGGCAATGAAGGGATGCTCAGCATTGCCCAAAGCTCCAGCATCAGTGGAACCTCACCATTAGATTGCTTAGTGTCATAAACAGGACACTCATTAGAGGGGTCTTACCCTATTGCAGAGGTGCAGTTGGTGTATTCTACAGCTCCAGTCGACTGGGCAAAGACAATATGGAGAAAAATTGAAAAACAATGTAATCCAAAAATTGATGAATTTATCAGAGTCAATGGAATGTTAATGATAAAACATTTGGGTTTTGATGAACCTTCATCAGGAATTTAAAATGGTGAAACAAGTGTTGATAGAACAATGATAGATATTTTTGTTTTACTATTTTAAAGTCCTGATGAAAGTTAATACTGAAACATTTTAATGTCGACTTTCCTTCTAATAAATTCATCATTTTTGGATTACTTAGTTTTTCAATTTTTCTCTATACCTCAGTTGGAACATCTCATCTACTGAAAGCAATATCATTATATGCATAGGTAAACCATGGACTGCTATTCATAGGTTAATGGCTGTATAGAAATCAGATGTCAGATCAAATAAAGCTGGAATTCTTTCAAACTTTAGTCATGTCAGTACAACTGTATGGTTGTACCATGAGATTTAAACAAAATGTCTGGAGAAAAAAAAACAACTAGAGGGCAGTGATACAAGCATGCTGCATTAGCTTGTTTTTTTGTTTAATGGCATATCAACCCCTGAGGGTTATTTAATGCCCAAGCCATTCTTTTAAAATAACAGCAGTTGTACTATTTAACTCAGTGCTGGGAACAAGAGATTACATAGATTTGTCAAGGATCTTGATCCAAAAGTTAACCTAACATCATTCAAACTCCCTCACTATTATGTTGTTCTTTATCATGTCAGATACTACACCACAAAGACTCCACCTACATTGTTTCAAACAAATCCTGGATATAGCAACTTATGAAAAAGCAGCTGTATGGCCGCTTACCTTCAATCTCACAAACCATCCGAGTAAAACAAAGTTGTTGGTCCCTGTTTGAAAAGCAAGGACAAACACAAACAAAATTCTCATATAGACTCCAACACATGGACACACACCAGTCTTGGTTGACCAGCAAAAACTTAAATTGATCGACTCTTGGTTGACACCAGATGACGTGTAAAAAAACTCATGAAAAATGATTGCCCTATTTTTTTCAAAGATGTTGTCAACAAAATCAAATTGGCCTGGGATATTTTTTTTTGCTTGTGTGTATATATTTAGAATTGATGTCTTCCAATGCATTCCGGAAATTTTACACAAAATTCTCTCTCATTGGTTATCCTCATAGAAAATGGAATTAGAGACCCAAATTCCTACTTGATAATAATCAGTTGTTTGCATACAGTTATATAACAAGTATGTGGTATAATGGTTATCGTCTTAGGAAATGGACACGGTGATACGAGTTCAAATGCTGGACGAGGTTGATTGCATTTCACATAGCACTAATACTCTTGGGAAAGGTATGAATCCAATTATTCTCCCTCCAGCTATGGGTAAATAGTAGGGCAGAGTAGGTTCTTCAGCCCTGATGAGGCAACCAGTCTTGGAGAAGGAAAACTCTGAATTCAAACCTGTTAAACTCTGCTTAAAAATTGACCTTGTGTCATATCCTGCCCGAGCGGAGGGGTTGGTAAATATAGATATAACAAGTATTCCAATCTAATACTAATAATTTGCAGACAGTTATATAGTTCCAAGTATTCCCATCTAATACAAATAATTTGCAGACAGTTATATAGTTCCAAGTATTCCTATCTAATACAAATAATTTTCAATCTGAGTTGATCTGACAGTGAGTGCAATGAAGGGGGTGACTCGACATTCCTCAGAGCTCCAGAAATGGAATCTCACCACTAGACACAGTTTAGTGACATACTATGGCATTATGCTATGTGTCATATTTGTGATGCCCCTTGGTAGCACGCTTAGCCAACATGGCTTTTGTTGCAGGTAATTAAATTGGTCATAGGAGTCCAATTCCTTGACAAAGCTGCTTACATTCCGTCTTGTAATGCACTCGGGAAAGTTTCATGGAACCAAGTCTAATCCTTCCCACCAGTTTGGTAAAAAAACAAAACAAAAACAAATTGTATCGGAGACTGAGTTCTTTAATGTTAGTAGGGCAACTAATCTTGAAGTATATTCTGAATTCAAACTAATTGTAGTCTGTTTCAACATTGCCCTTGCATCACACCCTGCCAGTAGAAAATCCATTCTGCTTGAAAGATAAGGGCAGGTAATTCAAGTAAAATTCTTAGTTTGTCAGTCTGAAAACCAATCATCATGCACTGTACTGGGTTAAGTATTGCTAGGGATGGGATATTTGATTGAGTCTCCACTCATCAAATGGAAGGAAAGATAAGATTAGCTCATTTATAAGGAACATTTTAGACTTTAATAATATAGGTAGAAGAAATGTTAAAAATGCACTATAAAATGTGCACATTTTGTTTAATGACCAAGCAGTATATCAAAGGGGTACAAAAACAGTAAAATATCATAAGTTCTTTAGTGTTCATAGCTATGTGGGCTTTATGTTTCAATGCTGAGGTGATAGACATTGATCACTGATTGGTAAAATATTCTGTTCAATAAACAGAGACAAAAAAGGCATCAGTATTATTTAAAGAACAGGGACAAAATGATTCTAGGAGTCTATGAGTATGTAGCATCCAAAAGAGCCAACCACCAAAATCCAAGACAAAGTTATTGTTTCCTGACAACTGCTTAAAACTAGAGTAATAATTCAACTTCAAGAAATTTAAGCAGCAGCAGCATTAAAACTCCAATGATCAGTTAACAATCTTATTTGCTCATCGGTTTTTCTTGTCTTAACATAACTCGATGATTTTCTATTTGGTCTGTAGTGTCTACTTAACTGATTCTCCATTTATTTATCCTTGACTCAACATGACACCAGAGGGCTACCAAGTTGCCATGAAAATAAAAACTATTCTGATTAAAAAAAAAAGCCAAGGTGTGAAATATCAATTTTCTTTTTTAACAGTGCCATGTAGTAACAAGGCCTAATGACTTTTGCTCTACAAAAGGTGTGAAGATTCATAGAGTAAAAAAGTTTCCTCTACTTTATGCAAATGTCTCATGAGATCTAATTCGGGTACTTCTAAAAAAAAATCATATAAGTTGGTGACCTTTGTTGAAGGCATCCTGAAAGCTTTGTTTTCAATAGCTATTACACTGCAGTGTATGCTACTCTTTTCTCTGGATTAAGTGACTGATCATTTCATATATTCTACTTGTAGCTTACTGAATATTTGGGGATTGACTTATACAACAAGTATTGGTCTAACTTGGAATTTTGTGCAAAAATCATGAGATCAACTTGTATGCCACAATTTATAGCACTTGTTATGAGCTTTCAAATCTCCTGTTCAACGTCCTCTTTTTATTCATCCTCTAGTTGTATGATTACATATCCATCAAACAACCACTGTCCAATATCACTCTACCTCTCCGATATCAAGAGATTTAGTTTGGTTTCTTTGTTTAATGGCATATCAACCTTTGTGGGTTAATACCAAAGCTATCCTCATTGCTTGGTTGGGTTTCATGGCATATCAACCATTGTTGGTTATTTAGTTTGGTTTGGTTTCTTTGTTTAATGGCATATCAACCTTTGTAGGTTATTTAATGCCAAAGCTATTCTCCCAGAGGAACAGTAGGAGTACCATTTAATCCATAGCTGGGAGGATTAGGGGGTTCATACCTTTTCCAAGGGTATTCGCCTGAAAGTGAATGTAATAGCGCGACGAGTACGAACTCGCTTACTACAATTTCGCAGTCCATCGCTTTAAACATTACACCACGAGGACACCACCCTGTTGGTTATCTAATGCAAAATCCTTTTTATACATATATGTTTATATATTGAATATATATGATTTGTAAACACATTTTGTTGTTAACATTTTTAAATGAGCCTGAGTTCATTTTTTTAAACATTGTTAAATGACTTCAAGTATTGCCATCTCATATGATTAATTCTAATCCCTATTAATCATTTGTTTGCACACAGATAATTCCTTTCAAGTATTGCTATGTAATAGTAACAATTTAGCATCAGTCATTTGTTAGTACACATTCAAATAGATATACACAATATGTAAGATTAGTTTGTTGGTAATTTCATTTTGAAATAAGTTAGAACTAATTTGTTTGCACACTAGTATTGCTATTGTTTCTACACAGTTAAATGGTTTCAATTATTGCGATCTAACACTAATAACTCTATTTGATATTAATCATTTGTTTGCAGACAGTGAAGTGGTTTCAAGTATTGCTATTTAACACTAATTATTCAATTCAACACTATTCATTTATTTGCCCTCAGTCAAATGTTTCCAAGTATTGTTATGTAAAAACCAATAATCCAATTCATCCTTGGAGTAACAGATAGTATGATGTAATCCATAGGTGGTGGGGTTGGGGATCAAATCTTTCCCAAGAGTCTTAGTTCAAAATTCAACATAATAGCATGACTTGAGTTTGAACTCCCTAACTAAAATGCCTCGGTCTTGCATGTTAGCAACTACACCATGAGGATTTGATGTTTAGTGTCAAACAATAATTACCTGACAGAATTTTAATAAAAAGAAACTAAAATTTAAAAACATTGAAGAAAATATCAGTCAAAATTGATGGACATATATAAGTGGCTTATTCTGTCAGAAGAATTTTTCTAAAGTTTTTCTCTTAATAACCAGACATGTACAGTGAATAGATAAATATGTTAAAAGATAAAGAGTGATGTGTGTAAAATATTAACTCAAAGATACCAGTTAAAAGTAAATGATAATAGATAATATGTATCATGTAATATATGGTGCAAATCTGTTTGGTTTGGTTTTATGGCATATCAACCATTGTAGGTTATTTAGTGCCAAATCCTCTTTATACATAGATATTAGATTTATATAATTTGGTTGGGTGGTTGTTTTGTTTTACAGTGTATCAACCCTTTTAATGCCAAATTAAATTTCAAACAATTTAGTTTAGTATAAATATAGTTTTTGTTTACAAACAGTTAAATGTCGAAAAAGTTATATTTCAAACAATTCAGTTTAGTATAAGTGCACAGTTTCAATGTCAAAACAGTTCTATTTTAAACAATTCAGTTGAGCATAAGTACACAGTTTAGTTCTATTTGACCCACAGATAGGATTCTATCAGGTGATCTGACCCCGGGCCAGAGTGGACCTGGGAGCGATGACAATGAAAGGGTACTCAGCATTACTGGAACCTCACCATCAGATTGTCTTGTATCATATCCAGTACACTTGTTGGGGGATTTTACCCCTCAGCAGAGATGCAGTTGGTGTATTCTACAGACCCAGCCAACAGGGCAAATAAATCTTTTGTAAACATTTTGTAGATAACATTCTTAAACAAGCCCGATTATCTTTTTTGCAGACAGTTCAATGGTTTCTAGTATTGTTATATAACAGTCACAATTTAACATCAGTCATTTATTTGCACAGTTTTTTTATTTTTATTTGACCCATAGGTCAGGTAGTACCACTCTGGTTCAGAGTGGACTTGGGAGCAATGGCAATGAAGAGGAGGTACTCAGAATTTCTCAAAGATTCAGGACTGGAGCCTTGCCATCAGATCGTTTAATGTTATATCCGGGACACTTGTTGGGGAGGTCTTAATCCTTTGCAGAGAGACAGATGGTGTATTCTACAGCCACAGCCAACTGGGCTGGCGAATCTGTAACAATGTGGTAGCTAACATGTATTTGTCAGGAAGTAATATGCAAGAAATATATATATATATATATATATATATATATATATATATATATATATATAAAATTCTTTTAAATACCCTGTTTAGTGGCAAAAGCTGCTTGAGCTACTGAAACTGTGTCATCACCCCAGGTTGGTGGCTGATGAGGGCAGGGTATTGCACGTGCTTTCACATGTTGTATGATGAAAAAAAAAAGGTAGAAGATGAATAATCATTTCAAGTAAAATTTGTCTGACCAACCAAAGGAAAAAGCCTTGGAATGTCAAACATATAGTATCTATAATTTCTGACTGAGTCAGGCCCTCCAAATCCCACCATATGTTGGCTTATGAGCCGCAGATGTTTTTGTACAATTAACACTACTAGTGTAAATGCAAAAGCTAATATAACTCCAACAGATGAGAAATTATTTAGTTTGCAAAAATGGTGGTACCAGGCTTCCCTATCAAAGAAAAAAAGGGAAGGGGGTTTGAATCTTGTAGCAGTCACAGATTTATCTTCTCATGCAAATTAATGCCCCCCACCAAGTGATTCAGCCACACACTGACCAATCAGTGGGTAGAGCACATTGATTTCATCTTCCTCTCAAGAACTATTTTTTTCTAGCCCTTTTAGGAAGTTGCCCAGCAGAACAGAGAGCACATGTCCAGCAAAGAAGAAAGACCTCTCTCCAGTATTGAAGATCTTCACTGAAGATAACTGCTGCTACAGCTACACACAAAAGAAGATAACGGTGGCTACCTGCTAAACACAAAAGAACTACTGCTGCTACCAGACACCCAAAAGAACTTTTCTCACCCTATAAACCATTTATTGTTGTTCTTCAAAGAAGTTTTGTTATTTTGTTCAGCGTTACATAAACAACTACAAATTAACTTAGAGTATAAGTGAACCAAACATATACTAAAATCTCACCCAGAATTTATTGTTTATCTACCTTGGGAATTCCTCTGTGTTGTCGAAGTAACAACCTAAGCAAGTTTTGAGAAGCATTTCACAGGTAAGAACAAATCAAAATTTCTATCATAATTATGTTTGTCTGTCTGCCGTTTATGCTCATCTACATATCCTCCCCGCAGCCACATGAGATATTTTTGACACTTCCCCTCAACTAAGTGATTGGCCTACTCCATGGTTTCTCAGGAGAGATGTTTGCAAATGTTTAACAAACAAACAAACATTGTTAAAAAGATTGTTTTTAGACTCTAAAACTTAAAAGCTTGTTGAGTTGAAAAACGATATTGTTTTAGCTTTATTTTTTCAAATGAAAAATAAGACAATTTTTATTTGTTATCTTGTTAATTCATTAAAAATGATGCTTGTTTTTACCGTAAAGATGGATACTTTTTTACCATTTATCATTTTTGTTTCCTTCATCACTCTTTCTTTACTACTATTATAGAGATTGTTATTGTATATTTTCATTTTATTACAAAAGCAATAATATTCATATGTAATGAAATTACAAATCAACCTTTCTTACTTTCATAGCTCTTAATTTTTTCAACATGTGGGATTTCCATGGGCCCTGCTAGTCAATAATAACTTAGAAATATTTTTTTTTTAAATTCTAATCAATCCTACATGAACATGTTTGTTCATTGGTAATCAAACTAATCCTGGAATATACTGTTTTAAGTAATAACATTTCTAGATTAGTTTCTCTCGTTTCTTTTGACAGTAACTTGCTGTAATACGTGAAATTAAGCAGCTTTTGTTTGAAGCAGAAGTTTTTAGGAAGTTCAATAAGGTTGAAAGCAACTGAAGAGGGTAGAGTCATTTTTATTGGCTCATAAGATGAGTAAGTCATTAGCAATAAATTCATCCCCACTCCACAACAATACTGACCGACAACCAACTTTTCTGGCCATTTTTTTTTCTATTCCAGACTCATTGTCTGCAAATTGGTAATATTTATTTAATTTTTTCCTTGACTCATTCCTGACTTTCCTACAAATTCCATTTTTAAACAATTTTCTTGTTTTTGTCTTTTTTCCTTTTTTTCTTGTTTTTTTTTTTCAGGCTATTATTTTCTTTGTTCTTTATCAATTTTAAATCCTCTTTTTGCCTTTCCTTTCTTCCTGCCAATCAACGTTACTTTCTTCTTTATTAAACTTTTTCCTTTTGCTTTTTTTTTCTTTATTGATTCAGTTTGTACTTTTACTCAATTTTTGTTTCTTTATTGAATTTTTATTTTTATTTTCTTAATTGTTTTTCTTTCTGGATTGTATTTTTCACTCATTTTCAACACTTTTTTCTTTCTTCCTTTTCTATTACCATCTTAAAAAATAAAAGTTCTTTTATGAAACTGACTTAATCTTTCACAGTTAATTAAATGGGTTTTTCCCTTGAAATTTCTTTGTTATTTAGATTTTTTTTCATTCACTTTTTCTCCGCCTTTTTAAAAAAAATTTCTGTACTAATACATATATATATATATATATAAGTAAAGTTGGCGACTGTAGTCGAGGGCAACCAGAAGGCTCATTTTCAATAGCTACTACACTGAGGTGTAGGGGTAGCTGCTACCCCTTTCCCTGAATTGCTCCACTTTACCCTTGATACGTACCTTATATTGCTGAGTGTTAAGCAAAGAGGTAGCAAGTACCATTTTGAAAATCTTTTGTATGATGCAACCTGGGATTGAACCCCAGTCTCCAGGACAATTTGCGAACACTCTACCCAATAGACCAATGGGCTGGTTATATATGTATATATAAAATTATTTTAAATCTAACTTTGCATATTCCTTCTACTGTTCCTTCCAATTTCTTAAGATTTCTCCATCCCTTTAAACACTTAATTCTATCACTTCATCCTTCCTCTTATATGGGTTCCAGCACCTTTTTTTTCCAGAAATCAACGTACCCTCACTTTCTTTATAAGAATTTACTCCCACATTACACGTTTTCCAATTTCTAGAAATTCCACTTTTTTCTTAGACTTCCCTTTTCCATTTTTTTTTATGCATCCCTTCTCATTAAACAAACAAGAATTTTAAACCCTGTAACTGCCTATTATCTTTTTTTTTTGTTGTTCATAAACATTTAATCTAAACTGATGAAGAATAAAATCCTAGGTAACCAAAGAAACAACAAAGTAATTAGAAAACAAATCTACATAATGAGAAGAATGTCATAGATTTTAAGCCCAAAGATTTATTGATTATTTACTGGGGAAAAAATGTACATTTTCTATATTCAGAATAGTTTAGAAGTTAACTCTGAAGGAATTTAAATTATACATTGCCTGATGGTTATTGAATGACCTCATAAATACTCACTGAATGTTTTCAAAGGCTTTGATAATAAGCTCTGTTTAGTTGGGCCTTTTTCAAGGATATCAATAGTAATGGGTCTTTCCATATCCAAAAAGACTGTCAGCATGACCTTCTTTATTGACTAACACTTGGAAATTTTTATTAACCACAGAGTTAATGTATTTTCACTCCATGGACTGCCTTTTTGACACAGGCTCATTATAGCAAACATTTGTAAAGATTTTTTGGAGTAAAATAAGTTTCTCTGTAGACATAACACATTTTTCTGTCAATTTCACATAGTTTGTGTTTCACAGCCTCTAAAATTTCTATAACAAACCTCCATTTGAGCATTTTTTGTTTATTTACTGCTATTTTGATTAGCCTCATACTCAATCTTTTTACATAAAATAATTTAAAATAATTTTTGGAATAAATCTATTTTAAACAAGAATCTATATTTATGTAAAAAAACAAAAAAAACATTATTTTGCATTTTTTAAAATAAGTTGGTGACCACAGTTGGGGCTTATCCAAAGGCTCCCTTTTCGATAGCTTCAACACCAAGGTGTAGGGGAGGGCACTACTCCTTTCCCTGGATTGCTTCACTTTACCCTTGATTCTTACCTTATAATGCAGAGATTTAAGAAAGGTAGCATCAAGTACTATTTTTTGAGTCTTTGGTATGTATCGACCTGGGATTGAACCCAGGTCTCCCAGGCCATTGGCAAACACTCTAACCATTATCCCAATCTCCGGTTTAATGAGTAGAGTGTTTGTTAATGGTCCACGAGACCAAGGTTGAATCCCAAGTCAAATCATACCAAAGACTCAAAAAATGGTACATGATTCCACCTTGCTTAACACTCAGCATTATCAGGTAAGGATCAAGGGTAAATTAGGGCAATCCAGGAAATGGAGTAGCATCCGCCCCTACTCTTTGGTCACCCTTGACTAAGGTATTTTTTAAAATACTCCATATTTATTAGATGACCTTTGTACAATCTTAAATGCATCAAAGATTTGAGCAGCCTTTATAAAAGATAACTAATGAGTTAAACAAAATTATGTACATGGTTTGGTTGGTCTCTTTGTTTAATGGCATATCAACCTTTGTAGGTTATTTAATGCCAAAGCTATTCTCCTAGAAGAACAGTAGTGGTACTATTTAACCCATAGCTGGGAGGATAAGGGTGTTCATACCTTACCCAAGGGTATTTGCCCGAAAGTGAATGTAATAGCGTGACTGACTGGAGTACAAACTCGCTTACTATGATTCTACAGTCCATCACTTTAACCAATACACCACAAGGACACCCCCAACAAAAAAAAAAATTACATACAGATTGATATTATTTACCAAAGCTTACCATAGTCTACTCTACACAACCCTAGAATCATGAACAAAGATGGCTGCAAGCATTCTAGTATTGACTTTAAAGATTAGTTAATACCCAAATCTCTTATTCTGCAATGTGAAAGAGATTCTATGCCCTCAAGCTTAATTCATGAGATAAAGTACCCCCTACTGAATCCCTGGGGTCATATTTGTAAGGTTCACTAACTTGTATAAACTTTAGTCACTCTTCCTATAATTCACCAAATATCTATATTCTAAAAAATAAAATTTAAAAAAACTTTTTATTTCTCACTCCTGGATGATCACCAAATTTTCTGGTTTGGCTCATATGTTTAATGGCATGTCAACTCTTTATGAATTATTTAATGTCAAAACTTAATTTATTTATAAATGTCTAATAACTATTTTCTGTGTTCCACTACATTAAAAAAAATTAAATTAAACTGTCTATAATCATTTGTCTAAATGTAGTAATGTTTTCAAGTATTCCTTGCTAATTGGCACACAGTTATCTAGTTTCAATTATATATATTTGAGTATTTTGATCAAATACAAATAATGAGCAAACTCTTGTTTTCAAGTATTTCAAGCAATTATATGGTTTCACTTATATTGTCAAAAGGTGTCAATTTTGCTTATTTGTTTGATAGCATATAAACTTTTTATGGGTTATTTAAGTCAAAATTTGTTTTATTAGTCATATTTGATTGTTATGCTAACAAAATTTTCAACATTTTATATTAATCTTTTTAAAACTGCAATTTATTGGCCAATTATCAATTTTTATCTATTCATTTATCAATATTCATTTTATTTTTACTTAAAATATCAAGTATTCCTATCTCATACAAATAATTTACATATGGTATTAGATTGGAATACTTGAAACAATACAATTGATAATCTATGTACAATTATATGGTTTAAAGTAATTATTCCAATTTAATGATTTCAAATAACTAATAATAATCTTTCCCTTAGTAAACAATTTTAGCTTCAAGCCACTGGTTTTGATACAAATAATTTGCACAGATATTAGATAAAAATACTTGATATCTATGATATCAAATATAATTTTTTTTATATATATTAAATATACCTGTTTGAGTAAATGAATAATTTGTGGGTAACCATTTTCAAACAAGCCAGAACTCATTTGTTAGCACACAGTTAAATGGTTTCAAGTATTGCTACTTAGCAGTAATGATTCTATTCATCATTATTCATTCACAACGGTAAATCATTCCAAGTATTGCTATGTAATATTAATAACTCAATTTAAAATCAATCGTTTGTTTGCACACAGTTAAATGGTCTCACTTATAGAAAATAGTAGAATATTTCTATTTGACCTATTGATGAGACTCAAACAGGTACTATCACTCCGTGTCAGAGTGGACCTGGGAGTAATGGCAGTGAAGGAGGGCTCCACATTTACTAAAGCTCCAGAACTGGAACCTCAGTCTCAGATAGTTTAGTGTCATATCCAGGACACTTGTTGGTTGCGAGCGTCTTACCTCTCTGCAGAGATGCAGTCGGCGTATTCTATTGCTACAGCCAACTTAGTTGTTGTAAAAATGGATATATATATATATACTAATCTGAGCTAGAAGGCAAGATAGAGGAGGTTTGTTCCACAACAGTGTCAGAAAACGAAACTAATTCTTATGGGGATTTTTTATAAGCCCCGAAAAGCCCGGTTTATTCCTACGTTTTGTAAAAGAATAAACCGTATTTCAACAGCAGTAGGGAATTGGGTGACAGCTTTTGAAGAAAGGAAGACGAACGACTTTTAGTGCAACAAAATTTATATGCAACAACAACAACAACAATAAACAGGGTTTTACACCAAATGGAACAAACAACGAATATGTAAGAGTTCACAAAAGAGTTCCGGATTCCGATAGATGGTAGGGTTTTGTAAGGTTTAGTTGTAAGGTTGTTATAAGGTACAGGTGTAAGATAAAGTAAGGTTAGGTTTGTTATGTGTGAAGATTGTAAGGTAGTAAGGTTTTGTGAAGGTTTGGTAAGGTCTGCTGATAAAATGCCTGCTGGAACTTAGCTGTGTGTCCTGTTCCTTTTAACTCAGCACTTGCGTTCGTCGCTCTTGGGTCCTGGCTAGTGGAAGGTACCAAATACGTTTGCCGTCAAGGGCTGCTACGAATGGACCTGTTGCTAACAGCGGTGGAAGTGGAACCAAAAAGAGGAAGAATCTCCAGTGGAGCTCTTTTTTATAATAGACGCCACGTGACCCCAAGGAGCTGCTGCTGTTCGGTAAAACAGGATCAACAGTTCCTTAACAAAATTTCTACATTCTAGGCGAGGTGCACATGTACTGCACACTAATCCTCCAAGTTCTTGACAGATGAAGAGAACAAACAAGAAAGGAAAAAGTCAGTCGATATATATAATTACACACCTACAACTGTTTGGAAAACATTTAACTGTATCTTCTTTTTCGTCTGTAAACAGTCCATCATATAATATCAGTCATGCCGACAGTAGTTTTTTTAGACTTTTTTTTCTTCAAGATTATTTTTATTTTCCTGTTTTCCATCCTTCAAACTGCTTTTTGCCAATCTTCAGACATTCACTTGAGATATATCATGCCTGCGTGTTTAGAAAGAGGGTAAAAAAATTATAAACACATTAAGCAGGAAATAAACCAGCAACTTCACAAGAGAGTAAAAGGAATTTTTCAAAAAAAAAAAATAGTTGCAGAGATTTCTTTTAGTTCTCTTGCGAAATTTCTTGATATTCTTTAAACACCCATTTAAAGAAAGAAAAGAAAAGAAAAGAAAAAAAAGAGACGATTAAAAAATCATCAATCTTTTTCTATCTCGATAACAGACATTTTGAATCTCCACATGAAGTCATCGAGTTTTATAACTTATGTTTTAGTGATAAATTAAGAGAGAAAAAAATCTTGGAAAAAATGGAATTTGAATTTTTTATGTTTTGATTGCTCATTATTTCAGGGTTTTTTTTTTAACTTATTCAAAATATACACAAAACACCAAAAAATCACATAAATTCTCAGAACTATTGAGCCAAACTCAACAAACAGAAACTATTACTGATGCCGACTAGACATATAATCCAGTGTTTCATGAAAATTTAACTGCTTTAGCAGAATCTTTGCAGCCTGGAGCAAGAGGTATTGGTCTCAATGTGAATTCATAAAATAGTTTACGTATTTTAATCAAGATGGTGTCATCTCCACATTAAGTTGCGAGCCTCTGAAATTAGACCAGTTTATATAGTTCACTAGCAATATCACTTCAACTGGAAGCAATTTCAACATGTGAATGGAAAAGGCATGGACTGCTACTGATAAGTTAACGACCGTATAGATATCTGATTTCTGATACAGTAAAACAGAAATTCTTCGTCATTGTAGCCATGTCAGTACTACTGTATGGCTTCACTAACTGGTCTTTAACAAAACACCTGGAGAAAACACTAGGTGGGGACTATGCAAGGATACTTCATGCTGTTTGAACCCACCATGGAAACACCACTCTACTAAAAATCAGTTGCACGACTACTTACAACCCATCTTATAAATAACCCAAGTAAGATGAGCAAGACATACGGAAGATGTAAGAATCAATTCATTAGCGACATTCTATGAGTTCCACATATTGACACACCAATTTGTAAAAATATGTACATCAGATTCAAAAAATCGTTTTCGCCAGCTGAGATATGTTAAGCTATTTTTTTTTATGTATAGCTTCCACGTAAGTTAACAAAAACCCAATTTAATGAGCATATCTATGTGAGCTTCTTGCAACCTAAATATGATAAAAATAATTAATTTTTTAAAACAAACAGTGATTGGCAATATAAAGTATATTCTTTCAAAATTTTCTTACATAAATCGAGTAATAAACCATATTAAAAGCTAAAATTTCTTCAAAGAAAGTGATTCTTTGTATGTGGTGGGCTACTAAAGTTGGAACAAAGTCCTCTTCTATGTATTCTTTCCAGAGAACCGACCTATTGATTATACCGGTATGTCAACACGTTGATATTATTTTAAGCCAAGATATCACAGAATTGTATATATCGTATCTTTACATATAGCGGTTTCGGGAATTGTTAATTTCCCTAACACTATATTTTTTAAGGCAATACAAATGAATTACAAAACTTTGCTTTAACTACACAACAAAGAAAGTTCTTTATTTGCAGCTTTAAATATTTGGTTTGCTTTTGGTGCTGCAAGACTCGTGGAGTTTAGGCTTGTTAGTGTTGGAGGCGAAATGGCTTAGCGGGGTGTTGATAAAGCAGCGTGTGTTGTCGGACGTGTGAGGGATTGTGTTTAGAGTCACTGTGTATTTTTGTGTGTCTGGTATTTTTGGGGAGAGTATGCGTTATCTCCATTCCTATGGACCAGAAGTGAAATATGAGCTAGTGTGTCGAGAGCGGAGTTACGCTCGGTTCGACATAGCCAATTTTTGGGGTGACATGAAGTGGTGCCTGTGGAAGGCATGCTGAATGTTTCTAATTTATGTTCAACTGGGATTCCTCTTAAAGAATCCATAAATTAGATGGTTCCCTCGTTGAGTGTCCATGTTGCTGCTGCTAGTATTAAAGCCACAGTGAGATGTCCACACTGGGTGGCTTGTCTAGCTAAAAAGCATCGCTAAGCAGGGACGACCAGAGGAACGTCTGTTCTGGTCACCGTCTCACGCTGAAGAGAGTGGGTTTGGCCGCTCACCCGTTTTGCTAGCCGGAAATGAAGGTCCGGGCTGAATAGGATAAGTCATCCTGATTGGGTGAAATTAAGTGTTAAAATAATTTGAGCGCCAAACCAAAATACAAGATTTTCCTCTTCTCCACACACATTTGCTTATTCTTTGTTGTTCTTCCTTTGAGTTTTTTTGCACTGAGTTAAAAATCAAGTATTCCTATCTAACATAAATAGTTCACTGAAAGAACTATTTGATCCATACACAGGACCCTAACCCTATTTACCCAACCCCTCCGCTCGGACAGGATATGACACAAGGTCAATTTTTAAGCAGAGTTTAACAAGTCTGAATTCAGAGTTTTCCTTCTCCTAGACTAGTTGCCTCACCAAGGCTGAAGAACCCAGTTTGTCCTACTATTTACCCATAGCTGGAGGGAGAACAATTGGATTCATACATTTCCCAAGGGTATTAGTGCTATGTGAAATGCAATCAGTCTCGTCCAGGATTTGAACTCGTGTCGCCGTGTCCATTTCCTACGACGATAACCATTACACCCTAACTGGTACAACCATTCTGAGTCAGAGTGGACCTGGGAGTAATGGCAATGAAGAGGTACTCCACATTTACCAGAGATACAGTTTCGTCTCATACCAAGAACTCATCTTTTAGGGGCGTGGTTACTCCTCTGTGGAGGATCAGTCAACATAATCTAAGCCCCATCGACAGGTTAAGTCAGAACCAAATGATTGGTTCAAACAAGTACTGTTCTCAATTATACCAACTGAAGACAGAAGTCGATGAAAGGAATCTGGAATTACAAAGATCATAATATCCTATGAGAATATCGAAAGTAAGTTTTCTTTTTTTGGTGAGTGATTAGGCAAAAAATTTGTTAAAGAAAAGCAGTGAAGTTTTTGTTCATCTACCATATTCACCAATTATCACACCTTCTGATGTCTTTTTGTTCTGGCCTTTGGAAAAGTCTTTAAAAAATATTCATTTCTCTGGAGAGTTCCAAAAGGTACCTTGAGCAGTTCTTCGATGTAGAAGATAACATGTTCTTAGAGAAAAGAATTACAAAGTAGTCTAAAAGTTAGTGGAAGATTGAACAAAATGCTAAGTTGTTCAATAAAGAATTTTTCAAAAAGTTATTTTCACTTTTTGGCCACCTTCTGTAACTCGTATTTTTAGTCGAGTGCAAAGTCTTTTCCCATAAGTTATCTTAGAAAGAAAATCCGGAAGAAAAATATTTAACCAGAGAATCAGACAAAAACAATCTAATTTATTAGTGAATGTATGTGCCGGGTTAAAATTTAATAGAAATATTACTCATCATTCAGTATTTTCAAAATCAGCCCTCCTTATAATGAGGATGCTCTGAAAATACATAGAATTGATGGAGACTACGTGAAAAAAAAAAGATAATGTCAAGTGACTGAAAACTTCCTCTTTCCAATAATATATTTGTACTACTAGTATCTGTTATAGTTTTGATGAAAATTAATGAAGTATTGCTTTATAAGTGACTCTTAATTCTAGTAATCTCAGTATTTGGTATTTGATATTTTTCTATCTGAAAATTCGTGGATCCCATTTGTGGGCAAACTAAAAATTTTTTTAGAGCATCTCTTATAATTACCAAAGTAAACATATGAAAATAATATAAATAGTATATAAGAATATTTTAAAAATACTTATTTATTTGCCATATATGTATACATGCATATATACACGCACAGACATACATATATACCTACTCATACATAGATATATATATAGGGATATACACACACATATTTATATATACATACATATATAGGTATATATATACACGTACATATATATAAACATACATATACATATATACATAAATATACATACACATACAAACATACATATATATAGATATATGTACACATACGTATAAATATATATATATATATATATACATATATACATACAGATATATACACATACATGTATATGTAGATGAATTTGCCAGAGTTGGATATAACAGGGTATGTTGGTCTTACCCCTCCAACTCTTTCCAGACGACTTACAATGCACCTTAAAGACTCCAGTTCTATTGCTTTTCATCTTAAGAACCATTCTATTCCTAAATCCAAGTTTCGAAAAATTCTTGTTTAAAACACCACTATAATCACACACGAAATTGATAAGCTATGACTACAGATCCTAGAAGCCCTACATACAAAAACAAAAAAATCTAAAATTAATAGAATTAATTTTGAAAATAGCGACAATGTTTTGAAATGCTTTTAGTATTTTTAAAATCCCTATCGTAATCTATTTGCGTTAATAGCGTTCCTTTTTTAAATACATTAGTTACCCTGTTATATCCAACTCTGCGTTCCCATATTTTTGTTATGGTATAACTTTAAAACATTTTCAAAACTTAAAAAAAAAACCCAAACACACCTTACACAAGCAAGCAACCCCTGATGATGTCCTATGAAAGGTCCGAAAGCGCTCTGAACAATTTTGGGAAATTTCATCTACCAATACCAACCTGAAACTAAGACACTTAGCAGAAAACTTGAAAGGATCTTAAACAAATTATACAGATAAAATTTGTCTTTATAATTTAATGAAACATGTTTATATATGTATGAGGTACCTTCAATAAGTTTCCAGACTGTTTTGTACTGGCATTTAAAATTGTCGTAGACTCTTGAAAATTCAGTATGTTATTGCTATACATCTTATGAGATGACTGACCAATTTTTATGATTTCAGGTTTAAATTAACAGCTACAACAGGAATTCGAATACACCCTACTAAAGCCTGATTGTCACAGCTGGTGCATTTCAAAAATGCAATCTGGACGTGAGGACATTTTAGAAGAACGATATGCAATAAAATTCTGTTTTAAAGTTGGAAAAAATGCCGCAGAAACGTATGGAATGCTTCAGACTGCTTTTGGAGCATCTTGCAGGAATCGAGCATCAGTTATTGAGTGACATAAGAGATTCAAAGAAGGCAGGGAGTCTGTGAGGGATGATGAGAGGTGTGGGAGGAGTAAGGAAGTCAATACACCAGATTTGATTGGCCAAATAAAGAATTTCATGGATAAGGACCGTCGTGTGACTATAGAGACAATAAGTGCACAGTTTGATGTCAGTGTGGGAACTGTACACACAATTATTCGCGAGGAACAGAAGATGCGGAAGATTTGCGCGAAGTTTGTCCCAAGGGTGCTCAGAAAAGATCAGAGAGAAAGACGTTGTCATGACAGCAGGGATATGGTCGAGCTGATCAATTTAGATGCCGTAGTTCTTGATGCTCTGGTGACCTTCGATGAAAGCTGGATCTACTGCTATGACCCAGAGACCAAGAGACAGAGTTCCCAGTGGAAGCATACTGGCTCTCCCAGACCCAAGAAGGCCAGACAGAGCAAATCCACCCACACACTTCTGATGATCCCTTTTTTTGACAGCACCGGCATGATCTACATGCACTGGGTTCCCACTGGACAGACAGTCAACAAGGACTACTATGTTGAGGTTTTAAGGGAGTTCAGGAAGAGATTCCGTCGGAAGAGGCCAGCACTCTTCAAATCGGGTCAGTGACATTTCCACCAGGACAATGCACCAGTCGACAACTCCATCCTTGTCACAGACTATTTGGCCAAGATGGGCATTAAGACAGTTCCTCACCCTCCCTATAGTCCAGACCTTGCTCTCTGTGACTTTTGGTTATTCCCTAAGCTCAAGAAAAAACTTAGAGGCTGTCGCTATGAGACAACTGAGGAGATGAAAGAGGCTGTGACGAAGGTCATTGACACGCTCACACAAGAGGACCTTGCCGAAGTTGTTGGAACGGTACAACAAGTGCATTGCAGCCGGAGGAGATTACTTCGAAGGGGACAACAGTTTCATGTGTGTACTATCAATAAAAGTGCTCATACGAAAAAAGGTCTGGAAACTTGTTTAATGAGCCTTGTATGTATGTATGTATGTATGTATGTATGTAAGCAATGACAAGTTAAACAATACACTACTTCAACAAATTTCTCAATCTAATCACAACTTATAATAAATTATACAGACAAAATTTTTCTTTATTATTTAATGGAACATATATATACATATATATATATATATATATATACGTATATATATTCAGACACATGTATATATATATATATATATACAGACATATATATATATATATATATATATATATATATATAACAGTAGCATATAGGTAGAGCAGAACGATGTTGAGAAAAATTCTAAAAGTTAAATAACCTTTTAATTTAAAGCTTCATACAACATTTTATCAAGGAAAAATAAGGAAATAAATGTAAATTATACAATTCCAAAAAATTCAGCCTAAACTTTTTTTGATAGAATTATAAGAATGATTATATTACATTCGAAAAACATAGACGATAAAAAACATAAGAACGATTAACAAAGTCATACTATTATAACAGATACATCACATCTAAATGAAAATAGCGTTTGTAACACTATATGGGTGGCCCGCCAAGCAGACGATTCCTTTGTCTGTTTTGGCGCGAAACCAGACAAAGGGTTTTCGGACTTGAAATCTCGGCGTGTCCGGAAGTGGTCGCGGGACGCGAAAAGAGAGTTGGTTGGACAAAGGAGCTGACGGCAGTGGGCGACTGGACACGGACAGGGGCAGTCGACTCCGGACACCGTAGCAGAGAGGCGAGTCAGCGTGACATGAGAGTCCAGCCACAGTGAAGGAAGATGAGTCTGCATTCCAGTTGCTTTGTGGAATTTTCGCTAGTAACCCACGCTAGCGTTAGTCCATATATGCTATCAAGAATGCAAAGTGTTGCATAACTCTCCTTCTGATCTTGAGTTAACCCCAAGCGTTTTGTTCGTGTTTGTTCGTTTGTTTTATTTTCTCCTGTCCCCTCGATCGTATTCTTGTAGTGGCAAGAAATGTGCGTTACCCCCCTCGGAACCACTAGTTGATCACCGGCCAAGATGTGACATGGTTAGAAGAGGATGTGACGTATGTGGGGGCGAGAGGGGTATCGTAACACGTTCATAATTCATTCGTACTTGATATTTAGACTTTTACTTTCAATAACAATTTGACATCTTTTGCTACACGAGCGAATTAATGTCTTGCATCAACAGATATGATCCCCCATTCTTCTTTCAAATTAGTCTATAGTTTTTCGACATTTCTTGGATTCTTTTCCTTAGCTATTTCATTTAGTAACTTCCAAAAATTCTCAATAGGATTCATGTCTGGACTTTGAGCAGGCCGCTCTATAACAGTAACACCCTCCTCAGAAAGAAATGTCTTGACAAACTTCGCTGTGTGACACGGAGTATTATCTTGCATAAATACACCTGGTTGATTAATTGCAGTTCTCAAATTAGGCACAATACGTTTCTTCAACATCGCTTTGTATACAGTTGCGTTAATTTTACCGTGTAGTCTGATAAGAGGTTCTGTACCAGCACAGAAATCATACCAAACACCATTACTCTTCCTCCTCCAAACTTAACGCGGCTTTTAATGCATTGAGGTGAAAATCGTTCCTTAAGACTGCGTCGAACGAACCTTCTCCCGTCACAACCGAATAGGTCAAACTTTGAATCATCGCTGAAATGAATACAATCCCACTGTTCTTCATTCCATATGTTTAGAGGCAAATATCAATCGGCTCATTTTGATCTTTTGAAAAATGTAAGGCTTCGTAGAACCTAACTCGACTGTTCAAATTTATTTCATAAAGTCTTTGGGAAATAGAGTGCCTTGATATTTTAATGCCAAGGTTATCATTAGATCTTTTAGAAATAGCGGCCGCTGTTGCAAATCGATCCATTTTTGGTTCATTACCAATCCATCTGTCTTCCCTTGCAGTAGTTTTCCTCGACCTGCCAGGGGGTTTCTTGGCTTCACAAGTTTTCTTGAAAAACTAAGAACATTTTTTTCATTTTTCCACAGTCTTTGAAATATCCCCAATCGAGAGTTTATCTTCATGACGTAACTTGACAATCAGTTTTCTAAGTTCCGATGATGCCACAGATTTTTTCGCCATGTTTACAATGCAAAAGCCGGTATAAATCAGTAAAACAGTCTATTTTATATTCTCATTTTAATTTTTATAATACAAAATAATTATTACATTTTACAGATTTATTTAATCGTTCTGATGTTTTTGATAATCTATTTTTTCGAATGTTATATAATTATTCTTATAACATTATCAAAAAAGGTTATTGAGCTTTATATTTTTGAATTACATAATTTACCTTTATATCCTTATTTTTCCGTGATAAACTGTTTTATGAAACTTTTAAATAAAAAGTTATTTCGCTTTTAAACTTTGTTTTTTAAACATCGTTCTGATCTTTATGCTGTTTACTGTATACACACTCTCTCACTCTCT